>CM076580.1:115593664-116046706 GCA_034641835.2 Pinus albicaulis | reverse complement strand
ATTGATGGCAAAGGAAATGACAAATAAGGAGCACTTGAAACATCAACAAGGCAAAGAGAGCATGAGACATGAAGTAGAGGCAGTTTTAGAAGGGTCAGTTGATTGGATGTCTGGAGAGGCAGCATATTATAGAAGGAACATTCGAGGTTCTGTGGCAAAAAGGAAACATGTATTGACAGCTGAAATTGTCTATGAAAGTATAAAAAGAGTGTTGAAAAGTTACCTCTTATGCACAGACCATACCATTAGAGGTCATTAAAGGAGTTATGTAAAATGATCTGCAATTTGTAAGGAGTTTGAATAGCATCCAGACTGGAGGGTAGTGGCCTTTGTATTGAATATCTAGCCAACCATGAAATTGTAAGTGATTACTTTTGAGATGGATCACCTGTATATATATATATATATATATATATATATATGGAGAATTGTTTATAAGTTCCATGTGTGACTTCATGTCTTCTTGGTAGAATTACATGGGAATAGTTGAATTCTGAGAGTTAGTATGGATTCTGCGTTCTTGGTTGAATTAGTAATTATGTGCAAAGTCCATATTTCTGTTTTTAATAGCAAGTGCAGTCTATGTAGAGGAGGACTGTAAAATATCCCTCTCGCCCTTGAGAAACTGTGTGTGAAGGGTTGTGGAAATGCCCTGCATACAAGAAGGAATTCGGTGTTGTTGAGTAATTGTAACAAGGATGAATGCCAGTGGTCGAACTAGAAGCAATTGAATATGTTGGAATTAATATCACAATGACTCGACCTTGAAGTGAGAAAGAAAGGTCCGCATGAGGGCTGTTAAATCCTGTGTGGAAGTGTATTCCCGGAACCCTTGAGCCTACGCTTCCCGTAGACAGATTGACACGCATTTATTTTGTAAGAAGGTGAAGTCGGTGGTTGGAGAATCGTGGTGGAGCCACAGAGTCACTTTAACTCTGTCGAAATGTTGGGAGATGGCGCAGATTAATGGAGTTGTACTAGATGGAACTGGATCACTAAAAGACACAAACGAAATCATGAACAAAGCATTAAACTTAGCAATGGAACTGTAATGAAAAACAAAACATCGAAGCGAAATTTAATTATAATAATATATTGAAGAGTAAGTGGAACTCAGAAGACGGAACCCGGTAGCGAAACGCGAAGTTAGGCGGAACCCCGAGCCAAAAGGGCGGAACCATGACCAGATGAACAGTGACGGTGGTTTATGCTTTTCATCGCACCACCTATCGTCAGGTAAGTAGTATTTAAGAATCGGGAGCGATTCCATAGAGAATTCGACACGTGGCAAGGTGGACCCACGGAAAACCGCCTCCCACTGCGCGCCATCGCGCATTAACTCTCGACTGAAGACCCCATGCGATATCGATACAAGCCGTCGATCTGGAGGGGAGCCATCGGACGGTGGTCATAGAAGGAAGATGTGCGAAGGTTAACCAAAGTACGGCGTGCCATCGCGCATTATCGTCCGTGCATCTTAGCCATGCGAAATCCGTTGGATCGACTAGGCCGGTGCGACGTGATGTCAGTTGTCGGATGTGGATGGTCATAGGCGCTGGGGCCCAGTTCTAAAATTATATTGATTGGAACCTTTTAAACTAAGGTTTGCGGGGTTATTAAATGATGTTTGAATATACGAAGGGGGCAAACTCTAAGGTCTACGGCCTTTGTTTTAATCCGAGTCGAGGTTGTTAACTGGCGTGAATAAAATTATGGCCAGCACATTAGTTTGGTAATTTTTTATTAACTTTTGTTGTAATATTAGATGGCGGAGATAAGGGATTACCGTTGGATCGATTTATGTTATGGGAATGTGCATTAGCGTATGTTAAAATAACCCAGATTCGTTTATTTAAAATTGCCAACTCAGGAAGAAATAATGTTGTAAGTTTCCAAAATTGTAGATTGGTTGGAAAATGAAATATGAATGCAATTGCACACAGAGATCTGATGAAATAGAGAGCAAAATGGGATTGTCAAAGGTTCTGTAGTAAAAACTATTCAAAAGCGGTTACACAACTGCAATGAAGAGGAGAGCGTGTATAAATGAAAGTTCGATGAACAGGAATATGTACAGGAATGAATTGGACAGGTGAATAAGCACAGAAAACTGGAGAATGTGCAGAAGACAGTGAGCAGAAGAAGGCAGAATAGTCACTCAACAGCAGCAGAAAAGACAAATCCAATAAAGCCAAAATCCAAAAAAGGAGTTGAGTGAAATTGAAGTGTGTAACTGAAAATGTGAATGTAAATGTTGTAATTAATTTTTTATTGTTTGTGATGCATTGGCAAGTCTCCGGTAAGAAAACATAATCCCACTGTAATATTGAAATTAACACATATTGTTATATTTTTAATGAGCTGGTAAAAGAAATAAGGAGGCAGAAGGCAAAAAGTCAGGACTATTCATTTCAAATTCTCTGAGGAATGTAAAGAGTCATGTGATGAACTCTATATATAATATCACATTGATATGCACAAACAGGTTAGAAAGTGAGTGAAGAGAATACAGAAATGAAGCAGTGAGGCAGAGAAGAAAGAGGAGCTGAGCAGAGAAGAAAGAGGAGCTGAGCAGAGAAGAAGGAGAAGCTGATAGAGAATCTGAGAAGATGCAGAGATGATACAGGGCAGATATGTGAACAGATGAACAGCAGAGCAGATGGAACAGAACAGAGTTGATATCCAAGGTAAATCAACAAGTGTTTTTCTTTTGAAATAGTAAGGAAGTTGGAGCTTCCCTATCAAGTTTTAGCTTGATAGATGTCAGTTGGAGCTGACTGAGGTAGGAGCCTCCTGTAGGTTGGTGCCTGCAGAAAATAGATGGGAGTTGGTGCTTCCACATCAAGTTGTAGCTTGATAAAATGTCAGTTGTAGCTGATTGAGGTTGGAGCCTCTTGTAGGTTGGTGCCTGCAGAAAATTAATGGGAGTTGGAACTTCCTTGCAAGTTGTAGCTTACAGAATTGAGGTTGGAGCCTCCTGTAGGTTGGTGCCTGCAGAAAAATAGTGGTGAGAGGGATTTGGAGCTTGCCTTTGCATCACAACAATAATAATATGTGGTTTTCTCCCTTTATGGGTTTCCACTTATATCTGGTGTCTTTGTGCATGTGTTATGTGATTTATCTAATCTGCTTAATACTTGTTGCTCACATATTAAGACTGTTGTTACATTAACAAATATGTTTGATACTTGCTGCTCACTAATAAAGATTGCTCACATATTAAGTTGATTATGAAGTGAAGGTGTTAATAAGTTTTAAGAGAAAAGTTTTAAAAGTCCATGTATGTGTTAAAGTGATTCACCCCCCCCTCTCAGTTTAACTAAGGGTTCAACACCTCCATCACTGTTGGGTCTTCAGTTATTGACCTCATATCTTCAGGTTCATGCCTTAAGCATTGTCCTCCTCTGTGTATTGTCTTGTCTTCTGCCATACCTTTCAAAATACCTGTCAGCCTCGCTTGATATATTATATCAGCCTCGCTTGAATATATGTAAAATCAGCCTCGCTTGATAAATTTGTATCAGCCTCGCTTGATATGGGTGTAGAAAACCTTTGTATGATACATTACATGTTTGGTTTTAACGCCCGAGCTCAAACATTTCGAATGGAAGCAATTATTTCGAATGGAAGCGAAAGGAGCTCTTCAGCGCAAGTCAGGAAAGATTTTGAAATTTAAAATTTCATCTCTTAATTGAATGATGCCTCATTCATAACCTATAATGACAATGATGACTGCAGACATGGGTGAGTACATCGAATTTCATCATTACCTGACTCATCATACCACTAACCTACCCTTTCCATCTGACAAGACAGTTATAAATCCGCACTTTCGTAGCGCCTGCAGTGCAATTTTTCATGTTTGTGCTATGAAACTATCATCATTTTCGTAGAGAAAAATAATTTTCAACGGGTGGCGCTATGAAAACAGGGTTTTTTGGCTAATTGAAAAGTTTTGACCTAAAACTTTAGGAAATGACCCACAAATGAAAATAATGAGTATTTGACATGAAATAAGTTTATAAAAGACTTCATTTGAATCTAAGGATGAGATTTAAACCATAAAAATCTAAAACCTACCCTTGACCAAAGCTAAAATTGACTTCTAAACCCAATTCTGAACCATGAAATTTTGTAACCTTGTCACAATGATGTGCTAAAATTTTTGGGTGATAACAATAAGAAAAATAATTTCGTCAAAAAATTTCCAGTGAAAATGGGATCTTTGTCACTTACAATAATCTTTGGGTTTCCATGTATCTTTTGAATTGTTTCTATAAATAACAAAGTTACCGATCAAATGAGAAAATTACCTAGTAACCATTTTTTGAGATAGCAAAAAAAACACATAGTTTTGAAAAGTGGTGATGCAAAATCACCCTTTTTTTAAGCATATTTTTGGAATTTTAATTTTTTTTATTGTCATGATTTTCATGTCGATTTTGAAAAGTGGTGATGCAGAATCACCACAGAATCACCCCCTTTTTTTAGAGGCTTGATTTTGAAACTTTACATTTTCTAGTGTCTTCTTCTTTGCTAAGATGTTTTTTTTTAAGTGTATTTATGTACTTGTTTTATTTTTATTTTATTTTTTTATTTTTATTTTTGTAATGAAATCTTCATTTTTTCGCATAGTTAAAAAAATAAAAAAGGGTCAATATTTTAAAGTTAGGATTTTCTATATGTTTATGTATTTTTAATTAATATTTCAATGCACATCAAATAATTGTAGCTAAAAAAACCAATATTTTTAACCATATGACAAAAAATACACATTTTCAATATAAATACATTGAAAAAAATACACATTTTGAGACTTTTTGTTAAAAATAACATGTTAAACAAATGATTTTTTTGGGAAAATCGTAACAAAAAAAACTTTAAAAAATAGCATTTTTTATGAATTTTATGTCAAAAATTAGTAGTAATCACAGTTTTTTGGCAAAAAGTAATGATTCTTCTTATAAAATCTCAAAGTCTAAACATTACAAGTAAAACTGATGAATAACTCTCAAAATTGAGCTTTATTTGCAAACATAACTTAAAGATAATCAATAATATCAACTAATTTGTGTTCAACATCTTTTAGAACATCATTAATGTCTTCTTCCACAACATTTTCTGCTTCATTTTCATCATCCTCCTCTTCTAATGGATCTTTGATGTCTGCAAATCCTCCAAAGTGTCATTTTCTAATCATTCCATATAATGGTGGTTGAGGTTCCTTTTCCTTTTTTGTCACACGTGATTTATTAAATTATCATTTCCTCAAACCAAATTCTTGCATTGTGTCTGAAAGAAATTGAAGAGAATTAATTCTTTGTTGAATAAATTTGCATTGCACTAAGTTTTTCTCAATGGCAATGCAATTTCTTCCTTTTCGTAGGCAACATGCTAGCGTTGTACCTAATCATCAAGCACAAAATAAATAATTAAGAAAATTAGTATAAACACATAAAAACTATATATATATATTCAATTTTATATAATAAAAATTACATGAACCTGAGAATAAATCCAAAACCCAATCTCCTTCATTTGAACATAGATCTATAAGATATTTAATCAATGCTTGCAGTTTTTGATAAAGGTTAACTATCTCCCCTTTTGCATCTTTATCCTCGTATGTTAGTTTTCTTACAACAACATCATGAACTAGTACTTGACTATGACTCTTACCATCTACTCAATTCAGAAGAATATGCTTATAGGTATCATCTTTTGTCCAACATTCAACATGGATGAACTCACAATCATTTATAGTCAGTTGATCTTCGGAAGAAACAAGATTTTACTTCTGCATGTAACATGACATAGTAAAATTTCAATTAAAATGAACATAAATAAAAAAATTTAACATCAATCGAGCATACAATTTCAATGTCTTACCATGTAAACTGCATCCTTGAGTTTGATTTTCCCTTGAAGTTTGTTAATAACATTGCAAATTGTGTCTCTGAATGAAATGTCACAAATCTCCAAAGTGGTGATGTAACTGTGACTACTCAAAATCCCGTAACCACTTTACTAAAAGCTTTATAAGTATATGGTTCATTATCATATCCAATGTCTAGAAAATCGAAACCATGAGGAATATCTGCAATAACTAGGGCATATTCCCTTTTAGGGATGAGTTTTGCAATGTCTTCGCAATCACTTGGTATTATTTGATATTAAGTAGTGTCAAGCCCATTCCAAATGAAATGATTAAGAGTAGGATCAAGTTCAACATTCATAAGATGTTGTTTTCAAATCTTTTCCAACTTAACTTTTTCAATAAATCTTTTGAAAGTATTTGGTACTCAATTTTCATCCTTCTTTGACATTTTTAATGACATAAAAAATATATATGTATAAGTAATAAAATAAAAATATTTTACATATGAATAAAATGAATGTATAAATCAGCATAGGCTTATTGAATGCAAGATAAAAATCTTTAACTATTGTTGTAGAACTTGATTCTGGGTAGTTGCGCACAACATCATCCCAATTGTCTTCATTCAATATTTTAACCATATGTTCTTGTATTTTCATATAAATATTATGATTGAGTAAATAAAGTAAAAATTGTTAATATATATATATATATATATATATATAACAAATTTTACCAACAACAATATGTTATATTTAAAATAAAATTATAATCAAAGAAAAAGTAAAAATAATTCAACAAGCTTACTTTTGAAATTTTGTGCACATTTCATCCATTTATAATTCAACTAGCTTCACACGTCATAGTATTGATTTGACTAGTTTCTCATCCTTCACTCCTTGCGTTTTTCTCCAAGGTGTGATATTCATATCCTCTGGAAGTTGCTTCATTTAAGGACATGTCTTACTGTTGGTACATATTATGGGTTTAAACCTTTTAAATTTCTAATTTTTTATGGAAATATTCTCCCACCACTCAAAAATCTCATCAATCAATTCCCATATTTCCCCAATTCTAAATGCCAAATGAAAAATGTTATCCATGCCTCTAAATATAATTGAATGAACTTTTCCACCTTTTGAATTTATTTAATCCTCAATTTGATAACCAGTTTCCATTAAACATTCCTTTTGAAAGCTTATACTGACTTTTTCCTTATCCCCAACACATTTTTCTATGAATTCATTATGAATAAATATGACCCTTTGGATGAAAGTCATAGAAATTTTGTACTCATTATCTGCATTATGATCCCATGCCAATAAATTTGATTTTGTTTCTGTTAAACCAACGTACATGATGCATTTCATTGTTTCAAAAAGAGAGTTATTGGGATACTCCTCAATTAATTTTCTTTTGGCCTCTGCTAAATGGTTCTCTCCAATTACACAATATTTATATTCAAAAAAATTTGTCTTGTCAAATGCTTTTTTGTTGGGAACCCTACATGGATCAAAAAGAACCACATAATCTACCACATGCGCATATCAATTGAACCTGAACAATGTTTTCAGATTATGTACATGTAGGTGATGTGCGTTTCCAATTTGATATTGAGATTTTCCTTCATCTAGCCTCTAGAATTGACTGACATTAAGCTCAAATGTGTGGCCACCATTAATTAATTTATCTTTCCTCAATTGATTTCGAATGGAATTTAGTTTTGTTTTAATAATCCCATCCTCTAATTCATCCCCTAGTGTTATGATTTCTTTTTTTCCTTTAGAGCTTTCAGTTTGTTCTTCACTGTTTCTCATGACTTTTACAAGTTGACCAAAATTTTATTTCTTCTTCTTACCATTTAACATATCCTCTTTTTGATAAACAAGCTCTTCATCATGAGCTAGAAGAGAGACATCTTTGGCCATTTTTATTTTTGGTGTTTTATTTTTTTTCTCCTTTTCAAAAATATTTCTAATCTCCTCCTCACTAATGCTAACATTTTTTCAGCTTCATCTTCCACATCTTCAAAAGAAACATGTTTAGCTTTCCAGATTGACCCGCCTTAGTGATTCTTTATTGATCCCCTCTTTGTACTATTATAGTGTCACGAGCCATTGATCTTTGCTTCTTTCTCCTTTCTTCTTTTGTCTCTGTGTGGAAAGTGTTTAACACAGTCATAAAATTTGGCTCCAAATAATAAATACCCTCCAACATGTTTGAAAGACTCTCATATAAATCCTATTAAACAAAATACAATATATCAATGATCAATAATTTATAAAAAATTGAATGACCCTTACAATAATGCATAACACAAATATAATTAAGCATACTTACAATGTTATTTGCAATTTTTCTTGCAATTTCTACACACAACTATGTAGATTCTTCATCTTTGTCATACTTGACTTTTGATAGACGATATCTAGCCTTTACACATGTATTAACCATTCTTGCAAGAACATAAAAAATGTTTGTATTCGACACCAAACATATGTCTCGTACTTTGCCCATCACCTCATATGATTCACCAGATTTAATCATACCACAATACAAATAGATATGTACACCATCATCAGTTTCATTATATTGAAGATACCATGAAAAAATTATTTTATTTATTTCTTGTATGTTCTTCCAAAAAACAATCTTGAATGTACTTGATGGGCCACTTTCTAGATTTTTATTACATTTCTCAATTTTTGTGTGTTCAACAGTATTCATAGTGAGTCTAGCAGTATCCATAGTGTGTCCAGTAATATCCTTAGTGCGTCTAGCAGTATCCATAGTGTGTTCAGCAATATCCTTAGTGTGTCCAACAACAACTTTAGATTTGGCAGTTGTTGCCCTTGGTCCAGAAACAATCACAGAGAACTTCTTTGATGACATCTCCCTGATAAAAAGAATATATATATATATATATATATATATATATATATATATATATATATATATATATATATATATAGATATATATATATATATATATATATATTAAAAAACACGTCTTAATTAAACAAATTTTTTTATTTTAAAATTTTACCAATATAATTTAAATTAAAAAAATAATAAATATGTTTTTTTTAACTATATATATATATATATATATATATATATATATATATATATATATATATATATATATATATATATATATATCATTTTTTTAAAATTATGTATAATTTTTAATGATTTTTTTTGTATTAAAACAATTTAAAAAAATAATAATTTTAATATATATATATGTATATATATATATAGATATTTAAAAAAATTAATTTTAATATGTTTTTTTTATTGTTTTATTTTTTTTAATTTAATTTTAATATGCTTTTTAAATTATTATTTTTTTAAGATTGTAATTAATTTTATTTTTTCTATCAATAAATAAATAAATAAAATTGCCCGATATGGCAAAAAAATCAATTTTTTAAATAAAATAATAAAAACAAAATAAAAAATTTTAATAAAAATAATTTTTTTTAACTAATCTATATATATATATATATATATATATATATATATATATATATATATATATATATATATTTAAAAAAAAATTGTAAAGACATATATATTTATGTTGTTAAAAAAAAAAAAAAAGACATACCATATGATTTAAAAAATAACTAATAATAAAAATTAAAATTAAAAAATCTATTTTTTTTTAAATATGTTTGCATGTTTAAGAAAAACTAAAATAAAAATAAATATAATTGCTTTTTTTATGTGAATGATTGTTTTTTGGTTTTTTTGTTTCGTGGAGGAACCCAACAACCCTAAAAAATAATTTTTTTCTTATTTTGTCTTAAAAACCCCTATAAATTTGAGTTTTTTTCCATCTTCTTCACTATAAAATATTAAAAAATAGGGTTTTTTATGTGGTTTTTCCCATAAATTATGATATTGCGAAAAAAAATTAAGGAAAAAAGGAAAAAAAATATTAAAAAAATAGTTTTGGAACATAAAAACCATAAAAAAAAGAGATTCTCTCCAAATTCATCTTTAAATGGTCAAAATAGAAAGAAAAATAACCTTTCAAATGCAAAAAACTCTCGTTCAATGTGTTATCAGTGCCAATGCAGCGCCTCCACAAAATTTCTCCAAACGTTCTAACAAAGCCTAGAAGACATGATGTGAGGTGAGGAATAGAAACAATTATTGTTATTATATAGAAAAGATTGTGTGATTGCTTTAGCGTTTCGCGAATGTGGGATTAAAATTAAAATTAAGACAATTAAGATGTGGTGAATATTATAGATTTATATTAACTTTTATTTATGTCGGCAAAAAAATAAAACATAAATTTTAAAAATTAATTTCGATACGTAGTCAATGTTAAATCATTTAAATAAAAAAATTATTTTAGTTTCAAAGGAATGCATGAAAGGAATATTTTTGTGGATATTTTCAATAGAAAGTAGGGTGAAATATTTCAAGACCAGCAGTTTAGTAAAATATTTTGAAATACATTTTAGATGAAAATTTTGGAGGGAAATATTTGGAGGGAAAAATTTTAGCGACAATTTTTTTTTGGTGGGGGGGGGGATTTTAGAGGGAAATTTTCAGTCTTTAAGCTATATATTGTCATTGGGAGAGAGTGCATTTGTATCATTCAACATCTTCTTGTTGAAAGTCATGGATTCTTCTTATAGCAAAGTTTTTCTTTCTGTAGCATCAACATCTTCGTCACGCAACTACTCTACTCAGATTGATGAATATAAGAGGAGTTCGTTCACCATTAATAGAGAGTCAAATTATCGACTTGGATGTAATCCTAATGATGATGAGACCAGAATTGATGAAGGGAAAAAAAAAGAAATTCGTGTAAATCGAGAGTCAGTTATTCCGCTTAGTCTTAATCCTAAGGATTATGAGAGCATCATTGATGAAGGGCATGATGAAGAATTTCCAAAGCCAAAATTTCCACTTCATCCTAATACTAAGGATTATGAGGGCACCATTGATTTGGTAACCCTAACTGGAACAAACCCTAAATTTTCGATGGACAGCATGGGAGCTTGACTAGGACAGGGCAGAGCATTGAATCGGTTCAGGGAAATTGCTTCTTCTCTCCGGCATCGTGAGACCCTAGTAAATAGCTTTGTCATTGCGCAGGGGAGTTTATCACTACCATATTAAGGCATCTCATTGATCATTACTCGGGTTTTATGGTGGATTGATGCCAACAGTCATGGGCTCCACAACAAAAGACTAGAAATTGTGCACCTTTGGCATTATCTCAACGGCTCCGACAACTCGACAGTGGGAAATTATTTTTCATTCTCACATTCTCTCTAGACCCCATCAGATATGGCTGACGGTCACAGCTTGTGAGCCAGCACCTCGGAACAGATAAGGGTTTCGCGGCAAGGAGTAGGAACTCTTGGAACGGAGGAGAGCCTCTTGGAATGGAGAGATGGATGAGGTTGAGCTAGACTACTATTCCGACAACCTAGAACCGTCGCAAATTTGGGTAGGGTTAAAACCTCAGCAAACAGGTGGGTCGACTCAAGGAGCTAACCTTTTAGTGAAAGAAAAAGTGGACATCGAGCCAGGTGAGTCATCACAAGCTCCTTTTGCCTCAAAGGAACCCTACCTAGCATCTGAAGCGGTTTATTCTAAACCATTTCCGGCGGCATTGGCATCACTAGCGTACTCAATTCCCTCGTTGTCAGTCCTCAGGCTATGGGAGAAACAAGCCCAAGTTACCCTGGACGTTTACCCAGGACATTTTGGGTCCAATAACGGAAGGTTTGAGGGCTATTGCTGGTAACTTGGAAGGGTATTTCGGTTTTGAACAATTAGGCATTAACCACGCAACAGACGAAAATACACCCACAATCAATTTATGGGATCCCCCATCTGTGGCGGTATCAGGCTGCTTTGAAGGCATTACAGAGACGATTCCACCGTCGGAGGACATTAGGACGTATAATTCGGATGATGCAATACCAGAAGGAGAATGACATATTCGTGACAGGACTACCCACAGGACTGGTAAGAAGAAACACAGGGGCACAAAGAGTTGTGAACAGAAGAGGTACTTGGTTTTCGGCGAAGGTATTGGTATGGATAAGTTGGAGGAAACCTCGCAAACAGACCTGATCGGACGTGTACTTGGGAGGAACTACACCACTGCTAGACTCAAGATATGGACAGCTGAAATTTGGGGAAACATACCAGAGAAAATTCTTGGGGTGCTCACGATGAATAGGGGGTGGTTTGCTCTAATTTTCCCCCACCCGAAGATGGAAAATTGGGTGCTTACCAAATACTGGCATATCGAAATGACACCAGTTCTGCTCAAGTGATGGATGCCCATGTTTGATCCTGACAAGGAAAATATGGGAGCGGGACCTATTTGGGTGTGACTGTCAAGTCTCCCTCTACAATTTTGGATAGAGGAAGCTCTTTGATTCATTGGAGAAGACCTAGGTATTTATTTGGACCATGACAGGTCCTACTTAGAGATAAGAAACATCTCAGTAGCTCAGATCCTTGTCCATTTGGACATGCGAGAAGGTCTTGTGGAGAGCTACAACCTGTGGTTCTAAGACATATCAAGATGCCAGATACTGGATTATGAAGGGGTACCATTTTGGTGTCATCATTGTCATGAAGTGGAACATATTTACAAGGAATTATTGCTTATCACTGCGGCAACCACTGAACCTGCAAAAATCTTGGTGCAAACGGGAACCCAAATTGTGGGAATTGGCAAATCATCCTCTTTTCGGGAGAGGCCCTTGATGGAGCCTATGTCGCTGAGTACCCCCAGGAAGACGTTTTCCTTTCAAGCGCCACTTGCATCATAGGCCTGTAGCTCTCAATTTCAT
Source organism: Pinus albicaulis (assembly GCA_034641835.2). NCBI lineage: Eukaryota > Viridiplantae > Streptophyta > Pinopsida > Pinales > Pinaceae > Pinus > Pinus albicaulis. The sequence goes on along the minus strand of CM076580.1, from coordinate 116,033,986 downwards.
GAGGAAGATACTATTATGATCTCGGTTACTCCTCTTGCTACTCTTTTTGCCTTCAATTCTGATTTTAATCGCAATGTATCTCCTATTATATCTCTAGCTACATCTAAAATCAATTTAATTAGATGAAATATAGATCCCATTGTCTGTCATGTTGCAACTGCCCCTCCCTCCGTCTCCCGATCGGACCCTCATACCCTAGTTGGGGATTCTAATTCCCAATCACTTACTGAACTCTCAGGAAATAGTTTTGGCGATCATTGCAACCATAGATCCTCATTTAAGGCCTCTGCACCCCATGCCTATGGGCTCGGCCCTGACATCATAGGACCCAAATCAAGAGCAGTTAGGGGCATACCATCATCTCTATCTAAGGCTATCCTCTGGGTTGGTATGGAGGTAGCATCAAGGAAAAAATATTCAATAGACAGGGTTCTTATAGAAAAGGACACCCCTGAGATGGGTGATCCATGATCTCAGACCCCTTGATCCAGGATCTTCTTATCACTCTCCCATATACCTTGAAATTCAGGGGGGAAGTATCAAACCTCACTCCCCTTTTAACTTCAACTCTTGCTGGCTGGAGGATCCTGCCTTCCACCTACTAGTAAAAATCTCCTAGACACACTGTGATGAGATGCTAGACTCTGAGCCAGCCCAGGTTTTCTACAACAACATGACTAGATTAAAAGACATCACAATAAAATGGGCCAGAGAGAAGAAAAGACAGGATGAAGAGACATTGAATAAGATTAAGATTGAGTTAGAGAGTCTGATGGCCGGTTTGGACTTCCTTGGCTTTCAGTCCACTGAGGCCAAGGATCACCTCATTCAATTGGAAATGGAGAAAGAAAAATTGTTAAGGAAACAGGAGGAAGAGTGGAGGCTCAAAAGCAGGGCCATCTGGCTCAAAGCGAGAGATGACAACACTAAATTATTCCAGCAATGTGCAAAAGGAAAAAAGAGTATCAACACAATCTGGGAACTGAAGGACCAGGCTGGAAGGGTATCCAATAACCATGCTCAACTTGTTGATATGGGTATTAGACATTTCTCCCATATCTACAAGGACCCCAGAGTTTCCAATATTTCAAAAATACTTCAAATAGCTAGGACCATGCACAGATATGTGGAGGATGATGATATTGAAAACTTAAATGCACTTATTTCCTTAGGGGTAGTTGAAGTGGTATTAAAATGGTTTAAGAAGTACAAGAGCCCTGGCTCGGATGGATGACCCATTGAATTATATCTCGCCTTCTTTGAAGACATTAGGAGGGACCTCCTACAAGTCATCGAAGAGAGTCGAACGACTGGTCGTATTTATGATGGATTCAATGCTACCTTCATTTCCCTCATACCTAATATTGATAAACCCTTGACCTTCAATGACTACCAGCCCATATCCCTTTGCAACTGTATCTACAAGATCATATCTAAGATCATTTCCAAATGCATCAAACCCTTTTTATCTCAACACATATCCAAGGAACAATTTGCATTCCTTAACCAGAGACAAATTCATGAAGCTATAGGCACCACTCGGGAAGCCCTGCACTCTATCAAGCTAAAAAGTCTTAAAAGCCCCATCCTCAAGATTGACCTAGAAAAGGATTTTGATTGCACATGTTAAACCTACTTACAACTCATCCTTCTTCAAACTAGCTTCCCCCTCTCCTTCATCAATTGGATCATGAGTTGTGTCACAAATTCTTCCTTCAAAATTCTCATCAATGGAGGAGAATTTGAATTTTTTCATGCAGGTAGAGGGCTTCATCAAGGATGTCCACTATCCTCGTTGCTATTTTATCAATCATGGAAGGACTAACCAAATTATTGGAAAAGGCCAAGGAAGATGGGACTTTAAAAGGTGTCAAATTATCTGAATTTATACATCTGACCCATCCCTTATTCGTGGATAATGTACTTATTTTCTTGATGGATCCAGCCAAGACACCAACAGATTCAGAAATATTCTTGAGTTTGTTTGTAAGGCTATTGGTATCGACCCTAATCATAGTAAATCTACTATCATTTTGGTGAAGTGCTCTGAGCAGGAATGTAGACATGCCCTTGCCCATTTTCATTTTGGTCGCAGAGAATTAGAGGAAGGCATCAAATATATTGGTTTCTGTCTAAAGCCAAATGACTACCGCATCACTGATTGGAATTGGTTAATTGCAAAATTTGAGAGGAGAGTAAACGTTTGGCAACAAAGATGGCTCTCCAAAGTTGAGCATTTAGTTCTAATAAAATCAGTGTTAGAGGTAATTCCTATATACTCGATGGTACTGGCTTGGATTCCCAAAGGTGTGATAGCCATAATATAACAAATTTGCAGAATATTCCTTTGGAGAGGTAACCAATATGGCAAGACTTTTGCTTGGTTCGGTTGGAAGAGGATTGCAAAATCCAAAAGCTAGGGGGGCTGGGGGCTAAAGGACCTTAATCGCTTTGCCATAGATTTGGTTGCCAAAATGGGGTGGCACTTGATCAATGTCAGCAGCCTCTGGAAAGAGGTAACTTATTTCAAATACATTGCTCCTCGGACTACCTTCGAATGGATCAGAGGCCCCACCTCATACATTCCTAGATCCTCCATTATCTGGTGGGCCATCACCAAATCCATTCACATCATCAAGAAAGGCCTTGCTTGGAACATACGATCTAGTGAAAAAGTAAAGATTGGTGTGGATGCTTGGTCGGGTTGTGGTCAGGTGCACCAATTACCTTTGTCCATTAGACAACACTTGATGGACTCAAGAATTCAAACCATGTCACAAATTGTTGACAGATTTAATTCCTCTTGGATCACACAAGTATGGAAATCTGCACAAGATCTCTACATTCTGGATATTTGGCATCCATCTTGGAACAATTATCTCAGGGCCCTTTGTGTCACCAAAATCAAAATCACTAAGAGGGAGGATGAAATTTTATGGGCTTTATCTCTGAGGGGTAGATACTCTCCTAAGGAAGGGTATGTCTCTTTATGTGTAGAACTTGATCCCTAGAACAAACTGTGGTGGTGGAGACACCTTTGAAGGCACCACCAAAGGCCAAACTTTTCATTTTGTGCATACTCACCAATTTCACCCCATCAGAGGACAACCTCATCAGGCGATCCATCCATGGTCCCTATAGATGTTGTCTCTGGAAATCTCAGGTCGAGGACGTGGATCACCTCTTCCTCACCTACCCAACTAGAAAAATGATTTGGCATCTTACCACTACTGCCCTGCGCATCACATATCATTGGCATGGAAACTCTGTTTCTGAGGCTTGGGAATATTGGTGGCAATCAACACTCTGCCCCAAAGAACGTAATCTTCCCCTCTTGATTTCCTGTGGCACCTGGCTGACTCGTAATCAAACTAAATTTCAAAGTGTGGTGATATACTGGCCTCGCATAAGTAACACTATTGTGATGCTCTTTCTCTCAATTCCAAACGATGAACCCGGAGCACAAGGCAGAATTATAACACCAGAGGCTATTGACAATTCCTACCCGTGGGCCTATTTCGATGGGGCATCAAACATCAATGGTTGTGGAGGGGGGGGATACTCTCTACCTCTTTGATTCTCACTACTGTAATATTAAAATGGGATTAGGCCCGCGTACAAACAACTATGTCGAGCTCAACAGTCTCGGACTCCTCCTCACCTTTGCCCGAGATAAAAGCTGCAACAGGATTCAGATATTTTGGGATTCCAAAATTATTATTAATTGGTTCAAAAATGAAGCACCATGTCATGTTCATACTCTTAGAGCTTTTTTGGATGAGATTATGGCACTAAAATCATTTTCTGATCCCATTATTGTTGCTCACATTTACAGGCAAAGGAACCAAGTGGTTGATCAACTATCCAAAGAAGCATCGCAGTTAGATTGGGGTCACTGGTTTATTATTGAACAAGATGGACAGAATGAGTATCATTATTTCCATAGACCCTTCATAGAGGATATGGAGGGACAGGGGACAATCTAACCAGGCTATCGATTTTGGTTGGGTTTTTGACAGGGCTTTGGCCGATTTTTTTATTGTTTCATATGTGATTATGTAGACATTTTTGTTTGGCACATTACTGTTTACAAGCTTTATTTATGAACATCTAAACTATATGACTGTAAGTGATTTTGAATTATGCATAGATGATTATGCTGCTGATACAACATGTAATTTTCACTCATAATGAAAATTACAAAATTTTCCTTGGAATATATATATATGTATATATTATTTTGTGTTTTTTTAAATTTAATTTTAATTATTTTAATTTAAAAAAAAAAAAAAAACATTTTCCCAGCATGGCAAAAAAATCAATTTTTTTAATAAAATAATTAAAAAGAAAAAAATAAGAATTTTTAATAAAAATAATTTATTTGTTTCTAATTCATTCAAATATATATATATATATATATATATATATATATATATATATATATATATATATATATATATATATATATATATATATATATATATATATATATATATATATATATTAAAAAAAAAATTACAAACGCCTATAAATATATATGTTGTTTAAAAAAAAATTTAAAACATACCATACGATTTTAAAAAAAACTAATAATAAAAATAAAAAATAAAAAATCTAATTTTATTTTTTAATGTGTTTGCATGTTTAAGAAAAACTATAATAAAAATAAATAAAATTGCATTTTTTTTATGTGAATGGTTGTTTTTTGGATTTTTTGTTTCGTGGAGGAACCCAACAACCATAAAAAAAATATTTTTTTTCTTATTTTTTGTCTTAAAAACCCTACAAATTTGAGTTTTTTTCCATATTCTTCGCTATAAAAAATATAAAAAATAGGGGTTTTTATGTAGTTTTTCCCGTAAATTATGATATTGCAAAAAGAAAATCAAGGAAAAAATATAAAAAATTAGTTTTGGAACATAAAAACCATAAAAAAACAGATTCTCCCCAAATTCATCTTTAAATGGTCAAAATAGAAGGAAAACTAACCTTTCAAATGCAAAAAAAATCTCGTTCAATGTGTTATCAGTGCCAATGCAGCGCCTCCACAAAATTTCTCCAAACGTTCTAACAAAGCCCAAAAGACATGATGTGATGTGAGGAATAGAAATAATTATTGTTATTATATAGCAAATATTGTGTGATTACTTCAATGTTTCACGAATGTGGGGTTAAAATCAAAATTAAGAAAATTAATATGTAGTTAATATTATAGGTTTATATTAACTTTTATTCATGTCGGAAAAAAAATAAAACATAAATTTTAAAAATTAATTTTGTTACGTAGTGAATCTTAAATCATTTAAATAAAAATTATTTTAGTTTCGGAGGAATGCATGAAAGGAATATTTTTGTGGATATTTTCAATAGAAATTAGGGTGAAATATTTCAAGGCCAGCAGTTTAGTAAAATGTTTTGAAATGCATTTTAGACGAAAATTTTGGAAGGAAATATTTCAAATGAAATTTTTGGACCGAAATTTTTAGCGAAATTTTTTGGGGGGAAACTTTGGAGGGAAAACTTTTAGCGATAATTTTTGGGAGGGAATTTTAGAGGGAAATTTTCAACCTTTATGCTATATATTGTCATTGGGAGAGAGTGCATTTGTATCATTCATCATCTTCTTGTTGAACGTCATGGATTTTTCTGATAGTCAAGTTTTTCTTTCTGCAACATCAACATCTTCGTCACGCAACCACTCTACTTAGATTGATGAATATAACAGGAGTTCGTTCACCATGAAAATTATCGACTTGGTCGTAATCCTAAGGATGGTGAGAACATAATTGATGAAGGGAAACAAAAAGAAATTTGTGTAAATCAAGAGTCAATTATCCCACTTAGTCTTAATCCTAAGGATTATGAGAGCATCAGTGATGAAGGGCATGATGAAGAATTTCCAGAGCCAAAATTTCCACTTCGTCCTAATCCTAAGGATTATGAGGGAACCACTAATGAAGGGGGGATGAAGAATTTCCAGATTCAAAATTTCCACTTCGTCATAATCCTAAGGATTATGCGAGCACCATTGATGAAGGGGGGGATGAAGAATTTCCAGAGTCAAAATTTCCACTTCGTCCTAATTCTAAGGATTATGAGAAAACCATTGATGAAGGGGGGGATGAAGAATTTCCAGAGTCAAATATTCCACTTCATCTTAATCCTAAGGATTATGAGAGAACCATTGATTAAGGGGGGTGAATAATTTCCAATAAATAAATATTCAAAGCGTCCACTTATTCCTAATCCTAAGGATTATGAGAGCACTAGTGAGGAAGGGGAGGGGGAGGATGAAGAATTTCTAGTGAATAGAGATTCAAAGATTCCACTTAGGCATAATCCTAAGGATTATGAGAGCACCACTGAGGAAGGGGAGGATGAAAAAAAATCAAATGTTTCCATGTATTCCTAATCCTAAGGATTACGAGACCACCACTAATGAAGTTGAGGATGAAGAATTTCCCGCAAATGATAATTTGACTATAAATAGAGAGTAAAATTTTCCAATCATTCCTAATCCTAAGGATTATTAGAGCACTGGTTATGAAGGGGAGGATGAAGAGTTTCTTGCAAATGATAATATTAGAAGCACAAATCTGAATAATGAGTTTTCTCTAAGTGAGCGTTTCAAAGGAACTCATGGTGATGAAGAATTGAATCATCCAAAAGAATATTTCTAAAGCATGGATGAAGATGGTGAAGAATTTCGTCTAAGTCAGGGTTTCAAAAGTGCAGATGATTTTTGTGAAAAAAATTCTTCAATTGAGGATGGTAATGAATATTTTCTAAGTAATGATGATAATGAATTTCTTAAATATGTTCAGAATGATGATAGTGAGGATAATATTCCTCCTAATTGTGATTCAAATTCTTCTAAAAATGATAATGGAATGATGAATTCGTTGTAATGAATATTGTAACTAGGATTAGGAGTATAAATTTTCATATCAATCCAAAATATTCCAGTTATACAAGGGTTAGGACAACATATCTCACAAGCATAAGTTCTATTGGTGATCTGATTTTAAGTGAATGTTTTCGAAATGATTACTTGAAACATATGGATTTCAACTTTATAATGGAGAAAAGGAAAATATATTTGTCAATGAATAAAAGCATGAAAAAATCATATTTAGTGGGTTGCATCCAATCTACACTGGCAGGCTATGATTATCATATTGGGAATGTATTCCTTTGCAGAAAGGATTTCAAAATGTTGCATTCAATTGGTAATTTTGTTTGTCAAAATTCCAAGAAAGACTAGAAAAGGATCCTACATATTATTCAGAAGTACGTTATAAATGGGAGGTTGGGTTGTTATAAAATACTGTTATGTCATGGATGAAAGACTTATTTTCAAAGCATGGAGAGTGTATGCCAAATAAAGACACAATACATATTCCAGATAATTTCTCGAGTCGATAAATCTACAGCTTATACAAATAATATGCAGAAGGTGTTGAAGGAGTTGGTAATTTTATTACATATTCATATTTTACAAGGGTATGGAAGAACAAGTTCAACAATGTATGTATTCCTAAGAAGACAAGGGTGGTGGTTTGCAGTACATGTGCTCCTCTTAAAGAAAAAGGGGATAAATATCAAGGGGATGAAAGAGGTATGCGTTCATAACATTATTTTTAAATATTGGATAGTTATCAACTATGAAAATATATTTATTAATAGGTTTCTTTTATTTTATGTGCAGATTCCATTGTCAAAGCACTTCAAGAGCATCACAATTAGAAAATAAGTGAAAGATAAAAATTGTATAAACATCGAAAAAAGTGTTATGATAATCCAAAAAAATATTTGGGTTTGATAATTGATGGTATGGACCAAAATAAAACACTTCTACCGCATTTTTTCCACACACCAAGAAAATTACAAGAGGAAATTTTTATTCATTTTCACTTGGTTGGTTGTATGGTCTTTAATGGGAATATGTTGCCAAAGGTTTACTTCATAGATCCAAATATTCATAATGATGCAAATATGACTATAACTATAATCAATGATGTGGTTACTCATTGGTCTGGTATTCTTCCTGAAGTTATGTATGTACAATTAGACAACACATGTCGTGAAAACAAAAATCAAGTTCTTTTTTAGTATCTAAACATGCTCACTGAATTGGGAATTTTTAAAAAGATAGAGGTTGGTTTCCTTCTTGTTGGGCATACTCATGACCATATTGATCAAATGTTCAGTCATTTTTCAATAACATTGAGGAGGAAAGATGTTGGGAGCCTGCCATCATTAATTGAATGTATTAAGAAACCATATATTCCAGATCATGTTTTTCATGTGTTAGAAGAAACTATTGACATGCAAAGGTTTATTCTAGGATCACATGGTGAGGATAAATGCATTGAACAACTTAATGGCATTAGCTTCCAACAACAATTTCGTATCATAAAAATTGATGGGATAACACTTATATGGGGCAAGAAGTATTCAACTACTGCAGAATGGGGGCTGTCATCAAGTTTAGTATGTTTGAAGTTCATTCCAGAGCGTCCAATATTTACATCAAATACATTGTTATTATAATCAGTTGTTGAACTCCATAATGCACGAAGGAATGAGAGAGATATAAATTATTCTGAATGTTTGGAAGAAATTAAAAGATGTATTAGAGATACGTATGAGTACTTTGATGTTGTTGATTCAGTTTGGTGGGATTATTTTTTCAATAATCAAAGTGATATTATTTCAATATCAATAAATGAGGATATGCTTTTGAAGAATCCATTTATTTGGCCACAAAATATGCCAAATGAACATGAGGAAAGACACATTGTTGAATAAAAATAGTCTCAAGGTATTATTAATTCTCCACGGGTAGAGGAAATAGAAATTTATATTGGTTCTATAAGATCACATGCACAATGTGAAGCCATGGAAGACCTTTACAGGGGTTTTGTGCAGGATGTTAAGGAGGGTTGCATGGTAGCAATTTTAGCAGATGGATATCCACTTGGCTATCCATTCTGAGTTTCCAAGGTTATAAAGGTCATTAAACAACATGAAGATATTACCATTGTTGAAGTACTTTGGTATGCCACAAATACCTACCCATTCAATGGTGTGTATAAGCCAGAGATGGTAGTTGATAAAAAAATTGGCAGAAAGAGAAAAAGAAAAGGCACAAATATAAATCATCGCCACACAGACCTCTTAAAATTGGATGATTTTGGCATACTTTTGTATGACTTAAATTTGACAAAGAGAGAAACTATTCTCTTGAAGACCATAGATATTTTGAATAAATTTCTACCAGAAGAAATAGTGTTTAGATGGGAGTCTACTGAATCTAGACGTAGATCTAGAAGACTTTTGAAACCTAAAATGGTGGGAATGCATGTTGACTAAGATGGAGCACTAGTTGATGAAAGATAAGAATATGGATCGTCTGCATTTGTATCCAGTCAATCATCTAAAGATGTAGTTTATGATGGTGTTCCAGAACCTATGAATGATTTTGAATAAATTTCGAAGACATTTTTATGCAATTGATGTTTGCATGGTAACTTGAAATACATATTTTTACTTCCATATGATCTTACATGACGTTATGATTCATTTCTATGTTTTTTGGATTATATGTTTTAATTATGAAGAATTCATCTCTTTAGAATATCCACAGTGCAACAATGAATTACAAAAATCATTTATGTTATATTAAATATACCAAAGTTGATATTTTGATTAAAAGTACAAAAAAAAATATTAGAAATTAATGTTGAATTTTTAAATTATGCAGTGATATTTCCATGATATTATTTATTGTTAACATTTGATATAAGATAATTTTAAATTTTTTGAAAATTGTATGCCTCATTGAAAGGGGACACTTCGTTTTGATTGTTGATTTATAGGTTTTGGTTGCAATTAGATAAGTTGTCTTACGCTAAGATTTGAAATAAAAATTACTCTTGGAATAATAAATATTTCATTTACTTGATCATTTTTAAAATTTGTTTGTCAATAATTTTCCCATAATTACATGGTTCAAATATGTTAAAAACTTAAGATTTATAAAACCATGGTTGAAAACTTGTCAAAATATTAAGGTTTTTCTTGTGCTATGATATTGTATCTTTAATGTTATGGTTGAAAACAATTACAACTTTAGCGTTTTTTAGAGTCAAGATATTTTATCTTTAACAAGAAGGATGAAAATTGTTTGAAATTATAAGGATTTCAGACATGACATTTTTAACTTTAACATCATGTATCAAAATTATTGTAATTTTACAATTTTTCAAAGACCTGATATTTTATCTATAATTCCATTGTTAAAATGTGTTAAAACTGTGACTCGGTTTTTTTTTTATTATTCCAGCATACACACTTTTTGTTTTGAGGGTGGTTTTTCAATCCTTTTTCAAGAAAAAAATTGGTTTTTAGCATAATTTTATAAATTATTGAAATTTGACCCTAAAAAAATTTGCATTCTGGAATACACACTTTTCGTTTTGGGGTGTTTTTTCATGTTTTTTGAGTTTTTTTGGGCTAGAGTTCTCTTTTTGAAGTAATAGTGCCCATTTGATCAGTAACTTTTTTAAATACAGTAGCAACTATACTAGATTTAAAAGGATGATATAATGCATAAAAGTGTGCATACTTGGTAATTCTATCAACTACCACCATGATGATACTCTTTTCTTCAGACTTGGGTAAACCTACGATAAAATCCATTGAGAGCTCCTCTCAATGCTGACTTAAAATGGATAAATGTTGTAACAGAATCAGGATCTTAATTGTCTCAACTTTATCTTTTTGGCAAACCAAAAATTCTACCACAAACTTCTGAATATAAGATTTAAGGTCATCCCAAAAAAATTCCTTCTAGACCCTATGGTAAGTTTTTAAAAATCTTGAGTGTCCTCCTAAGGGGGAGGTGTGCAATTCCAAAAGAATTTTTTTTTGAGTTGGTTATTCTTACAAATATATAAACGATCTTTGTACCATAATGAATCATTTTTCCAGCTAAATGTATCATATGTACTGGGGTCTTGGTGCAAATTTTGAATGAGTGTCCACACCTCTTCAGCATTCTTCCATTCATCCCTTACTTCGGTTATCCAATCAGGTTGGATAATAGAATTGACACAAAACAATGCTTCTACATCCTCATTTTTTCTTCAGAGTGTGTCTGCAACAACATTTTGCTTCCCTTTTTTGTAGATGATTTCAAAGTCATAACCCAACATCTTTGTGACCCATTTTTGTTTCTCTTTTGAAGATCATATTTGTTCCAAAAATTATTTAAGACTATCATGATCTATTTTTACCTTGAATTGTCTTCCCATTAGGTAAGGTCACCATTTGTTTAGAGCATGTAGTATTTCCAACATTTCCTTCTCATAAATAGGTTTGTGTAAATATTTGCCTTTGATTGGATGACTTTCAAAAGAAATGGGTCTTCCTTCTTGCATCAAAATGACAGCAATTCCATTTCTTGAGGAATTACATTCTACAATAAAAAATTTTGTGAAGTCTAGCGTAGCTAAGACCGATGCTTTACAAACTACATCTTTTAGATGTTCAAAGGCCTTAGTTTCTTTTTGAGTCAATTAAAATGCATATTTATTTAGTAATGTTGTTAGAGGTGTTCCTATTCTCCCATAATTCTTAAAAAACTTGTGATAATACCCTGTCAACCCAAGAAATGCTTGAGGTTGCTTTCTCCTCCAATATTTTGAGCACCCTGTCAACATGTTGAACATGATCCTTCCAATACTTTTTGTAGATTAGTATATCATCAAAAAATACTAACACAATTTTTCTAAGGGTTTGAAAATGTAATTCATCAAACCTTGAAATGTGGAAGGTGCATTAGTAAGGCCAAAGGGAATAACCAAAAAATAATAATGACCCTAATGTGTTCTTAAAGTATTTTTTTGGAATGTCTTCAGCCTTCATTCTAATTTGATGATATCCCAAACGAAGATGCAACTTGGTGAAGTAGATTGCTCCATGTAATTCATCCAACTATTCATCAATGACAAGAATGGGAAATTTATCTTTAATAGTGACTTGTTGAGCTCCCTAACATTCAGATATATATGCCATGATCCATCATTCTTGTGCATCAATACTACTGGAGAAGAGAAAGAAGTTTGACTAGGTTGAATTATATTGGAATCTATCAATTCTGTAACCATACATTCAATTTCACTCTTTTGGGCATAGGGATATCTGTAAGGAATGATGTTTGGAGTAACACTTCCTGGAATCAAATTAATATAATGATCATGATCACGAATAGGTGGGAGGCCTATGGGAATCTCAAATACATTGGAATGATTTTCCAATACTTTTTAGATATATGGAGAAATAGATGTTTACAACGCTTGAACCCCTAATGAGAAAAATTGTGCAATTACACCCTGTTCTTTCTTCAAAATATTTTTCATGCTATTAGAGCTTATTATCTTCCCTATATTCTCCATGGTACCCTTAATTAAATTTACTTTCATTCCCAAAAAAAATCAAGAAAAGTTCTTGAAAATTAAAATCTATCGTCCCCAAAGATTGTAACCATTGGGCTCCTATTACAACATCAACACCACCCATTGGAATGGAAATCATTGGACTACTCAATACATATTTCGCCATGGTTATCTTGATATTATGGAACTTTCCAAATAAATTTATAGTTCCTCCATTTGCAACCATCACTTGGCACTCGGGTGCTAGATACAATAATTAATTCAATTCATTGGCTATATTACAATGAATAAAATTAAGGGTACATCTGAATCAATGAACACTATTACCTTTTTCTTCTTGATATATCATTATATATTGAGAGTTTGAGGAGTGGTAATCCCCACCAATGCATTACAATATATGGTAGGATTCCTTTCTTCCTTCTCTAAGGTTGGTTCCTGGTGCATATCGTCTTATTTTGATTTTTCTTTCTCCTTTTCTTCCTCCTCTTCACAATCTATGTAAAACAATTTATTCTCAACACACTTATGACCTTTATTGTATTTTCTATCACAATTGTAACATAGCCCTTTTGCTCTTTTTTCCTCCAATTGTTGTGGTGTCAACCTTGTAGGTTGTGAATGGATAGGAGAAACAATGCTTCCATGTTTATAGTTGTGAGTGGTAGAGCTCCTTGTTTCCATAATTTTTCTTTCAACTTTTCTTGCCACCATGAATGCCTTCTCCAATGAATGAGGTTCTGAAGGGTGAATCTCATGTTAGATTTTATCCTCAATCTGATTTGCAATTGAACCCTTTTTTTTAAGATTTATCAATTGGATAAAGAAGGTGTTGCTCTTTGCATCCTCATAATGTGCTATCATTTCCTCAGTAAAATGTGATCAAGTGACAAGTGGTTTGCAAGAACAAATCCATCGACACCATACAAACTAATTTTGTTCTAAATATAAATATGCAATGCGTACCTTTTGTGTGTGTTTCACACCATTTAGATCAAAATATTTCTCCATTTGTAATATCCATGTTACCAGATCCTCTCCATAAAAATTCCTCATATCGATCTTTGGAATGTGGTGGGTCTTAAGCCCAACATTGGAGTCTCTAAAATCATATTTCATATTTTTTGTTTCCTCATCATGATTTTCATGAATTACCTTGTCACCACTGGAAAGTTTAGGCTCGCAACAACTTTGTTAAACCTTCCTTCAAACCTTCCATGTCTATTTTGAAAGCTCCCATGTCCCCTTTTAAACCATCCATGTCTCATTTTATTTTTTTCTCTAAACCATCCATCTTAACATTCGTCACTCCCGATTCATTTTTGGTTGCTCTTTGTGAGAGTGAAATTTGTTGCACTTGTTCCTATAATTTTTATATATATCATGTTTTATTTATTCCTCTTCTTTATGTGTCATATTAGAGGTTTCTTCCATTTCTTCCTATATATACTTCAAAGTTATTTTTCAAACAAAATTTATACAAATTAAAAAATATATACACACATTTTTGTTTATTTTTTGGAGATAGATATTGAAATTGTTGTATCTTTACAATTCTGACCATCCAAGATCTAAAATTTCGTCTTGTTTTAGCCCTGTGAGTCTTCTTTCCAACGCCACAAGTCAGATCAAAATTTAATTCTTCAAGATAAATTTATCACCAAACTCCTGTGATGACCTGATTATAGACTGGTCAGTAGAGTGAACTTGTAAGGAATTCCACATGTCACTATTTCAACCTTCGGCCTTGAAAATGATACACGAAAAACTAAATTATGTGCAATTTCAATTTTTTTTTACAAAATTCAAATATGATTCTAGTATAGAAATTTATGACAATTTTTCCAAGGTCACTTGTTTGAGACACAATTCTTGAGCATGCAAAAACTCTAACTTCTTTGGACCATATCTTAGAAACTATAACGAACCAAGATCTGAAATTTTTATAAGTTCATCATGATTTCAGCTCCATGTGACCGAAATTCAAGCTTTTGAATCTTCATAGAAAAAAAATTATAGTGAAAATTCCAATATGGCATGTTTGAAGCGATGAAACCCTAAAATCAAAAGCTCTGATACCAAATGTTATGCAAGCATATCATAAACCGGAAGAAAAAGATAAATAAACGACTTCAAAATTAGACTCTTCGAGGGGAAAACCTCCTTAACATCACATAAATGAACAATTCTTGGATGATACAAATGATAAGACCTCATTGAAATATATAGGAGTCTAAGGGAGCACAATATAATTAGAGCCTACATAACAAATATAATATAAGGGCACAACAATAACAACAGTGGGCTTCTATGGGGCACAAAAATAACAATAGGGGGCTACACTAACAATAACAATAAGGGGGGTACACTAGTATTATAAGGACCTAACAACCTCCCAAAACCTCATGGTTTTCATCACCTCTTCACTTCCCCCTCTAAGCTTCTAGGTAGCTAATTGCACACTCTGAGAGTCACAGACGCAACCAGCGGAAAAATAACCTCCCCACTGAAACACTCCACACCCCAGAACACGCAATGAGACATTGCCTTCCAAACACTATCAGTGCACCAATCACCACTATCAATACCTTGAAGATTAACTTGCAATCCCACCACTAAATCCCCTAACCTTGTCTTGTTAATGAGCTTCCTAGCTAGGACCCAACAAAATTGGCATAACCTACCCACCAAAGGTGAAATCCAACAATACAAGCTAATAGTCCCATGCTTTAAAATACAAAAAACTAATACTTACCACAGTGCAGGAGTAAAAAGGGCATTGTCATTTGACCACCTCTCCTTGTTTGTCTGTCCACTGCCAATTCCATGAAATGATTGCGCCATCATCATCATCATGAGGTCACCCCTTCAGTCCCAGATCCCATACCCACTCAAAGAAAATCGTTCAATTCTCATTTGCAAAAACAAAAACGCCAACACCAGCTGAAATTTCTCTAGCCTATGTGATTTTTTGGCTCACATGGAATGGCACCATCAGTGTGCCACCCTGCAAAAAGAAACATACGTAAAATTCTACCCGCAGTAGTACCATACCCCTCCTTATATGACAATGATCGCCACAGCTCACCCTATCATAATTAACTTTCTGCGTCTCCAAAAGCCTCAATACTTCAATGCCAAAAGAAGCATGTTGGGCATGTTTCATCTCACCAAGCATCACATGTGGGAGGATGATGGGGCCCCATAAAATCACTAGATATGTCATTTGTCACCCCAATCAGGAAGTTGTGTATATATATATATATATATATATATATATATATATATATATATATATATATATATATATATATATATATATATATATAACTTTGTAGTGGATAATTTGTATCATCTAAATACTTTAAAATATTTTAAAGTGTTAAATATATTTAAATATTTCAAAATAAAATTTTAAAATCGAAAATTTATAACATCTAAAAAAAAAAAAATGTATTTTTTAATATATTTTTTAAATTAATTTTATTTAAATTAAACAAAAATTTGTTACAATTATAAATTTGAGTAATGTATTTGCACAATCGAAATACTTTAAAAATATTTCAAATTTGTAAATTCAGTTATATATTTAAAAATATAATTTAAACTAAATAACTATATTAACTTCAAATCAAGAGGGATTAAATATATTTTCGCGCTAAAAGTGATTTGGATCTCAAGAGATATGTAAGATGGATCTAGTTTGGTTTATTTATTAATTATAATTAATTATAAATATAATTATTAATTTTATGTTTTTTTTTAAATTAATTTTTACTATTATTTTTATGTAATTTCATGAAGTCAAAATGTTTTAAAAAAAAATAATACATTTTAGAAAATTGTAAATTCAACATATATTTATCATTATTTGATATTGAAATTATTAATGACATAAGGATGTTAGACTAACACGAAAATAGTCAAAAAGTGGATTACCGAATTCACTTGTTAAGTGGAGATATTGAGGACTACTGAGTTGACATGTTAAGTGGATATATTAAAAACTACAAAGTTGACAGGTTAAGTGGAGATATTAATGTGATTAGTGTAGATCTATGTTAACTAGTCAAAATAGGATTACTTAGGATTACTAAATTCACTTGTTAAGTGGAGATATTGAGGACTACTAAGTTGACATGTTAAGTGGAGATATTGAGGACTACTGAGTTGACATGTTAAGTGGAGATATTAATCTGACTATATATCAAGCTATCAAATCCCTCAAGGTGCAAACCTCTTTTTTGAGTGAAAAACTTGAGGAAAGGTTTGCACATAAAGGGATTTTACCAGTCTTGGAGCTTCTTAAATTTATATTTAAGATGGAGTTATTATTTTTTTTAAATGTAATTTGGCCAAGATATATATGTGTGTGTGTGTGTGTGTGTGTGTAATTTAATTTAGTTTTTTAATGTAATTTGACCAAGTCAAAATGTTTAGATAACATAACATGATATTACAACATCTCTTTCATTTTGGGTTCGAGAGCATCTCTTGATGCAATAATTTTTTTGTTTGTAGTAATCATATTGATATTCCTATGCAGGAAAACATTTATAATGTGCATCCATCACACAATTTTTTGATTGTATGCATAGGCTGAAATGATATTTTTCAGGTTCATATTAACCAAAATTAGACAAATATTTTCAAAAACATCTATAGAGTTCAAGTGCCCCAAGGTTTTTCAAGGTGTTGAATCCATTTATATATTCAAAAATGTATTTTACATAACAAAAAATCACAATCTTGCTTAAAATTGTATTATTGGATTATTGTGAAAAGGTAATTTCCTTTATAAATTAGACTATGCCTTTAGAAAATAGTAAAATAAGAATTTGGAAATAAAATTATAATTGGTATGTTAGGAGAAAACATAATAACTATATAAGGAAAACTATTTCTATAATGTATAATATACTAAATTATATAAATTTTAAAATTTTTATTTTTATAAAATAAAATAATATTTATTATAGTCTATGAGACCATTTTAATTGGTGAGCATTGTGTTATGAAGTATTATATTGAAAATGAGATTCAAACATTTATTATTTATTATATAAGTTTTTAAATATAATTTAATTTCAAAAATATGATTTTATGTAAATAGTTAAAAAATTATTATTTTGTGAGTGAGAGGTGCTCTAGCCAGTGTAGAAGAGATAGATGTTGTAATGTAAGCATGTAGTTTTTGACTCAATAAAATAAAAATTAAATTAAATTATTAATCAAAAATCTGATTTTATATAAATAATAATAAAATTATTACTTTTTTCGAGTGAGAGGTGCTCTAGCCCATATAGAAGAGATAGATGTTGTAATGTAAGCATAAAAATTTTGATTCAATAAAATAAAAATTAAATTAAATTAACAATTTAATGTTGGTTGTTTTTGGGCTTCGGTTTTTGATAACTCATAGTTTTTCCATGGTATTTCTCCATGATAAATGGTATGACGAAACATATTTGAAGACTTGGGGAAATACATGCAACTTGATAAGTCTTGATTTAAGATAGAGCTAAACTGATAAATACATAAACTAATGTACATAACTTAATAGAAAAATTTTAAGGTGGTTCAAGAGAACTCAACCACGAGACGCAACCAACTAAGCTGGGTTATATAACTTAATAATTAATAATGTAAATGTACAAACATAATATCAAATACAACCAACTATACTAGCGTGGATATGTAAAAATATTATATAATAACATATCAATAACAACTCTAATATCAAATTTCGATTAATTGAATATAGATGCTAATTTGTAATCAATCTTTTTAAATGTTGTAATCAACTTTCCACAAAATTTATTTGCATCATGAATTTGAAGATTGTTTTGTTGTCTAAGTCATTCAATTTCATATTTTACTAATATATATATATATATATATATATATTAATTAAATGGGTGGTAAATGTTGATAAACATCAAAATACTTATTTGGTAATACATCTTACAATGTTCAGATTTAAAATAAAATTAACTAAATTATAACTTTATTTTAAATTATTATTTTTACTATGGTGAATCAATAATTCATTGGAGTAATCTAGGTGAGGCCCAACATCAAACCTAGTGGTTGCCATTATAACACCAATGACTTAGCAAGAGCTAAGAATTCACTAGGGTGGAGGAGCCTACTCCTTGAGCCTTATCACAATGGGAAAAAGGTGTGCTCCATTGGGATTTGAAATCCAAGTCAAGGGATAACATCCCACAGGAGGAGAAATTATTATTATTAATTATTTAAAGAAAAAGTATGTATATAGTCATGTCTATTTTGAATAGGGATTTCATAATTTTAATTTAATTATAATAAGCATCAAAACATGTACTTCGCCATACATATCAATTTCCTAAAATTAATAATTATTAGGTGAATGGTAGGAATTTAACCTCTATGTAATATTCTAAAGTAGGCTCCTCCACCCTAGTGAATTCTTAGGTCTTGATAAGTCATTGGTGTTATAGTGGAAACCACTAGGTTTGATCTTGGGCCTCACCTTGATTACTCCAATGAATTATTGATTCACCATAGTAAAAATAATAATTTAAAATAAAGTTATAATTTAGTTAATTTTTAGGATTATTTTAAATATTAACATTGTAAGATGTATTACCAAATAAGTATTTTGATGTTTATCAACACTTACCACCCATTTAATTTATATAGATATACTAGTAAAATATGAAATTGAATGACTTAGACAACAAAACAATCTTCAAAGTCATGGTGCAAATAAATTTTGTGGAAATTTGATTACAACATTTAAAAGGCTTGATTACGAATTATCATCTATATTTAATTAATCCAAATCTGATATTAGAGTTGTTATTTATATGCTATGCTATTATATAATATTTTTACATATCCACGTTAGTATAGTTGGTTCTCTTTGATATTATATCTATACAATTACATTATTAATTATTAGGTTATATAACCCCGCTTTGTATTACCTTATACATACACTGAAATCAATGCACACTATTAATTTGATTACTTTGAAAATAATGCACATCATCCATCTATTTACATCAAATCACAAATCAACATCTACATTGAAATCAATGTACCCTTAGTTATCTTTTCTTGTGCCTTTCTCTTTCGACTTAATCTGTGTTTTTTTCATTTCTATTTAATGTGGGTCTAGGTTGATGAGTACTATAATACAAAAATCAATACACATAAGTATTAATTACTTTGTGCATACACTGAAATTAATTCACACTATTAATCTAATTAATTTGAGAGCAATACACATCATTCATCCAGTTACATTAGATTAGAAATTAACATGTACATTGAAATCAATGGATCTAATGAAAACAATCAAATCGGATTTGAAATCAACAATTACGCTAAAATCAATACATCAAGTGCAATCAATCAAATATGATTATGTAATGCTCCCTTCAAAACCCTTAGACTTCCCAAGCCTAATAGGAGGTGTTATTTTCATATAATCCAACATCCATGGTCTAATTATGGAAATGGGGTTACAAAAATTCTCCTTCCCCTAAGTGTGCAGAACTCACTTTGGACAACGCCATCGCATTCAGCTTGTCAAGATATTTTCTGCGATATAAATTTTCCATCAATATGACCTCTAGATTGAAAGTTATAAACATTCAAATTTTATCCAATTAACCCTTGCCACATCAACAAGTCACTACCACATGGTACCCACATGGCACTGCCACCTCATATGTAGCCCAACGTGGTGCCTGCCACATCATAATGCCACAACACTATTGTGCCACTACTTCAACCTTTCAGAGTGCTCCACTCCCAAACTCCCGCAGTGCAATAGACATTTTTATGCTAAGTAACAAGGACGGTCCTCGTCTTGTGGTCTATGTTTTCTCCACAAAATCCATTAATGTGTGCCTCGCTTATGAAGTGCACTAAAAAAATTCTCTGAGGAGCCAAGCTACGTGATGATGTGGCTCTAGCCACATCAACTCCCTTTCAATGCCACGTAGTACCCCCATGCCAAGTGGTACCATAAACCACCACCACATGTCACTTAGGTGCCCCGTTAATAGCGCCATCCTCCTAATAGACCACACATCAACCTTGGTCTGGCCCACACATGGATAAGTAGTGATAAGAACCATTCTTAAAAAATTGGTTAACCTATCGATTAGAAATAAACCCGATAGTTATTGAAATCCTTATATAATTCATGAATTATACTCAAGTCTAACTGGGATTATTTGGCCTGAAATACAAGCCCATCGCATGTGATGCATAGACTTAGGAACTTAAGGATTTCAAGGATGTAGTTAAAGACTTCCTTGAATCCTAATGTTACTTAGAAAACTAACCTCTATAGAAATGAAACCATTATTTCCTCTCGTACATTCAAACATCATCCATGGGCATGCTCCAATCCAATAAAGCTATGAATATGTCTTTTACCAGGCATTGGACAAGCCAAACCATGGCTAATATTGCTCTCCATTTTAAACATAGTAATAACATGCTACACCCCAGGATAGGTGGAACACAATACATCATATCCAATGAATGAACATGAAATGTATCATAAATACATTCAATAGCCTTGATTAGTAAATAACCATGGTCATTCCAACAATGAAATACATACATTATAATAACTTAACTAATCCCGTTAGGAATTCATACAAGAATATATAAATAAATTTGTGACTCATGAACATATCAACAATCATAGAGATATGAACTCTTTCTCAAATCATGAGAACAATCACATATAATTCTCATTAAAGACAACCACGAATAACAATTCCTACATAAAAAATGTTAATACAACCATTTTTATGTCCCATAACAACATCATACATTATTCACAGTTATGCTTAAGTAATACACTTATCTATATAGCTTGAATGACTAGCAACTAAGGGAGGGACTTCAACTCTCCAACCAACCATGGGCTAGCTACACTACAATATTTATTGTAGTTGTTCACCGTTGATCCAAATTCAAATTTTAAGGAGTATGTGCTCAAAGGAATTCACATTGATGCCAATCAACTAGTTCACACAAGAATCCAAATTTCATGGTGTATCCACTTGCTTTCAAGGAACCAGAGTACACAGTGTTATTGTCAGTCTGTATAGCCTATCACCGGTGATCAAATGGGCGATTATCATGTCTCGTTAGGTTCACATAGTAAAATTTTTGTCATTTCATTAGATCTTCAAGTAAAAATTTGGTCATTGGCTAGTGTGTCTAGGATTATTTCCACTCCTTCCTAAATTTTCACATGTTGGTCCTTGTCATCACTCAGCTGAGTGTATCATCATTCAAAGATCATCATCATCATTCCAGTCATCACCATCATGATTTCATTCAGTTCAGTGTCTCCATTAGGTCATTAGCATTTCAAGGTCACCAAATTTGTCATTTCATGCATAAAATCTGGCAATTGGAGGAGTGGTAATAGGTGTTGAACCCTTAGTTAAACTGAGAGGGGGGGTGAATCAATTTAACACATTCATGGACTTTTAAAATTTTCCTTTAAAATTATTTACGCCTTCATTTCATGATCGACTTATTATATTATGAAACATCAATCTTAATATGTGAGCAGCAAGTATTAAGCAGATTAAATACAGAACATCAACACATAATCATCATGCATATGGACAACAAGTATAAGTGGAAACCCATAAGGGAGAAAACCATATCTTATTATTTTTTTGATGCAAAGGCAAGCTCCAACTCCCTCTCACCACTTATTTTCTGTAGGCTCCAACCTACAGGAGGCTACTACCTCAAATTCTGCATGCTACAACATGCAAGGAAGCTCCAACTCCCATGTTTTTTTTGCAGGCTACAACCCACAGGAGGCTCCTACCTCAATCAGCTACAACTGGACATCTATCAAGCTACAACTTCAAATGGAAGCGCCAACTCCCATGTATTTTCTGTAGGCTACAACCCACAGGAGGCTCCTACCTCAACCAACTACAACTGGACATCTATCACGCTACAACTTGATATGGAAGCACCAACTTCCTCACACTACAATGAAAACACATGCCGATTTACCTGGATATCAGCTATGTTCTGTTCCTTCTTCACTGCTGTCCTCAAACCTTCATATATGCCTTATATCATCTTTGAATCTTCACAGCTTCTCTATCTGCTCCTCCTTCTTCTTACACTCTCTAACCTCTTGCAGCTCTCTTACACTCTTCTTCCTCTCTCATACATTTTGCAGTTCTCTAACCTCTCTTTTTCCACTGATATTACATCTCTTATATAGATAACTCCTGACTGATTGCATTCTATAGGGAATATGAAGTAAACAGGCCTGACCCTATGCCTTCCACCCATTCCATTCCTCATTCTTCAGTTCAAGTTATTACATGAGAAATAATCATTACAACACTCATGGAGTTTTTCCTATGCCTATAGATACTTGCCTTTGCATCACAAACAATATAAATTCAATAATACATTTATAGTTACAATCAAACATTTACTCAGTACTTTCAGTTTCTTAGCTTTGCTAAGCGTTTTTCCTCTTCTTCTTGCTGTCCTTTTGTCCTTTCTGTTATGCCGTTATATTCCAGCTCTGCTGCATAACTACCCTGTTTCTTCCGTTACCTGTGTCTTTTGTGTTGTGTTCACCCTTTTCATTTGCCCATGCTGTCGCACCACTGTCTTGCACGAGTTCATGTTATGCGTTCATTCCATTCCTTTGTGACTTTTAGAGTATGGCCCACATACTATTTCCTTTATGCCCACAACGGATTACAAATCCGGGCTTTAGTCATCATACATACGTTTGAAACGATCAACAGTGTAAACATTATACTATGGCAAATTTATCATATACGAAACAAGGGCCTACAGGGTCCCACACCACATTGACCAATCACAGCGCATCACATTTCGCTTTTTTTATCGCACTTCAGCAATTCCAGTTATCCCATGTGCCTTCGTCCATCTGATCTCCCGATATGCGATATGTGAAGGGTCCCACTTGACTTTATCGCTACTTCGCATTGCAACTTCTATAACTTGAGAATTCTTATCACATAAGCATCGCCGATTGCGATATGCGATATGCGGGCCAGGTCCATGTCATCTCCATGTCATCTTGATTTATTTTCCATTTGTGTGGTCAGGTCCATGTCAATTGCCACGTCACTTGCCATGTCACTGCCTATGTCATTGTCACGTCATCATATCGCACTTCGCATTTTCTGTGACTTCTAAGTTTGTGCGATATCTCTCCTGCCCCGATTGCGATATGCGAGCATCGCATCGCATCCATCACATCGCAGTCATCGCATCGCATCGATGTCACACTATCCATTGTTATTGCTTCCAATTTGCGATCTAATTTCCGCCGATGTGATCATCACCGTTGATCTGCCCAGATCTATGGTCCTTGTTGTTGTTTTCAATTCAATTGTCTTTCTACCCCGCTTATCTTACAATGAATCATATCTGTCCATTTCTTTCCTTTGTTTTTGCGATCTAATCATGACCGTCCAATCACCTCACTTGGAATTCTTCTGCCTTAGTCTATTTTCCGTTTGTTTACCCTGTCCCGCTCTGTGACACCGGTCCCACACCTTTTATCATTCCGCTCTTTATATACTTTTTTCTTTAAAACAAACACGTCAAAAAAATGTATTGGCCCCACAATATGCATAGCACCGGACCTCAAAAGGTGCTCAAATTATTAAATCAGATTCATCGTTTTATCGCGTGCCAACTAGCCCGATGGGTAATTGTTTTTGAACCTATGTGAAATAGGCGGTTTCAGTATGCCACGCGTCTCCCTCCTAAATGCATTGCGTCCATCTCACTTAAAACCACTTATCCTCCAAAAGTGGTGTGACAACCCTCTGGTGGTTTTCGAAACCACTTTCCCTGTTCCGTCTTCATCGTTGACTCATGGTTTCGCTTTCAACTCTTCAATGCGCTTCTCCGCATATTTGGTAAAACGTTCAAGCAAGCCATCGATTCATGTTTCCACTTCTTTTCATTGGGTCCTCCACGCTACTCCTTCTGAGCTTTATTCAGTTTCTAAGTCCGTTGATCTCTCCTGAGCTTGTTCTTCTATTCGCTATTCACTCCAACTTGGGATTCTTTCCCTTGTTGCATGCCTTAAACCCATCGATCTCTTTTGAGCTTATTTTGTTGCCTTTGCTCCTTTTCTTCCTTAACTGCTTCTCTGCTGCCTCTACTTCTTTCTGCTGCCTTTGTTGCCTTTGGTGCCTTCTTAGCTGCATTTGTTGCCTCTGCTATATTTGTTGCCTCTCTACATTCGCTTCCTCTCTGCTTTCGCTGCTTCTCTACCTTTATTTCTTAGCTACATTCGCTGCCTCTCTTCTTTTGTTTCTCCTCTGCCTTTGTTGCTTAGTTGCATTCGCTGCCTTGTTGCCTCTACTGATAGTCTAATGCTGCTCCTTGCCTTTTTGATGCTCCTCTGCCTCTCTTTTATGCTTTCTTACTACATTATTGCCTAATTTTCTCCTTTTCCTTATTGTTGGTTCTTCTCTGCTCCTTTTCCTTAGTGATAGTTCAGGTACTGCTCCTTTGTGCTCCTTTGCCATCAATGACAATATTTCCAACAATCTCCCCCTTTGGCATTGATGGAAATACTCCAATACTTCCTCCATGACTTCCTCCCCCTTCTCATTCTAAGAAGTGTCTTGTCTTCCTCTGTTTTCTTTTCAGAAGAACCTTTCTTCTTCTGCTTTCTTTTCCTCCCCCTTTGACATCAATGGCAAAGGGTTGCACCTTTCCCAATGTACTTTCTATATTTTTATTTCCTCTCTCTGAGTTGTGTTTAAGCCTTCTTCTTCTGACTTTGTACCATGCTGCTCCAAACTGGTGTACAAGAGTTGTTGGGAGAACACTTTGAGAATCATTGAACTTGTATGTATATACACAGTAAGTTGATATCATCCCAAAGCTCAGAATTCTTGCACTTGTGTAAAGCTGAAAGTGATGATAAGGACACTTCATAGAACACATTGTACCAGACTTATATAATCATAGATGCATCATTGGAATAATAATAAAGTACTGAGAATGGTCCATACGTCATATATAGTCTGCTCCAAATATACTTCAATCCATATTATGATACTCATCTGAGACACATATCTGTAGTACACATCTATTCAAATATGACGATGCCAGTATATATTTTATAGCTGTGGTTCATGTTGGTGGTGATATGAGCTTGTCTGCTGACAGGGATATTACACTTAATAGCTGAAAGGTCCTTGTTACTGATGTGAACAATGAATCAACCCAAAGCTTACAACTTATTGTGATATTAGACGATATCTTTCAATCTAAGAGACCAAATAACTTTACTGCTTGTATAATGTACTTTCAAAACAAACTCTTGAGGCTAGATACATTTAATGTATTGGTCAGTCTCACTTATCAACCATGAAATTTTATTTATGACATAAGGGGGTATTTATTTCAACGATCAACCTCTCTTTAATGGTGAAATACCAACAAATACTTCCTGCTGAAGTATACTTTTGATGAATCAATAACATAATTTTGAGCTTCAACTGTAAGATTAACACAACTAGTCCTTCATACTTCAGATACTTTAATTGTTCTATCATGATGATCTTTAGCAAAACATCTTCAAGTTGTTTAATTGATATCTCAGCCAACAGACTTCACACAGTTTTATGAATGATCTTAAGAAAGAGGCCTTGAAGATATATCTGTGCTAACTTGAGGAAGGCATGCAGTTATATCTAGAAATAGATGCTGCTTCAATGCTCAATATACTACTTCAAGTGTAAACAAGATAATGATCCTTTTACCCTTTCATTGACCCTTTTATGCTTTAATAATGTAGATAACGCTGGGTATACTACCTTGATGTACTTTTTCCATAATCCTTTGATCCTGAGGACATGTACCATACCGCTGCTCCACTGATAACACTTGATATTATGTTGATAGGAATGTTGCTTGTACCAAATACCAATTGATACTACTTTGATAAACCATGCAGAGATTTCACTTCAGCTCGCACATGAACCCATAGTTAAGACAACCTTCATAGTTTCTACTATTGAGCTTTCCACTGTTCACACCAACAATCATCAATATACTGAATTTTCTCTTGTCATCATTAACCTTTTGCTTATTTTGTCATTTTGGTTTAAAAGAATGTCACTGCATTTTCCTTTCTAGGACTGCTCCAGAATCATTGCTGCTTTATATACCATTCAACTGTTCTAACATAAAGATCTTTGGGAAGACATCTTCAATTTCTATACTAGGAACCTTCATGGGCAGATCACTAAGAGATTTATCACTTACTTAACTGCATTCCTCTAAGGGAACTTTTCATAGATGACTGATGTAATGACATAATGATGATATGCACTTTTCTTACTCATCCTTCTTAATGTGATTCATTGTTAATTCTAGCAGTATGATGCAAAATGTGATCATCCTTTATGGGTCTTTCCAGTTCTGTAGCTTGAAACATAATTTTTGTGATTTAACCATTCATCACTTAGTGTGCTGATGCCTTCTTAGCTTACATGTTCATCGCTGAAGTTCCCTTTACCATCATGGCTGCTTGTTGCCTTCTCTTCTTCCATCAACCTGTTGGCTATTGTGTGCTTCAGGTATTCTTCTTCCTCTATAATTCTCTATTAGAGAAATTGTCCTTTCCCTTCCTGATCTTATAGCTGTCCTCATTCCAAGGAGCTCTTCTTAGACTACTTTTGAGGGGACTATTTATGAATTGCTCTCCCCCTAGGATGTTGCTTCTTAGAGCAGCTCCCCCTAAGGCGAAGTCGTTCAGCTGCATCATTCATGGAGTGTAACGGGCTCCCCCTTTCTCTTTTCCTTCCATACTTTATTGGGGTTCTTCATAACATCTGCACTTCTTTTTGATTCATAGTTTTGTTTGATTTGATTAGATTCCATCACCTGTCTAGAGTTCTTTAATGTATATGGTAGTTTATAATCTTTTGCTTTGTGACCAAGCTTGAGGCATGCATAACATCTTATTTTACCAAGGTACGTTTGAGCTGATGTATACTACTTTGTTGCCATTTTTTAACACAATTTACATTCAACAGATTTATGTCCAAAATGATTGCATGCATAACAGTAGCCATGGAAATGATTTGTGTACCTGGTGAAATATTGTCCTTTCCATTTGCTTGCTTGAGGGGTTCTTCTCATTTTCTGCATCCTTTGTTGGTTGGACTAGATTTGCTTTGTCTTACAATATGTTGCAACATGTCCAAGTTTGTGGCAGTGAAAACAAGTGATACTTCTCATAGGAGGAAAGAACCTTCTTTAACATCTTCCAAATTTATTCGATTCATATTCAAGTGTGTATGAGCCTTTTTCAGCTGACTGTTTCATCCTCTCATTTTTTGTCCTTTCATGTTGCTGCTTGTTTCTGTTTGTCTCTTTACGAATCATGTTCTTGCTGGCTTCAACTTCTGTAGGAATCTTCTGAGTTGCTTCATTATCCTTTACAGCTATCACAAAAATAATATTCATGTTATCTTCTACCTTGGACTTACTTGTTTCTCCTTCATAGCCTATCCCAGTATTTATCAGAGGAGACCTTTGAGCATTTAGAATTTGGTCCAATTGTCCAGAGCTTTTCATTTGAGGAGTATTCATTAATAATTCTCTTTGGGCATTTTCTAATTTATTTCTCAGGCACACTACTTCTTCTTCCAATTTCTCACATTCCATACTTTTCTCTCTCATTTGTTGCAGCAGAGAGTCTTCTACTTTCCTTGCTTCTTCAAGTTGTGTCTTCAGGCCAACAATTTCTTTCTTATTTTCATATTCTTTCGCATCACATATTTGCACCAATGTCTTCAGGTCTTTGTTTTCATTCTTCAATCTTTCTATTTCAGTCAAGGCATGTCAAGTTTGGCTTTTTCCTCAACTATAATTTCTTCATGGTACTTACTTCCATTCACACTAGCAGGTACCTCATTTGATTGAACATTTTCCTTTTGACATGAATTTTTCTTCTTCTTAATTCTCTTCTACTTCTTGGCAATGCAACCCCTAGTGTCTACTTCATGCATGAAATGCAATCTATCCCAGATTTCTTTTGCAAACGTTAGATCCATTATTAAATCAAGATCCTTGTTATGAAGACTGTTATATATCGTACATTTTGCCTTGGAATTCCACTGTTGTTCTTGCATCGAGGGAGAGTCTGTGCAATAACCTTCACATACAAGTTTCCATACCTCGGGTTCATAAGCCATTAAATCTGTTTTAACCTTATCTCTCCATTCAGGAAAGTTTGTTGTATTTACCACAGGTACATTTTGATAGTCCATGACTCAACCAGATCTCCTTCAAGCTATTAGGCTTACACCAAAGGAACCCGCTCCGATACCAATTGTTGAACCCTTAGTTAAAAGGCGAGGGGGGGGTGAATCATTTTAACACATTCATGGACTTTTAAAACTTTCTTTAAACTTATTCACCTTACATTATTTCATGAGAATCAACATATTATATTATGAAACATCAATCTTAATATGTGAGCAACAAGTATTAATCAAATTAAATACAGAACATCAACACATCAACATGCATATGGACAACAAGTATAAGTGGAAACCCATAAGGGAGAAAACCACATCTTATTATTGTTGTGATTCAAATGCAAGCTCCAACTCCCTCTCACCACTGATTTTCTGTAGGCTCAAACCTACGAGGAGAGCTACCACCTCAAATTTTGCATGCTACAACATGCAGAGCTCCAAAACCATATGTTTACTGCTGACTACAACCCCTGGAGGCTCTTACCTCGACTAGCTACAGCGGACATCTATCAGCTACAACTTCAAATGGAGACGCCAACTCCCATGTATTTTTAAACAGGCTACAACCCACAAGAGGCTCCTACCTCAACCAGCTACAACTGGACATCTATCACACTACAACTTGATATGGAAGCACCAACTTCCTCACACTACAATGAAAACACATGCTAATTTACCTGGATATCAGCTCTATTATGTTCCTTCTTCACTGCTATCCTCCAGCCTTCATATCTGCCTTATATCATATTTGAATATTCACAGGTTCTCTATCTGCTCCTCCTTCTTACACTCTCTAAACTCCTGTAGCTCTCTTACATTCTACTTCCTCTCTCATCCATTCTGTAGTTCTCTAACCTCTCTTTTTCCATTGATATTACATCTCTTATACATATAACGCCTGACTGATTCCATTCTACAGGGAATATGAAGTGAATAGGCCTGACCCTATGCCTTCCACCCATTCGATTCCTCATTCTTCAGTTCAAGTTATTACATGAGAAATAATCATTACAACACTCATGGAGTTTTTCTTATGCCTACGGAGACTTTCCTTTTCATCACAAACAATATAAATTCAATAATAAATTTACAATTACAATAAAAAATTTACTCAACACTTTCAGTTTCTTAGCTTTTCTAAGTGTTCGTCCTCTTCTGCTTGCTATCATTTTGTCTTTTCTGTTATGCCGTTATATTCCAGCTCTACTGCATAACTGCCCTATTTCTTATGTTATCTGTGTCTTTTGTGCTGTGTTCACCCTTTTCATCTGCCCGTGCTGCCACACCACTGTCTTGCACGAGTTCCTGTTATGCGTTTATTCCATTCCTTTGTGACCTGTAGAGTATGGCCCACATACTATTTCCTTTATGCCCGCGACGGATTAAAAATCTGGGCTTTAGTCATCATACATATGTTTAAAATGATCAACAATGTAAACATTATACTATGGCACATTTAACATATATGAAACAAGGGCTTATAGGGTCCCACACCACATTGACCAATCACAACGCATCGCATTTAGCTTGCCCACAAGTTTTAACGAATGCAATAGACATATCTCCTAAGCTTGCGATGGGCGATGTGCGATCGAGTCCCACTTGACTTCATCGCTACTTCGCATCACAACTTCTATAACTTGCGAATTATTATCACATAATCATCGCTGATTGTGATATGTGATATGCGGGCCAGGTCCATGTCATCTCCATGTCATCTTGATTTATTTGTGATTTGTGTGGTCAGGTCCATGTCAGTTTTCACATCACTTTCCATGTCAGTACCTACGTCATTGTTATGTCACTGCCACGTCATCATATCGCACTTCGCATTTTCCGTGACTTCTAAGTTTGTGCGATATATCTCTTGCCTCGATTGCGATATGTGATCGCATTGCATCACATCCATCGCATCACATTGCATCCACTTGCGATGTCATATATGCGATCGGGTCCCACTTGATTTCAATATTCTTCCTACCCCGATTGCGATTTAATCTCTGCCGTCAATCTCCCTTAATTCTCATCCGTTGATTGCGTTGGTCCACAACTGTACTTTTGGGCTTTAGGAAAGTGGGTCCCAGTTCTGTGACACTAGTCCCACACCTTTTATCATTCCGCTCTCTTTATATAATTTTTTCTTTAAAACAAAACACTTCAAAAAAATGTATTGGCCCTAAAATATGCATAGCACCGGACCTCAAAAGGCGCTCGAATTACTAAATCAGATTCGTCGCGTTATTGCATGCCAACTACCACGATGGGTAATTGTTTTTGAACATAAGTGAAATAGGTGGTTTCAGTATGCCACGTGTCTCCCTCCTAATTGTATCACGTCCATCTCCCTTAAAACCACTTATCTTCCAAAAGCGGTGTGAAAACCCTATGGTGGTTTTCGAAACCACTTTCCCTGTTCCATCTTCGCCGTTGACTCATGGTTCCACTTTCAACTCTTCAATGCGCTTCTCCACATATTTGGTAAAACGTTCAAGCATGCCATCGATTCATGTTTCTACTTCTATTCATCGGGTCCTCCACGCTACTCCTTTTGAACTTTATTCAGTTTCTAAGTCCGCTGATCTCTCCTCAGCTTGTTCTTCTATTCACTATTCACTCCAACTTGGGATTATTTCCCTTGTTGCATGCCTTAAATGTATCGATCTCTCCTGAGCTTATTTTGCTACCTTTGCTCCTTTTCTTCCTTAACTTCTTCTCTGTTTCCTCTACTTCTTTCTACTGCCTTTGTTTCCTTTGGTGCCTTCTTAGCTGCATTCGTTGCCTCTGCTATATTTTCTGCCTCTCTACCATTGCCTCACCAACTCACTTTGCTTCTCTTGACATTGTTGCTTAATTTGCATTCAACAACCTCTCTTCTTGTTGCTCCTCTGCCTTCGCTTCTTAGCTACCTTCACTACCTTCTTGCCTCTCTTGATATTCTAATTACGCTCCTTGTGTTTTACATTTGCTCCTCTACAATACTTTTATGCTTTCTTACTACATTATTGCCTGATTTGCTCCTTTTCCTTATTGTTGGCTCTTCTCTACTCCTTTGCCTCAGTGATAGTTCAGGTACTGCTCCTTTGTGCTCCTTTGCCATCAATGACAATATTTCCAACAATAGGAAAGTTTGTTAAATAAATTTTGATTTCAAAATGTAATTTATTGTTTCTATTATGTAATAAATTCCTAAGTTCTAAAGTTGCAATTAAAGGTTTTAAGGCTACAAGGTTCTAAAAAGAAAATGAGATTCATAAGGTGGGCCATCCTACCTCAATGATGAAATGACTCCAAATCAAGCTATAAAATACAAAAGAGAAAATCATTTTCACTATTCTATCCTCCTACCATCGAGCTCCCCTCTCCCATTGGCAAGAAAAACCGGTTTTTTACCTCTTACTGGCAAAAACTTGAAGGTGTTGCACACAGAGCCACTACGTTGTGCACGGGCGCTATGCATCTGGCAGGGCTTTGCAGAAGTGGTATTCAGCTACAAAATTGGTTTTTCAAAGCTTCTCTTCAGTCATTACAACCTCCAGCCTCTACCAGAAGTAAGTCAAAGCATTGCATATCCTCCCTTGCATTGTTTACCAAGAAATTAAGTCAAAAACTTCTTCTCTTAGGGTTTGTTTACATTTCATGGTTTTAGTTTCCAAATGATGAATTTATATTCAAAACCCTAGTTTTATTTCCCCTACACCTCTATTTGCAGTTGATATACTACCTCCATACACTACACAGCCTCATCCCTTCATTTATATCATTTTCCCTATAAACCCTAGTCTACCATATGTCCTTCTAGGGTAGAACTGTATTTTTCTCTTTACCATCTCCTCCCCTCACTCATTTCCAAAATTTCCATTTTCCCCTACTGACTAACATCACTCCTTACCCTCCTAAATTTTCTCAAAATTTTAGGAAACTCCCAAACCTATCTTATCACTTCATCCACTCATAGCTACAACATCCATTGTTTTTCTTACCTTCCACCTAGTGTTTGAAACTATGGAATCTGACTCATCACCATCAGAGAAAAGGAAGTATAACAAAGGGGGGAAAATACTGAGGTTTGAGCCCTCCAATTGAAATGAAATCATTTCCTCTCCATTTATCAAGAAGTGCTTTGAATATGTGAATTGTTTAGAGTTTTGTCAAAGAGTGCAGGAAGTAGGTTATCATGAACAGCAAGGTATGGCAGATTTACCAAGTCAAGAAGGAAATAAGTCACTTGAAGAAGCTCTGAAACACAAATATTATCAAATCTAGCAAATTAAAGATGATTTGGCCAAATCTAACCATATGATAACTCTCTTACAGCAAGAGAAAAGAGAGATGATGAAAACCCTAATCAGCCATGAGGAGAAGGGTAAGTTGGACCTCCTTGTTGATGCATCCATGATAGCATAACTCACCTTATTTTGCATCTCTGGACCAATTTTGAAAATATTTGGAAGAATTTTATCATTTTGGTGAAATTTGTTGCATTTTTTAGAAATTTGGCAATTTTGGCTATCTCCAAAAGCGCAACGAGCTCATGTTGCGCTTCTTCCCTAGGCCTCCAAATGGACAAAAATTTACATTTTTGGAAATTTGGTGGCCTCCTCTCAAAACCCATTTGCTTATTTTTCTGGTCCATGGCACAAATTTTGAGAAAAATCCAGAAAAGAGGCCAAACAACATGTCTTTGCCTCTCTTTTTCACTTTCGATGCACACCTAGAGACACCTTGGGAGAATGAATATATTTTAGCCTAGAAAGGGTCATTTTGCATGCTTAAATACTCTAAAGACAACTAAACTCTCCCATATTTCCAGAACAGGTCTTAGATTTGGATTTGGACTTCAGGAAGGCACCCAAAAATGGACTCCAAGAGCTCGTTGCGCATCTGCAAATTACTGATAAATTTTCACAAAATTTCACTATGTAAAATATTGGCAATTCACAGTTTGACTTTGGTAAAAGTAAAGGGGTAAAAGTAAATGAATGTAAGGGGTCAAAGTAAATGTAAATGTGTTAAATTAGTGTTTCTTTGGTGTTTTATCCTCCATTTAATCCTTTGAGTAAATGTCTTATGATTGTTAGAAAATAAAGGAAATGGTTGGGTAACCTCCCTAGTATGTAGAAGAGATTGGATAGGTGCATGAATTTGGTTTTTCTTGTTGGAAATTTGACCTCAGTGAATATATGAGGCACTTTTTAATCATTTTGAATGTTGTATGCTCTGGAATTGAGCCTTGTGTGTACTAGTGTACTTGTGAATTTGGCAGGAAATAATAAATAGAATTTGCATCTATTGTAGTGGGATACATGTGGTACGTGCTTTAGTAGTGTTTTTCCTTATGTAATCATATGTTTTAATGTATTTTACCTTCAATTTCCATTTCCATGCTTTATGTGTTTGTTTCCTAAGATAATAAACATAAATCATTGATATAATGCTCTGTTTTGGAGAAGCTTTCACATTTTTGTTCATATTATTCTGATATAAACGAATTCATAAGATTCATGCTCATTTTGAAACCTTACCAATATACCCTATACACAAAGATATCTCTAAAGTGCTAAAGTATGTGCCCAACTTGCCCCATTACATCTCTGCAAATCTGATTTTCAAAGCCCATACCTAGTCCTCTTAGACCTAAGCCACCATATTCCAGCACAAAACCATCAAATCAACCAAAACCTGATCTAAACATACCTAGCCTAATATCTTTCATGTCACAATCAATCCTTGGTTGTCATCTCATTGAGAGAGACCTCTCAGCCTAGTAGGGCTAGCTACTAGGTCAAAGTGGTATGTGGTTACCTTTGCTGGTCTCCTTTTCAACCTTCAAAGAACTGGTGGAGTTCTAACATTCTGGCGTCATTGCTGGGGAACGAAGTGAAAGATCTTCCCCGGGTGTACTATTAATTTTTCATTGAATTCTAGGCATGTGGGTGATAGGCCCTAGTGTTCGTGAAGGATAATTCAAAAATTGCAAAGAATCGAGTTGCAGAAACAAATGTTATAGTGTCGTTGTCGAGGAACGAAAGTTATATCTTCCCCGAGAAAGAACGACAAGCATCATATTTTTTTGTTGATGGTGAACAGTGATTAGGCACAAGAAGTTTGTGCATCTTTCACCTGGTGACTCCAGTGTCGAAGAATCCAAAGGTTAAGAATTCATGGTGACTCCACTTTTCGAGAACTAGTAGTCTAAAGAACTTCTTGTTGACCTCACTATTTTCAATATGGATTCAACTGCTCGAAGGTATGCTCCTATGAATCAAGCTCATATTCCTGGTTTTCTGAATCATATTCCTTATATAGATTGGAAAACAGCATTGCCGAAATTTAAAGGTTGGGATGGAGAAGATGCTAGTTTGCATTTGGTCAAATTTCATTTTCATATTCACAAACTAAAGATTGAATTTCCTGAAGATTTTCTGAAGAAAATGTTTATGGCTACCTTGGAGGAAAAATCCAAATCATGGTATGAAGGTCTACCATCTGCTAGTTTATATTCTCTGAAGGATTTTCATTCAGTTTTGCAATTTTTGCTTCAGTAAGAGTTAAGTCAGTTTAGTTTTGAGTCATTTTTCATTATTTAGTCTCGTCTTTTGATTTTGACTCCATGCACAATGGTTAGGCTACTTGGTCTACGGTGTTATTGACACCTCCAAGGAGTTTTCATCCCCAGCTGTAGCCAATGTTAGTGTCAGTATGTACAACCTATCACTAGTGATAAAATGGGCTCTTATCATGTCTTGTTAGGTTCGCATAGTCAAAATTTTGTCATTTCATTAGGTCTTCAAGTAAAAATTTGGTCACTGGCTAGTGTATTTAGGATTATTTCCACTCCTTCCTAAATTTTCACATGTTGGTCCTTGTCATCACTCAGTTAAGTGTATCATCATTCAAAAATCATCATCATCATTCCATTCATCACCATCATGATTTCACTCAGTTACGTGTCTCCATTAGGTCATTAGGGTTTCAAGGTCACCAAATCTGTCATTTCATGCATAAAATCCGACAATTTGAGGAGTGGTAATAGGAAGGTTTGTTCAATAAATTTTTATTTCAAAATGTAATTTATTATTTCTATTATGTAATAATTTCCTAAGTTCTAAATTTGCAATTAAAAGTTCTAAGGCTACAAGGTTCTAAAAAGAAAATGAGATTCATGAGGTGGGTCATCCTACCTTATTGATGAAATGAATCCAAATAAATCTATAAAATACAAAAGATAAAATCATTTGCACTCTTATATCCTCCTACCATCGAGCTCCCCTCTCCATTGGCAAGAAAAACTAGTTTTTTACCTCTCACTAGCAAAAAATTGAAGGCGATGTGCACATAGACGCTACCCTGCGCACAGGGAGACTACGTTGTGCATCTAGTAGAGCTTTGTAGAAGTGGTATTTAGCTACCAAATTGGTTTTTCAAATCTTCTCTTCAATCATTACAACCTCCAGCCTCTACCAGAAGTAAGTAAAAGAATTTCATATCCTCCCTTGCACTATTTACCAAGAAATTAAGTCAAAAACTTCTTCTTCTAGGGTTTGTTTACATTTCATGGTTTTAGTTTCCAAATGATGAATTTTTATTCAAAACCCTAGTTTTATTGCCTCGACACCTCTATTTTTAGTTGATATACTACCTCCATACACTACACATCCGCATCCCTTCATTTCTATCATTTTCCCTATAAACCCTAGTCTATCTTATGTCCTTCTAGGGTAGGACTGTGTTTTTCTCTTTACCACCCCCTCCCCTCACTCATTTCCCAAAATTTAATTTTCCCCTACTCACTAACATCACTCCTTACCCTCCTAAATTTTCTCAAAAATTTAGGAAACTCCCAAACCCATCTTATCACTTCATCCACTCATAGATGCAAAATCCATTATTTTTCTTGCCTTTCACCTGGGGTTTGAAAGTATGGAAGTTGACTCATCACCATCAGAGAAAATGAAGTATAACAAAGGGGGGAAAATATTGGGGTTTGAGCCCTCCAATTGTGATGAAATCATTTCCTCTCCATTTATCAAGAAGTGCTTTGAAGATGTGAATTGTTTACAGTTTTGTCAAAGAGTGCAGGAAGTAGGTTATCATGAGCAGCAAGGTATAACAGATTTACCAAGTCAAGAAGGCCATAAGTCACTTGAAGAAGCTCTGGAGCACAAATATGATCAAATCTATCAAATGAAATATTATTAGGACAAATCTAACCAAATGATAACTCTCTTACAGCAATAGAAAAGAGAGATGATGAAAACCCTAATCAGCCATGAGGAGAAGGGTAAGTTGGACCTACTTGTTGATGCATCCATGATAGCATAACACAACTTATTTGGCATATTTGGACCAATTTTGAGAAAATTTGGAAGAATTCTTGCATTTTGGTGAAATTTGCTACATTTTTTAGAAATTTGGCAATTTTGGCTATGTTAGAAACGCAGCGAGCTCACGATGTGTTTCTTCCCTAGGCATCCAAATGGAAAAAAGTTTACATTTTTGGAAAGCTAGTGGCCTCCTCTCAAAACCAATTTGCTCATTTTTCTGGTCTAGGGCACAAATTTTGAGAAAAATCCAGAAAATAGGCCAAAAAACATTGTCTCTATCTCTCTTTTTCACTTTCGCTGCGCACCTGGAGACACCTTGGGAGAATGAAGATATTTTAGCATAGAAAGGGTCATTTTGCATACTTAAATACTCCAAAGAAAACTACACTCTCCCATATTTCTAGAACAGGTCTCAGAATTTTATTTGGACTTCAGGAAGGCATCCAAAAATGGCCTCCAAGATCTCATTGCGCATATGCAAATTACTGATAAATTTTCATGAAATTTCACTATGTAAATTTTGGCAATTTAGAGTTTGACTTTGGTAAAAGTAAATGAATGTAAGGGGTAAAATTAAATTTAAATGGGTTAAATTATGGTTTCGTAGGTGTTTTATCCTCCATTTAATGCTTTGAGTAAATGTCTTATGATTGTTATAAAAAGAATAAAATGGTTGGGTAACCTCCCTTGTATGTAGAAGAGATTGGATAGGTGAATGAATTTGGTTTTTCTTGCTGGAAATTCGACCTCCAAGGGAGGATTTAGACCTTAGTGACTATATGAGGCACTTTGTAATCATTTTTAATGTTGGATGTTGTGTAATTGAGCCTTGTGGATACTAGTGTACTTATGAATTTTGCAGGAAGTAATAGACAGAATTTGCAGCTATTGTAGTGGGATACTTGTGGTATGTGCTTTAGTAGTGTTTTTCCTTCTTTGATCATATGTTTTAATTTATTTTACCTTCCATTTTCATTTCCCTGCTTCATGTGTTTGTTTCCTAAGATAATATTCGGAAACCATTGATATAATGCTCTGTTTTGGAGAAGCTTTCACATTTTTTTTCATATTCATCTGATATAAACAAATTCATGAGATTCATGCTCGTTTTGAAACCTTACCAATCTACCCTATACACAAATATATCTCTAAAGTAATAAAGTATGTGCCTATCTTGCCCCATTACATCTCTGTAAATCTGATTTTCAAAGCCCAGACCTAGTCCTCCTAGATCTAAGCCACCATCCATCACAAAACCATCAAATCAACCAAACCCTGATCTAAACATACCTAGCCTAATATATTTCATGTCACAATCAATCCTTGGTTGTGATCTTATTGAAAGAGCCCTCTCAGCCTAGTAGGGCTAGCTACTAGGTCAAAGTGGTATGTGGTTACCTTTGTTGTTCTCCTTTTCATCCTTCAGAGAACTAGTGGAGTGCTAACACACAGTGTTCCACTTGCTAAATTCTATGTGAATTCATAGCCATAATGTATCCACCTATTTTGATGAGGATCAAATTACATAGAAGCTTTCCACACACTAACCCATAGGTATGTAAAGCATACATAGAGTCTTACCTCTGCTTACCAAGATTCCATAGCACATTGTGTTCCACCTGCTCCACCTCGCAGAATTCCAAAATGCACAGTGTCTCCACCTGCTTCTTGTCTTTTGTTCTCGTCAACCATGCTCATCATTGTGCTCCTGCTACTACAAAAATGCTTACTCCCAACGTTCTTATTTTTCCGCGTGAGTTAAATCATAACTCATGCATGATTAACCTAACATACATGTATCCACAACACACAAGATCGTTTTTGTGATTAGTTTCCATTACAAACCATGAATTTTCTAAATTATATCTCCTTATGTTTTTAAATTTTATTATCAATTTAGATCCCCTTCTTCTTACCGCCATGTTCTTTACTATCGACTACTTTTTTTTTCCATTGACATCCTCGTTGCATCTTATGTGTTGACCACATAACCCTAACCACAAGGAACAAAGGTGGTATGTGTTAGATAAACTTGGCTTAGCAATGGAGTGAAGATTGTTTCTGCAATTGTGGTTAACGGTTATGGTTTTTGGAACTTGGTTTTAGTGAACCATGGTATTGATCTCATGGTATAACATGTAAAAAATCCTTTGAAAGGCTTGGGGATTCTCCATTCTAATGTGTCAAAATTGAGTGTTGAAGGCTCATATGGTTGAGGCTAAGATGTTGGTTGACTTGGTTGTGTTTAAATCGAGGATAACAATAGATCTATTATTTTCTAATTTTTCCCCGACTAGGGTTTCCAAGGTAAATTATGGTTTATGTGTGTTGCTATTTTATGTGTGATTGTTCTCATTATTCTTTTGGTATTGTTTTGAATACTAACAAGTGGTATCATAACCAATTTTTGGATGTAGGGGATGCCACTGTTGCTAAGGGTTAATTTAGCCTTGTGAGAAAAATTGTGAAGAACGATGAGTTGTATCTTGCCATTACCATGCCAGACCAAACTAAGATAAAGGTGTTGAATAAAATGTTGGAGATTGATTTTGTGCAATCATTTATGTCAAGGGAAATATCAAGTGTTGAAAACTTAACTAGTTTCGGTCTTCATATTTTTTGTTGTACTCATTTCAATAGTTATCATATGAAACAAACAAAAGAAGAAAATAAAAATTTAGTATTATTAAAGCATGGGTTTCATGCTTATTATTGATTTTCTTCTAGGTAAAATCATGTTCTTCGTGCTTCTAGGGTTTGTTAGGTATTGGGATTTATTATCATTAGTCAAAGTAGTCAACATCATGTTTATAAGACCCTTTCGTAAAATTGTAATTGTAAAAAGAAATATTTTTGAGTCTAGAAAGTCCTAGGAACTCTAAAAGTACAATTCAACCCTAACAATTACAGTTCATCCTGAAGGATGGAGTTCGACTCCCTGAAAAGGCTATACAAAGGAGCAGTTCGACCTCATTTGCAACTCACTAACTCCAAAAGTTTGATATATCAAGAAAGAGTTTGATTTGTAGCTGGGAAGTTGGAAAAATAAGGGTGGAGGTATAAGAGAATAAATAAGGACAAAATATCTTTGTTTTTTGATATATCTCTCTCCATGTATGAAGTTCTAGGGTTTCTGGTGCTGCAAAAGGAGGACGAAGTTGCAAGTCTAAGTTGCAAGAGGATGAAGTGCATTATCTTGGGGTTGGAAGGGATAAAACCCTACCTTGACCTTGTTTACCTTGGAAGATTTTTCTTGTTATAG
The DNA here is from genome assembly GCA_034641835.2 of Pinus albicaulis. Classification (NCBI taxonomy): domain Eukaryota; kingdom Viridiplantae; phylum Streptophyta; class Pinopsida; order Pinales; family Pinaceae; genus Pinus; species Pinus albicaulis. The sequence goes on along the minus strand of CM076580.1, from coordinate 115,993,605 downwards.
GTAGGTCTTGGGAGGAGCTTGTATTATGGTTTCCATAGAAGCTACAAGGTCGAAATCGCAAAACTAAAGTTATGGGACAAGTTGCAGTATTGAAGCTGGCAAGTCAAAGTTGTTAGTCCAGAATTAGGGAAATACTTGTTAGAGGGTTGACTTGGTACTTGGAGAACAACTTGGTCTAGGGTTTGGGCCTTTGTGTCTCAATTAAAGTAGATTCTATAAGGAGAGAATATTTTTCTAGGTTTTCCCCTTGGAGGGGTTTTTTCATGGCTGAGAGCCTAATCTTTATGTCCTCTATTATTACTATTTCATTTTTTATATTTTTTTGATGAAAGATATAACTAAAATAACACAAGAATAATGATTAAGTTCATAAGAAAATATTAAGGTTTATGAAAATAAGAATCAATAAGCTTCCACATTGCATTTTCAAACATGGTATCAAAGCTAAAGTGAACAAGCAAGGAAGCTGGAAGGAAACTAGAAGGAATTACTTGTCAAGGGGAAGAAAAATGGAAACTCTCAAGGATTATCTCTTGAAATATTTGTCTAAAGACTCATTGGTATACCTATTTAAAGAAAGCATCAAATGATATTATCATTCATCACCCTTGGAAGCTATCGTTGGAGGAATCTTAGGGAACATCTTTCAAGTAAGTCTCTTCAAAGATCTTAAAGGCATCAAGAATGTTGAATCATCAAGGAAGAGGAATATCTAGATTATTACATCATGTCTGAATCTACAGTTCATATGGGTTCTTTCTACAAGGAGCACAATAAGCTTGTTGGAGCATCAAATTATCTAGCATGGAAAAAAAGGGTTGACCTGATACTCACAGAACAAGAAGTAATGGAATATGTTGCTAGGGAAATTACTGAACCTAGAAAAGACAAGAAAAAAGAACTAGAAAATTACAAGAAAGGGGAAGTAAGGGGACAAAGGATCATATTTGAATCTATTAAATATTCTATTATTCCATTTATTGCAAATTTGAATACTTCTAAGGCTATGTATGATAAGCTAGTAAATGTGTACTCTATAAGTACATCATGACAAAATATGTCTTTGTGAAATAAGTTATATAGAATGAATAAGTAAAAGGATGAGAATATGGCATCCTTTCTCATGAAAGTCTCTCAGTTAAGAGACCATATGCAATGACTTGGGGAAACAATATATGATTTAGAAGTGACCATTTGTGTATTGAATGCACTTCCAACAAAATGGAGCAACTTTGAAACAAGAATCTACTCCAAGAAAGATTCAACTCCTTTTGATGATTTGTGGGCTCAATGAATTATAGAAGAATCAATATTCAAGGTAGAAGATGGCATTGGATCAGATGAGTAGTCTCAAGCCTTGCTAGCCCGAGTCAAGAAGCTATAGAAGGGAAATTTTGGAAAGTCCAAGAAGAAATACAATTCCAAGGTTCAATGATTTAAGTGCAATGAGTTTGGACATTTTAAGAGGTATTTTCCAAGCCAAAAAAACAATAAGAGAAAGGAAATGAGTGAAGCTCATGTTGGGTGTGGAGACTGATTATCTTCATGATTCAGTGGTCTTGTTTTAGAAGCATTTGGATCCCAATCCTTGGCGGGGTGATATAAGGGGGCTACATGTTTGGTGCCCCCACCTAGCGGGGGTTTGGGGGCAACGCCCCTTAAGCTAAAAATAGATGAAAATTTTCCTTGTAAAATATTGTAATTTCGTAGTCAATCTGGGTCGTTCATTAGGCGGATGATCTAACAGTAGAAGTTATGTTTAATTTAGGTATTTTTTCCCTAGAAGGCAACCACTCGGTTTATATGAGGGAATTTTATTGCAAATGGATATTATTATTCTAAGAGAGAGAGAGAGAGAGAGAGAGGAGGAGGAGGAGGAGGCTATGTGAGAGCGAAGAGGAAATTACAGTATATCTATTATAGGATGTATCTCTTCATTTTGTTGGATAATATAAAAGGAAGGATTGGTTGTTTCTTTATGGACGTAGCCCAAATTGGGTGAACCACGAATATATGTGTCTCTCTTGTTCTATGAATTTTTGTATATGTGTTTATGAAATATTTTGTGTATTTCATTGCTCTGATAATTAATTTCTAACAACTAGTATCATAGCTGAAGGGTTATTTGGTTGATAAACTCACAAGAGAGAAAGGTTCCTAGTTTGAGTGGCAGAAATGGTGGAATATGGTAGGTTTAGGGTTGAGAAATTTAATGGCCAAAACTACTATATGTGGAAGATGTGGATAGAATATTATCTGTATCAAAAAGATCTATACATACAATTGAGCGGAAAATCAAAGAAGCCGACGAGTATGATGGATGTGGAATGGGAGATTCTCAACAGAAAGTCACTAGGAACAATATGGTTGTGTTTGGAAATGTCGGTGCCATTCAACATTTCAAAGGAAATGACAACATAAGGTTTAATGATGGAATTGGCCAAACTATTTGAAAAAATCTCGACCTCAAATAAGGCATTTCTTATGGATCGTCTATTTAATATGAAGATGTCAGAAGGTGGATCTGTTATTGATCATTTAAATTAATTTATCATGGTTTCCAATCATTTAAATTCTGTAGGGGTAATTTTTTATGATGAAGTTAGGGATATGTTATTTTTGTGCTCATTTCTAGAAAGTTGGAATGGTCTAGTTATAGTTGTTAGTAACTTTGTCTCTGGATCTAGTACTTTAAATTTTGTTGATGTCGTTGGTGCCATCCTTAGCGAGGAAATGTGATGAAAAATCTGTGGTGAGACATCAGGTAATGCTTTGACTACAGAGAGTAGGGGAAGAAAAATAGAAAGAGGAATGAGCCTAGGAAATAGCAGTAAGTTAGGAAAAGGAAAATCCAAATCCAAATCAGGGATAGTGTCCTATAAATGTGGGAAGAAAGGACACCTGAAGAAATATTGTAAATCTCAGAAGGGAAAAGAAGGAGATGGATAATAAGAGAACAATCATGAAGCAAATGTGACAAGTGATGTGTTGAAATATGCTTTTATTCTTTCATTAGATAATATTATCGATGCCTAGGTGGTAGATTCAGGGGCCTCATTCCATGCCACACCTGATAGGAATCATTTTCATGACTATGTTCAAGGATATTTTGGACAGGCTCGTCTGGGTGATGATAAACCCTGTAAAATTGTTAGAATGAGTAAAGTTTTTATAAAGCAAAACAATGGAAACCAATGGCTATTTAAGGAGGTAATCCATGTTCTAGATCTAAATAAAGATCTAATTTCAATAAGGCAGTTGGGAGGTGAAGGTTCTATAACTACTTGTACAGACAAAACCTGGAAGGTTACTAAAGGAGCCTTAGTAATAGCAAAAGGAAAAAAGGTTGGTACATTGTATTTGTGCAATATTATTTCTAATTATTTTAATGCTTTAAAATCCACAGGAGAAAATGCGACACTCTAGCATCATAGGCTTAGGCACACGAGTGAGAAGGGGATGCAGATTCTTCACTCAAGAAATTTGTTGCTAAGTTTGAAGCATGTTGATTTGGATTTGTGCGAAAATTGTGTTTATGGAAAATAGAAGAGAGTCATATTTAACAGAGTTGGGAAGGAGAAGAAGAGAAAAAAATTAGAGCTTGTGCATACAGATGTATGGGGACCTGCTCAGGTATCATCTCTCAGTGGCTCTCGCTATTATGTTACTTTTATTGATGATGCAACTAGGAAAACTTGGATGTATTGTATCCGGAATAAATATGATGTATTTGATACTTTCAAGAAATGGAAAGCTTTGGTTGAGAATGAGATAGGAAAGAAGTTGAAGTCTCTCAGATCATAAAATGGATTTGAAGACTTACACCAACGAGTTTGATAACTATTTTCAAAGAATGGAATTCGCATAGAAAATAAAATTCTAGTAACACCATAGGAAAATGGTATGTTAGAAATCATGAACAAGACAACCATGGAGCATGTAATATGCATGAGATTGCATGAAAAATTTCCCTTACAGTTTTGGGTAGATGTTGTAGATACTATTTTTTATCTAATAAACAAAGGGCCTTCAAGTTCCTTGGATGGAGGTATTCCAGAGGAGGCATGGATAGGTAAAAAAATAAACTACTCGTTTTTAAATACTTTCAGTTGTGAAGCATTTTTACACATCAATAAAGAAATTAGAACAAAGAATGACGAAAAAACAAATAAATGCACCTTTATTGGATATGGTGTAAATGATTTTGGTTATCACTTATATGATTATGAAAATCACAAACTCATTAGCAGCAAAGATGTCATATTCAATGAAAAGGTCTTGTATGAGGACAAAATGTAGGGAAAGAAATAGGAAAAATAAAACAAAGAATACACAGTGCTTGACGAGATTGCAGAAAAAGTAAATGTGCTTGAAAATCATAATGATCAGTAGCCACAACAAGAACAAAAACTACAACAACAACATGCACCTCAAACACCTGAAAGTGGTGTTAGAAGATATACTAGGATAAGTAGACCCCCTGAATGATACTCTCCTTAATTATATTATGTATTGTTGACTGATTTTGATGAACTGGAAAGATATGAAGAAGAAATGCCGGGAGAAACTAGGAAAAAGTGGAAGCAAGCCATGGAAGAAGAGATGGACTCCTTGAATCATAACCAGACTTGGGACTTATTTAAGTTACCTACAAGTAAAACAAAATTGCAGAATAAATGGTTTTACAAGTTGAAGCAAGAAGATGGAGGTAAACAGAGGTATAAGGCTAGACTTGTGGAGAATGGGTTTGCACAAAATAAAGGTATAGACTTTGATGACATTTTTTCTCCTATTGTTAAAATGACTTCAATCATAACTATTTAAAGTCTAGTGCCAACAGAAGATTTTCATCTTGAGTAGTTAGATGTAAAGATAACCTATCTCCATGGGGGTTTGGAGGAAGAAATATATATGAAAAAACCACAAGGGTATGAGGTAAAATGGAAGGAGAAGTAGGTGTGAAAATTAAAGAAGAGCTTGTATTGATTAAGATAGGCTCCAAGTCAATGGTATCTAAAATTTGACAAGGTTATGTTTGAACAGGTTTATACTATATGTTACTCTGACCATTGTGTTTATATTAAAAAGACAAATGATGGCAACTATATTATATTTTATTGTATTTAGATGGCATGCTTTTTGTAGGGTATAACATGCAGGAAATAAATGTTCTCAATAGAAAATTGGAAAATTCATTTCCAATGAAGGATTTGGTTGCCACAAAACAAATCCTTGGTATGAGAATAACTAGAGATAGGAAAAATCGCATATTAACATTGTCTCATATTGAGTACATAGAAAATGTGTTGGAAATATTTAATATGTAGAATGCAAAACCAGTTAGTACACCTTTGGCTACCCATTTCCAACTAAGTCAGGAGATGTGTCACAAAACTCGGGAAGAGATGGATTATATGTGTAAATTTCCATATGCATCAATAGTTGGAAGCTTAATATATGTAATGGTCTGCACAAGGCCTGATATTGCACATGAAGTGGGAGTTGTAAGCAGATATATGAAAAATCCAAGAAAAGAACATTGGATGGAAGTAAATTGGATTCCCAGGTATTTGAGAGGTACCACAAATCAATCATTATGCTTTGGTGGTTCAAACATTGCTCTACAGGGATATTTTGATGCATATATGGCAAGAGAAATTGATAACAGGAGAAGCACCACAGGGTATGTGTTTACTATAGGTGGAATAGTTGTCATTTCGGTTTCAAAATTGCAAAACATTTTTTCACTTTCAGCAAGGGAAGCAGAGTATGTTGCTGCTAAAGAGGCTAGTAAAGAAATGATTTGGTTACAAAGGTTTATGGATGAATTGGGAAAGAAGCAGGATATGGGTAGGTTAAAAAATGACAACGAGAGTTCCATTCATCTTGAAAATAACTCAACATTTTATTTCAAAACTAAACATATACAACTCAAGTACCATTTCATACATTAAGTGTTGGAAGATGGACAGTTGAAGCTGGAAAAGATACACACTATCCAGAATCCTGCAGATATGTTAACAAAAGTTGTAACCAGGGAGAAATTGAGATTCTTCTCAGTTTCAATTAGTATTGAAGTATGATGGTGAATATGATAAATAGACAGTTCCAAGTGGATTCATTTTCCAACAAGTGAAGAAACTATGGAGTTTACATCATTAGTCTCCAAGTGGGGGATTGTTGGGTGTGGAGCTTGATTGTGTTCCTGAATTAGAGGTATTATTTCAGCTGTGTTTGGATCTCAATCCCTAAAATGGAGGTGTGGTGGGGCTTCCCCCCCCCCCCCCCACATTATCGCTTCTTGGAGGGTCTGTGGGGGAGGCCACATGTTTGGATCCTCCCCCGTCCCAACGGGGGTTCAAGGGAAACACACCCAAAGCTAAAAATAGATGAAAATTTTCCTTGTAACATATTGTAATTTCGTTATAGTCAATCTGGGTCGTTCAGTAGGCAGATGATTTGATGGTATAATTTATGTTTAATTTAGGTTTTTTTCCCTAGAAGGAAACCCCTCGGTTTATATGAGGGAACTGTATTGCAGATGGGTATTATTATTCTAAGTGAGAGAGTTAGAAGAGGCTATGCAAGAGCGAAGAGAAAATTACAACATATATGTTGTAGGTTGTATCTCTTCATTTTTCCTGATAATATAAAAGGAAGGACTAGCTATTTCTCCCTGGACATAGCCCAAATTGGATGAACCACGTATATTTGTGTCTCTCTTGTTCTATGCATTTCTATATTTTTGTTTATACAATATTTTGTGTATTTCATTCCTCTATTAATTAATTTCTAATAAATAATGTGGTCGAGGAAATGGGATAACTTGAGAAGAAGCCAAAGAAGGAAGAAGTAAAATATCTTTACTATTAGAAAAGGCATCTTGTTTGGTTCTTGGTAAAATTGATCTTTCCTTCAAGATAGCATACATTGTTCAGAAAAGTTTTGATTTTGCATAACATCATATGGAGAAGCATGTTATGATTACCTAAGTAGAGTCTACTTGGTTAAGTTTCTTTGTAGTATTCATCTAGTCTTTAAAGGTAGATAGACCATTTTGCATATTGATCATCTAGACATTATCTAACACTATGTTAGAGTTTATCATGTTGTTTAGATGGATCATTATGATCTTGTAAGAACCAACATTATGGAAGGTTCTTGGGAGAAGCACTATGGCATAGTTAGTATACATTCCATGTAATGTGGAAACAATACTAGTAAAGGGACGAAGGAATGCAATGGGTCAAGATGAAGGCTCTTTGTGAGATATATATAGCTAGATGATGGAATATGAAGCACAAGAATTCACATTGGAAGTGAATCTTGGAAAATATTCATATATATTGTAACGTTCTTAATATGAATGTATATTTATGTTTAAAAGAAATTTTTTGACTTAATTAAGAATGGATAAAATATTAAGACTTCCTCTAGAATATGTAAATAATGATAAAAATCCAGTATAGTCTCTGGAAGGAAATTTGTAACTTGGTAATCAAGTTCAATCCTTAAGCGCTCCAGTGCATGAAGGAAGTCTCATATGGAGATGTACCATGATGATTTTTATGGAACTAGAAGGTCACCATGATGAGGTAAGTCTGATTTTAATTATTGTTGGTTATCTAGTTAACATATTATTTTTTCAGCCTAGAATAATTTTGTGGGAATACATGATGACAATTGAGGAAATTTCAAATACATGGATGAAAATGCATGAAGAATGTTGAGGTGAACTCAATGTTTGGTACCTGAAAACTATGAATTCAAGATGTGTCCATGTAATATTCCTAAAAGGGAGAATGCAGTAATATCGAAACACAATATAAGAATTGAAACTAAGTAAACAATAAATCTAAAGACAACATCAGAATATACAGAGAATCTGAGCCATTTTATTATATGGAGATGAATTAGTTACACAATGTACAAAACATGAGTAGATCTAGCCCAAGAGATGGCCTAGAATCACCCTACAATGGTGTTGAAACTAGCACTGTGTAACTGGTGAGCTTATAGGAAGCAATATTGCATTGTCCCTTCTGCTGATGATATACATGAAACTATTGCAAAATGAAATGCAAGTCTAGGGAGCTTAGGAGCTCTGATGATGCCAAGATTCAAGATTTGGCCAATGTGATGGGAACCCAAGATAACCCAGAAAGGATTTTCCATATCTACAACTTTTGAAAATCACCCTCCTAGGATTTGATCCTTTGTCTGCTGGGTTATACAGATCTAAAGCTAGATCTGATCCAAAGATGGTTGCAATGTGTTCTAAAAATAGATCTGAGCTTTGAGGGTTGATCCCTCCTTTAGATCCACAAGCTAGGAGCTTGAGATCTTGTCTCCTTTTCTTCCTCCTTCAGATTGCAGCAACTGAAAATGCAACTGCTAAAAAAAGTACATTGTACAAGAAGGAGAGGCTCTATGCCTGCTGAAATATGCTCAATAGACTCCAGGCTAATGGAAATGCTGATGGCAAGGTGAGAGGATGATCCCTCACAGGATTACTAGCTGAAATGCTAGCAACTTCCTTCCTCCTTTAGATCTACAAGACTAGACTACGCAATCCTTGATGGGACTGCTACTGCTAGGAGGTCAATAATGTTTGGCCTGATGCTAGATCTAAAATGAAGCCCTTGGAATTTTGATCTTCAAGCCCAAGGTGATAGGAATAATCCTGCACCGGTTCTCTAGCTGAAATACTGAAGACAACCTCCACCTCCCAAATTGATCTTCATAAATTGCGTAATTCCTAAAGGTAGATGTTATACAGATGATGGAAAATATAAGTGGCACCAATGACTGATGTAGAATGAAGTACAACCCTCTTTCCAGAGCTACTCAAAGAAAGAGGAGTGATTCTCGTCCAGGAACACCCTGTGCTAAACAGCACTTGCAATCTTAGCTAAACAGCCAAAGAAAGCATGGAATGTCATCTGACCATTCCAGATCTAAACAGACCTCAAAATATATATTCAATAGCCTGCCTTCATTGTTGCCTTCATCTCCTTTACATAGTTTATGAGCCTTCCCATTCCTTGGCCCACCTCTAAACTGGGCTATGCATGTGGACATAATCCTCCGGGTTTGACTATGTTGTCTCTCCAAGTCATCCACCATGTCTAGATGCATTGTACACCCTCTCCATCATGTGTGCATTAATTTCACCACTTCCCCCTATTAGTCATCAGTAATTTTTATCATTTTAAGATGACTATTTGAGAAACCTAGATTTCTAAAAACAAATTTCATGAAATATTGTGAGTTTTAGAAAGCTCACTGCCTTCATTATCCTTGGGATAAATTTTTCACTCTTCTACTACTCTACCATGCCTTGGCCAGCCTACCACTCCTGAAGAGTCCCTCATAAAGCCTAGGTCACTCATCCCCATCCCATTTTCTACACCTATGGTTTGGACACTCTGTTTTGCATCTGCCTACTTTTCACCATGCTGACCTAATGCCTCAAAGCCTTCAAAACCCAAATTTTCCTCTGAAAAATCCTGAGGAAGATCATTTTTAGTGGTTTTTGAATCCTCAAAATGATATATATTTTCAAAAATAACTCAGTTCCCTCCTCTTTCCTAAAAATCCCCAAGTCAAAACTTCAGTCCATGGAAAATTCAAAAAACCCCCTTCACTAGGTCACTAGAGTTTATAGGTGCTAGGGTTGGCCTTTATGTTCAAGAAGCATTGTTTTTAGGTAATGAGAAAGCTGGAATTAGGTCAAAGGAACAAACATGTAATTGGTCTAAAACAAAGCAGAGAAGCCTCCAACAAGGGTTTCCTTATCAAAAGTATATTCTGCAAAAGATAGTTAGCCATGAGTGACACTTCTGTAGGACTGTCAAAGATGGCTACCTACAGGAAGATTGATAAGATCAAACAAACCTGATGTATCTCATGATGATGGCACATATAAAGACTAAAGGAGTTGTTGATACCAACTGCTAGGGTTTTCACACCAAGAGGTTTTCACTGCTTCAAAGTGAAAACATGACAGAATGTCATTTGAAAGAAGGTCAAAATTCTTCTCTTCAGTCTCATCCACCAAGCAATAAAAGGCATAAAAGATGCAGGACTGAAGATTCCAAGGTGAAAGTGCCAAAATAATCACAAGTTTACTGTTTAAAAGTGTTGAAATTCATGAAAAGGATAAAGTGGAGAAAACCTTCAAAAAAGAGCACTAATGTCACTGTATTCCTTTTTCCTCAAAAAATTTTCAAAATGACCTTTTGCTTTTCAAGAACTGGTTCATGTTTCCAAAATGTGGGTAAGAGGCAAATTTTAAGCTTGTTAAAAAAAATTTCAATCCAAGGGAAACATCAAGATGCTCCAGCAAAGGCAAAAAACCATTTTTCTCAGAGTTCTGCCACCTACAGGAAAAAAACACCAAAAAGTCAGTGAAAAAGCAAGAAAGGAAACAAACATTAGAAAAGTGGGTTTGACCATGAAATTATTTCTGAAAAAAGGTATGAAGGTCTTCCTTCCCTCTTCCCAAGCGCATTTTGTTTTTGAAAGAAAGATAGAGAGTCATTGAATCATTTCTAAGCATTTTCCTGAAAGCTGGGAAAAATTTCCCTGGTGCTACGCGTAAGCGGTGGTGCTGCGCATAGAACCTTTGGCATTGTGCACAGGGGAGGAAATACACTGTTAAAAAACACTGCACTTCGCACAGACGAACTGGCGTTGTGCATAGGCAACGGCGCTACACACACTCCCAGGTCAAGGCTCGAGCCGCCCATAGTCTTCGGGCGCTGCGCACAGGCCTGCACGACAGCCCGACTCGTCGGCGCTACGCACAAGGGCACCCGACCCGCCCGACACTGCACACAGAGGCATGTAGAGGGCACGAATGAAACGTCCAGTCGGGTGGCACTGCGCACAGGAGAATTTTGGCCAGAATTTCCAAAAATTAGTCAAAATCAGTCTTTTCCTCCTCAAATTTGCCCCAGACTCCTGCACAAGTTGAAAAAGGTTGGTGGTCACTTTTCTTTGCCCTCCAAGTGTTTCTTTTTGCATCCATAATCAAAGAAGAGTAAAAAAAATATAAATTGGCTAAAAAAGCCTAATCTTCATGTCAAACAATCATTTAAGCTTCTAAGGCAGAATTTACTAGTTGGAGAGTGGTCATTGGCGTAAATACACTCAGTACAAGCTAGGCATCCTTCAAAACTCTGAAAGCATTCCTAGACTTACTTACATTTTGCCCCCATTTTTTAAAATTTTCCCTCACCATCACTCATTTTTCCTCCCTAGACCTAAAGCTCTCACAAGCTAAAAACCAATTTGTTCGAGCACACAATCAGTCACTATGTCCGGAGAAGAGATAAGTATCAGTAGTGATGAAGGCCAAGGGCCTATCAGGAAAAAACACAAGGGAGAAAGAATTAATAGGTTTGAGCCCTTGGATACAATTCAAATCACCTATTCTCCCATGATCCTTGCATGTTTTCAAGATTTTGGATGCTATCAGTTCTGTGAGAGGCTTAAACAGGTCCAAAACCACTCAAATTTGACTAGGTTGTTCGTTCTCAGCCTACAAAACAAGCAGGTCAACCTAGCAGGAGTAAATTTTGAGCTATCATCCGGATCCATTGCTAAGGCCACAGGGATACCAGATGTGGGTGAGAGATGGTTCAAGAGGGAGAAATTGGCCTTAAGCTACTCTGAGCCCTTCCTCAAACCTAAGTATCAACAGGGCTGCAAGACTTTTTTCCCCTTCTCTCACCTACTATAGAGATATGCACCACCGATTAGGGAGATCATCAAGTACTTCACTTGTGAGGGGAGGTACTCCAGGCTTTACTCATATCACATAAGGCTTCTAATGCACTTCACCATGGTTAAATTGCTAAAATTGTCATACTATCTCTACCATAGCATTGACAAAATGGCTTCAATAGTCAATAAAAGGAGTTATGCCCACCAAATGCAAAGCCTTTTTCACCACTCTTTGGTTAAAATGATTGTTTTACACCAGCTAGAGCAGCAAGTAATCCCTTGGGAAGTTTTTATCTCACATGATATATTTGCAAATCCCCAAGCCTTCATTCAGCAAAATTTTCCTTCCACTCCGCACCCGCTTATCTCCACTCCTCCATCACCCCCAAAGATCATGTTCCATCACCTCCACCCATGCCTTCTCCACAAGGAAACTTACCTCTTTCTCCTTCTCCTGAAGCATCAAATGAGGAAAACAATGATAATGAAACAAGTCAAGAGGAGGCAGAAGAAACACAAATGAAGGACAGTGAAGTTAGTAATGATAATGAAACAAGTCAAGAGGAGGCAGAGCAAGTAGAAATGGAAGACAATGAAGTTATTAATGATGATGATGAGTCCGAGGAGCAATAAAACAGTGATGCCCTTGAAATTTATGGGCAAGAAAGCAGCCTTGAAGCACAAAGCATGGAAGAGGACAGTGAGGCAGAAAGTAAAGACAGAGAAGATACTCAAGAGGATCATAGTCACAATGAGGATGAAATGAAGAATCAAAATGGCAGTGATGTTGACATGGTGCATCACAAACTAATGACCAAGCTAAATAGCAAAACAGAGATATGGAGGTCGATGACACGTCATTAAACGCTAAAGTAAACTTGCCAAGTGACCATGAGGACAAAACAGAGCTCAAAAATGACCTTGACTATCATGACAGTGGTAAAAATCAGAGTGTTGAAGGCAGTAGTGAGGCTCACAGCTCTCCCAATGAACAAGATGAAGATGCACAAAGTGATGGGAGACCTAGCAGTGAAAGTGATATGGAAGAGGAGGCTACACACAGCACTTCAAAAGGTGAGAAAGAAGGCTTTCAAGCAGATGATAACATTCATGACAAGGACCCTAGAGTAGAAATCATTAGACCTTTTGATTTCTCATACCACAATGGGAAGAGGGATGTGTTTGCTTCCTCAAAAAGGCAAGGGGCCATCTCTTCTCCAGCTGTCAAACCATTGGACAAAGGTAAGGAAAAATGAATTAAGATGTTGAGGATCAACATGGTGAAGAAAGAGAATTTGAAATTATACATATTGATAGTGATGAAGAAGATAAAATCTCCATTTCTCTCCTCCAAAGTAAGAATTCCCAAATCATGAGATCTTCAGGAAGAGTTGGAAAGAGCCAAGTACAAATATGATGTCTTAGATTAGGAGAACCGGCAAAGGAGTGCACACATGGCAATTTATGAGGTAAGAGCACTCAGGGCCCGGAGACAAGCCATAAGGGTAGAGGTGCAATTATAAGAGTACAAGAGGACTCGTCTAGAGAGTGAAGAAGAAGAAGAAGAATAGCCTAGAAGGAGGCCAAGGACCATTGGGATGAGAAAAGCCTTGGCCAAAGAGAGGGAGGAAGAATCTGCCCTAGCTTAGAAAATTCCTATCAATGAGCTACTTAACAAAGACATAGAGTTTGATAGGGAGACTTGGCTTGAGACGGCCAATATGCATTTAGAAGATAAGTTGGAGAAGGCAAACAAGGTCCTTGAGCTCTAAGGAAGATGGCCAAACATTATGCCCTTAGAAACCAAATTGCTAGGGCAAAGCTTAAGAAGTCATTACTTGAAAATAAAACACTAAAGGAGGAAAAATGCCATGAAAGCCTTTGAGTTCTGGCTGAAGCTTCCCTACAGGTGTCAAAGACCTCTTGAGGGACCACTCCACAAATTTTGGGCAAATTTGAACAAGATTTTGTTATTTTTGAAAATTTTGAGGCCTCTATGCGTAGCACCCTTGGCGCTACACACACATATCATGCATCCTTAGCTTGAAAACTTGAAATTTTTGGATACCTCTCATCATCATCAGTATGCTCACAAAATTGCAGACCATTTGGAGCAGTTTTGACCCCCCAAAAGGTCAAAAAACACCTAAATTTTGACCATTCTGCCTCATTTTCAAGCAAGGTGTTGCGCATAGAGCAGTGTTGGGAGAATGGATTTTTGGACATGGAAATGGCACTCATTCAGATATATAAAGGCAAATCTAGAAATCCAACTTGACAAGCTTTCCAACAAGCCATCACGGAGAAAATTTTGACACCGGGAAGGAGGTCAAAACAAGATTGCAAGTACACCTATTTTCTGATATTTTGGCATTGCGCATATAGGACCAAAAGTGGAAAAAGTCAACAAAACACACTCATTTATTGCAAAATGAGTTTTTTAGTATTTTTTAGGCAAATCACTCTAGGATTAGGTGTTAGAAGTTATTATGCATTTATTTTTCTTGGATATTTATGCCTTGGGCCTTGCATGGTCACTTGGACATAAATTTGTCATTTATGGTTATTTTGGATATTTTAAAACCCTAATTAGGGTTTTAGCCCTCCTTTGCTCCATAAATAGAGCATTAGGCTCTCATGTATTTTTTTGGAATTTGGTGACTTACTCTAAAAGTAATACATAGTCTCTTGGAGGTTGAAAGCAATTTGATGTCTTGGAGCTTGTGAATGCCCTGATTTGTTTGTTGGTGGAGGAGGATTGGTTGCAAGATCCCTGAGCTTTATTGATGGTGAAGTGCTTCTATTTTTTTATTGTTATTTCTTGTTTCATTATGTCTCCATCTTTCTATGTTGCAGTAGAACAAAGGATTTAGACTAAGAAATGTTTCTGAAGGCACCTTAGCTCTGTTTGTTCTTCACTGCCTTGATGTTTTCTTCTGCTAGGACATGTTAGAGAATCCTTCATTGTTGTCTAGACCTCCTAAGCTTGTTTATTTCCTGAATGGTTTAATATAGTAGGTATAAAGCATGATTCATGGTTATTCCTGCTTATTTGATGTCACTAAAACACTATTCTTGAAGTCTCTCTTTTAAAGAACCATTACTCAGGTTTGTCAAAGAAGTTTTGTTTCAATCATACTCTTTGCCCTTGCTTAGTTAATTGTTTTAAAGATCTTCATAGCTATAATCTTAGATGTTCAGGAGTTCCCTCCTCTATGATTGTAGTTATTTGTGTATCTTAAATGTTTTATGTCCTTGATGATGAAATCACTGGAAGTTAAATAAGTTTCTTGCCTTCTATATTTCATTGGAATGTTTGTCTTGAATAATTATCTTCTTTGGTTGAATCAAAGAGTTTAGGGTTTGCTCTGCCTTTGATTTCCTCTCTATGATTATGATTCTTCTAAGTCCCTTTGTTTAAAGTATATGATAAAGGATTCTTGATTTCCCTTTGTTCAACTTTTTGTTCTCAAATTTTATGTCCATCTCGTGATCCTTTAAACCCCAAAGATCCACCAACTAAGCTATATTTTCCCTACAATACTCCCTAATCCATTAATGAACCTATCATGACTTTATTAGACTCCATTGCCCAATAACTTGAATATTCCCTTGTTCTATTTGTTCTATCTAATCATCATACCCAACCAAAACAAACAACAAACCCTAATACTTCATAACTAGCCTAAAATTAACCTTAAAAAGAAAACAAGTTCACATCTCTTGCACAAATTAGAGAGAGCCCTCTCTGAATCCAAGAAGGCTAGGTCCTTGGATTTCAAAGTCTGGTTTGATATTACCCCTTTCCATTTGTATCTCAATCAATCTAGAAAATTATGGGGAGCTAACACCCCCATCACTTCATCATGAATGCTCTATGAGCTTTAATTAGATGCCTTCCATGATCTTAGTTGACTACTTCAACCTCCATGATCTATCTCATTAATGAGACATGATATCCATTCCATTCACATTAGTAGTGGCTCCACTACCTCCTTTATGTAGATATAGGCTTAATTAATCCACATTCACACATAAAAAGTGGATATTTATTCATCCTGAGGATTATGGGTCCCTCCACCCTTTTATTTACTTAATTAATTAAGTTTATTAAGAACTCTAATATTCCAAATATCATGTGAAATTTTGGGAATGTTACAGTCCATCTTGGGATTGAAAGTTAGCAATGTGAGAAGATAACCTGAAGGTTAAAAGGAATATCACTTTCATGGAGAATCTTGAAGCTTGGGAAGGCTCAATATAATGCCTTCATCAATGATGTCAAAGATGAAAGGGGTGAGTTGTAATAGCCCTGGTGAAAATTCTATGTAATAAAATTTAATAAATGACCACGGTTATAGGACACTTATTCCAAGCTGAATGTTGGGAAAAAAAATCCCATTATGGGTGTTCATTTGGTTTATTATGGCTAGGAAAATTGGCAAAGGCAATGGAAAAGGCTTTGGAAAGGCAAAGTGGCATTAATTGGCATTATATGTATCAAAATAATGGAAATTAGGAGAAAAGGAAGGTGAAAGGTCACAGGTTGCATGTGAGGAGAAAAATGAAGGAAAATAATGGAAAATGAAGAAAATATAAGCCTCATTAATAAAAAGGCTTACGAGGATCAGTTGGTACCTTTTGTCAATTCACCTTTTGTCAGTTCAACTTTTGGTCAGTTCAGTTTTTGGAGCTCTCTCTATTCTCTCTCACACACTCTTAGACACTTATATTTTTCTTGGAGCATTTCAGCTTTGAAGCAAGAAAGGAAAAGAAGGAAAAGAGGAAGCAAAGATCAAGCAAGGAAGATCGGGATCAAGCAGCTACAATGGGTTTACCTGCAGTTATTGATTTGCATGTATGATTTATTTTCTAGGTTTGGCATGGATGGTTATGCATGTGTGTTCTTAGTTCTATTATTTTCATTGGCATGGGTTTTTCCAGGCATGACAATTCTATTTAGCCTTGTTTTGGTTGAATTGGATTTTTGTATGGACTTGAAGTTGAGTGGGCTGATCTCAGGATTATTCAAAAGGCATAGGAATTTGGGGATGGGATACATGATAAATTATGGATGTCAACACCTCGATTGAGCCTATGAATTCCTAAACAATAAATGGCGGGATACACAGTGAAGCTCAATGGTGGTACCCTTGATAGGGCTTAGGAATCGTGGGTTGGGATACACAGTAAATCCTAGAGGTTGGAGACCTCATAGGCATAGGAATCCCTTGACTGGTAATGTCAGGATACACGATAAATTCAAGAGGTTGAGATAGAAAAATTCCTCACGGTTTAGGTGGAGAGATCTGGTGGCATCCATGCTTGTTTATGGCCTCCTGATCCAGTGAGGATTGTGGTAAATCCTAGTTCTATTGATGAGGGTGAGGTGGTTCAGCCTCGAGAATACATTGTTGGTTATTTTGGTTTTAAGTCCTACATTCATGCTTGGAATATGGCATGAAGTGATTGGCTAAAGAGAGATTTGGCTCAGCCAATGTATGGTCAGGTGGAATGTGGTAGTCCCATACTAGGTTGGATTTTGAATTCATCAATGAGAGTTATTTTCCTTGGTATTTTATGTGTGAATGCATTGGTTTATATGTGGATTCTATGGTTGTTGTATCCTTATTATTTATGTTGGTTATGAGAATGTTTTATGATAATGACGATGTATGGATCTCATCATGTTTTGATTTGCAAATGAACGGACAGTGAATATATGACTTAATAGATGATAATTTAGCTAATGTGATAAGGAACCCATGCTTCTTAGCGATTCTCAGATAAGTATGAGACCCCTATTCTCAGATATATTGTTTAAACATGTAGAATGCATATTTGTGACATGTTTGACGAAATGCCTGTCATGGCTAGTAGGGGTCCATTCAAGTCCTTGTTCAAGTATTTGCATGTGTATTTTTTTTTATGTTACTTTTCATTTCTAGAAGTTTCATAGAGTTCTGGGCAATGGCCTAAGTCCTAGCACTGAAAAAGTGGCATAGATCCAGATTCGCTAGCACAGGACTACCTGGAAAAGTCCCTAGTTGCAGTCTTTCTTTGTTTTTCTGGAGCGACTATAAGTCCTAGTCGCATGCATGCCCATGTCAAGGGAGTGTCTGAGGCTCTAATGCAGAAAAATGTCAGTTTGTCTTAGGGACTGGTCACCTAGATGGGTTGGATATCTCCTAGGGGTTTTGTTTCATGTGTAGAAGGTCAGGTTATTTATGTTCCATCGATTCCACTTCCTTAACTGTACATAGGGAGTTTAATAAGATCATAGTAGCCTCTCGTCACATTTTTACCCCAGTTGGTCGGTTACTTGGGTAGATGTGGGAGGAGGATGTTAGAGAGTGGTATCAGAGCATGGTTCACCCCTTGGACTGGATGGGCGGTGGTTTGGTCATGCATTCATGTTGGTTACATATGTGTTTATTATATTTATGGTCCATTTCCTTGTTGCATATGCATGTCGGTGGTCATTATTGTAGTGGAGTCTCCATGTGAGAATTGATGGGGTTGTTGTGGAATGTGTCTTTGTGAGTGTATGATTGGTTATGCATTGTTTATTCATCTTAGTGTTTATATGTTTCGTGCATACATTTATATGGTTGTATTTTTCATGCGTGAGGTCATGATGTGTGGTTGGTATGGTCATGCATTGATGATTGTATTATGGTTATGGTGATATCTATATTTTGTTATGATTATTTTTATATATGTATTGTGTTAATATGGTCAGTCTTTCAGATGATATATCCTCCTTGAATTATACTAAGGTATTAAAATATGAAAATGTGTTCAAATTCCACTTTTTATAGCTCACATGATGGAGCTAATTATTTCATTGAATTCCTCTTTTCGAGAGTACCAAAATTGACCTAAATATCTCCTCATTTGGACAACCAGAAGTTGGTTTTTGAATTTATGAACCCACTCATGTAAATTGGATTAGGTCGGCCCTACACACATGTGCATATTGGATTAGGTCGACCCTAAAGAAAAGTGGATCCAGTGGAAGGCTATAAATACAAGTGAACTCTACCTCATTTAGACACAATGATGAGACAAACTTCTATCTTGTTTTTGGCTAGCACAGGTCTAGGGCTCGTCCAAAAAGGTCCAAGTTTTCTCTGAGGTGAAATTGCAGGTTCGAAGCCCTAGTTTCAGGCACATAACATGAAGATTTTGACCCTTGTATCTCCCACACAGTATCATGAGTGAGACTGGAGCCTTCCATTCGCACGGATAAAACTATGTGCATGCGAACGGGAGATTAGGGTTTTTGTAGTCCAGTTTGAACCCCATACACACGCTTGTCAGGCTTAACGGAGCGAGTGGGAAACTATTGTCACTCGTATGACTCCTCCTCCATTCGACTGGGGACTAAAAGATGAAATTTCAATCTTCTGAATATTCCACTCAGTGAATTTTGTGTTTAGAAGTTGACCATAGACAGTGACAATACATTACAGTCCTCAGAATCAAGGTTTTGAGTATAAGCATGGTTGGGTTCATTTCATGGATTTTCTAGTTGTTTTTTTGCATAGATAAATATATGGATCATTGTGATCTCTTTTTCTGAATCATTTGATGACAATTTATAAGAAGAATAATTTGCAAGGGTTTTCCTCGTAGTGGGTTTTTCCCTAGTCTCCAACCAATCCTCGTGTCTCTATGTGTGAATTCCTTTCTTCTATTGTTCCTTATGTTTCACTACATTGATGATGATTTTATTGTTCTTTCTAAATAGTTGCATATGATGATGAATAATGATGTAAATTTGAATAATGTTATGATGTTTTGGGGTGAACTTAATATGTTAATGAATCAATGCAATTATCAAAGCAAAGAACAATATATCCCTATGAACATTTAACATGGTGTCAAAGTTAGGCTGAAGAAAATTCATAGAGATCACCCCCATGGAGACACCTTTGATGGAAGCAAGAGAATATGGAGGAGACCTAAAAGAATTCTAGGGTTTGAAGAAAACCTTGGGAAATTTGTGTATTAGGGTTTGATGGATATTATTAAGTTAGGGTTTGAGAGAAACCCTATTTTATGGCAAGATTTGAGATATGAAATCTATAAACCCTAACATGGTCAATATGAATATGCTCAAGCACTTGTGTCACAAGCCCTAGATGGGATAGTCACTAGTAGGCCTCGTTGTTGATATATTTTATATAAATAGTGAGGGCATCAAGTGAACTATGGATAGTGATGGATCTTGAAGGCTGGTTGAAGAGGGAGAGGATCACCTCTCTTTACATATAAATATTCCTTTGATTTATGATGCTCCTTTATGTCTTTACTTTTGACTTATGGATCTAATTATTGTTTTTATTATTATAATTCCTGCATATATATTTGAGTATTTGAATGCTCCTAACTTCTTGATGAGATATGATAAGTGAATCCTTCTTGAGGATCATGGCTAGTGCAAGAAGAGAATATCTAGCATCATAAAATACTCTCTTGATGAAAAGGTGACAAAGTGCTACAAGTTGCCTATGTCAAATGAAAGGATGCACAAGTATTTGAATACTACAAGGTATGCATGGTATATTGTTTCAATGTTATGTTTTAGCTATAATATTGAATGGAAATGTAAGCCCTAAAGTATGATGAGAATATCTCCTTTTCGAACGGTTCATGCATGCATGTGAAAGTGATTTGGATTGATGGTTCTTATGATGAAATGGTGCACTTTATGTTGAAAAAGTATCTTAGATAATGGAATTATTGATTGTATGAGGATACTTAGTGTTGATATTTGATATATTGGTATTATTTTTGTTTTTGTAAAGTTTTATTGAATGAACTGACTTGATCCTATGAATCATGATAAGCATGGTACCGATGACAATAGAAGTACAAATATGAGATTGATGCCATAAAGTGATGATTTGATAGCTAATGTTAGCATGTTATGACCATGTGTATATATGTTTGACTTTATGGTATAACAAATTTGTTGATGCATGACAGTATTATAGACAGGTGGATGACTTAAGTGGTTTCCCATTCAGAGGGAGAACCTCTATATTTGATCCCTTCTCCTATTTTCATTTGTATTATTATTGTTGAAATATGAGTCATGGGCATGAATAGACAGATATATGAAATTTTTGATATGCAGCAAAATTAATATCTAAGGAAAGAGAATTTTTCCCTTGCTCTAAGCCTCAGTCGCATGGAAGTAGGCTCACAGGTGTGACTGTAGCCTCTCAGCCGCATGGAAGTAAGGTAAAGGGAGCTAATAGAGTCTCCCAACCACTCAAAGGAAGTCCTATGGGTGCGACTATGCATGTTGAACACAAAAATGAAGTTTTGTGCATGAAATCAAATGTTCTCCTAAAGGATGTTAGTTTTACATATGTGGTGTAGATAACAAAAATATCTCTGAGTAGGAAAGTGTGATGTTTTCTATATTATGAACACGAAGACTGAACTTGTGTTTGCAGGTGACCATGACATACATATAAATATTTCATTATGTTTGAAGTTTGTGCTAGAAGAGTTTGAAATGATTTGGTTGATTGATATAGATGAGTTGTATGATGCCTAATAATGGCTTAGAACTTTTATTCAATTATTGAGATATGTCTTGGACTATAGATCTCACTATGATAGAAAATTTGGATTTTACATATGATTTGATTTGAAAAATGATGATTTTCCTTGATGAAAATGATATATGATCATGGTGACTTCCAATGACTTATATGGGTATTCGAAAAAATGTGTTTGTATTAGCCTCCTTGTTCCTAGCACAATGGTTGAAGTATTGACAATTGTGATTCAGTATGAAGGTGAAACCTGCATGACTTATCCTTTGTGTATACATTTGCATCTAGTGACATAAATGAATTGTATTATGATCATAAGAATGACTTAATGAAGTTTTTGATTGATATTTCATGGTTGATGACAACTTGTTGGCATGATAATAGATGAATTCATGACTTGATGAGAGCTCTACCTGTCACGCAGTCTAAATAATTGACAGTGAGATATTGATGACTTTGATATTAGTATTGATATGGCTTATAAAATATTATGAGCTGATTTAGTTGATTTTATTGCACAATATTTATTTATGAAAGGTTGGGCATGTTGGTTTGGTAAAGTGTTATAGTGGCAGTGAGAATTGCATGAATCAAGCTCCCCGATCCAGATATGTCTGCATTGACAATTATATGGTGAAGCTAGGATGGTGTGTTGATCCAAACCTCTACTTAAAAAGTGTTCCAAGGTATGACTCTAATTTTGGTTTTGGTTTTATATGACTGATGGTCTATTATTGATAGGAAATGAGCCTCTATTGATCTAATTAAGAGGGAGATGGCTTTTGAAGCTCACAATGATAAATCATGGCATGATGAATCAATTTCTGAATTTGGGAAAAGATAATATATATTGCGAAGCTATCCTTGGACACTCTGGTTGAATTTCAAGATGTCGTGAAGTGATATTGTTGAACTTGAATTGGAAATCGACTGTTGATTGAAGCATTGATGTTTCGTTTTGAACATCCATCGATATATATACATGATGTGCTTATAACTTGAGTTGATTCATGATTGATTCCCTTCATTCACATTGAGTTTTCACAGAGCATCCTTCGAGATATTTGCATGAGAAGATCAATTTTGATCTGAGATATTCATCCTACAATATGTGGCTGAATTTAGATTATTATTGATGAACACATTTGGATGCTTCCTTAATATGGGATCTTCCATGATATCTTGGATGAGATGTCCATAGTACGACCAAGGTTGAGTATGATGTTGCTAGCATGGTTAGCTATGAGGCAAGATGATGAAGTTCCTTAGAGATTTTTCTAATCATGATCTAGATATGACATGGATACATTGTGATGACAAAGAGTGGGATCCGATTGGTAAAGAATAATATATATATTTGGGACATAATTTCATATATTGAGACAGTGCAATTGTATGAGACAAGCTTAGGCTTGTGGTTGGCACGTCCTTGAGAGGGAGGATGAGTATGGTATCCTTTTGTGATTTATATGATTATTTATGGTCTAACATGATACTTGATTTTTTTCCCTGTAAGAAAAGAAGACAACTGCTATTTCTACATGATGATCAAGGTGATACCATATATGAGTATGATGAGAGCATCATTGATCAAGGAAATTGAGCCAACTCTTCCCCACTGTATAAGCTTCCATGGTGTGGAATTGAGATAGAGTGCTCCCGGGGTTGAGGGAAATCTTGAAAATAGGATATCACCCTTATCTGTTATCCATAGGGTTGGAGTAGTATCTCACCCTATCTTGACCTTTGCATAGTATACACCAGTTGGCATCATACCACAAGTTGGGCTTGTTGGGATTGTCCCTCCCCATCTGGAAAACAGGTTGAGAACACTTGGAGGTGTGTGATCCTTACCTCTTGGTAAGTCAGTTATCTCGCCCAAGTTGGATTATGATGTAGGTGTTCTACTACATGAATATTGTTACACCATTTTTTGGTCATCTAACCTATTATCATTAGATGGACCCAAGTACACCATGTAAGACCAGTTTTACCCTAAGTAAAACTGCTTTCACTATGTTAAAACAGGAAACCCCAAAAGGAAATATTAAACAAACCCATATTTGTTGGATTTTCCTCATGGAATAATTAATTAAACCATAATTTAATTATTATTCCCAGTCATGTTTAACCCAAAATCAAAGAAATTAATTAGATAAACCTTTATTTATCTTATTATTTTCTATGAATAATTATTTAAACCTTATTTAGATAATATTCCTTGTTAAATATGACCAAATCACCCACAAATAATTAAATAAATCATTATTTATTTAATTATCTTTCAACCACTTCCTTAAATAATTAAATAAATCATTATTTATTTGATTATCTTCTAACCGCTTCCTTAAAAAGATAACTAAATCATTTATTTATTTATTTTTGACAAATTAAGGGATTTGACCCAAGTCAAATACCTTTTCCCTCCAACAAATATAATAAAATATTCCATAAAAAGTGGATCTAGATCTGGTTAACCCATGCACCAAGATCTAGAATGACCCAATATTTGTTATAAATAGGAGGGTTTTTCCTACCATTCTTCGCCTTTTGTTGCCTATTAGATCACTCTGGATCTATACACTTAGTCACCATTTTTACATACATTTCTTTGTGAGCTCCCTTTGAGTTCCATTCTTTGTGTGGGTTCTGCATAACAGAGAGAAATAGATCTAAGAAGTGTGACCTTCAGAACTATCCCAACAAGGAAGATTCAGTCCTTCTTCTTTTCTATCCAGAATTTATAAATATGTATTCTTTCAAAAAAATTAACTGTTGTCTTGTCTTCTATGTTTAATTATAACAGATAAATATTTTTTTTGCTTAATGTCTTTCCATGCATAGATCTGGTTTTTGCAGCTCTTTTATGTTCAACTAACCGCAGATCTGAAGATATTGGCAGCCACTTTTGTTGTTAAGGCTATTAGTTATGCGTAGCTAAAGTGGTCCTTTTTCGTACACTTCGACAAAGGATTCATACTAACAAATGGCGACTCCACACGGGTTTTAAATTACGACCGCTGTCGTTTTTCATATTCCTGCATATCCAGCTACTTTAGACCCTAGGGCTTCTTTTCAGCTGTTTATTTTTCCTATTTTTATGTTGTTTTTCTCACATAAAACCCTAAAACATTAAAATTTGTAACTTCCGTGTGTTTCTGGCCCTATTGCGCAGGTAAGCGACACCAGCCGCAACTGAGACGGAAAATTTTCTGAAAATCTGTTGCCAAGACAACCGGAATGGGGGGTCGCACTTTTTGGCCCATAACCTGCGACCTGGACCTCCAGGTTGCACTTTTCTGCCCCTTTTCTGCGACCTGCACTGAAAACAGGTCAGAAACTGCGACCTGCCAGTTTTTCAGTGATTTTTCTGCAATTTTTCTGGGTTCTGCTGCAGCTTCTGTCAGGGTCTTCCAGCCTCTGTCTCAGCCCGCCTTGACCAAGTTCTGATCTGTTTTTACTCATCTAAGTGGGAACCTAGCCCCCTAGGGCTTTAGTACCCTCCACTTTTTATGGAAGAGTTTTAGCCGTTTCAGCCATCTGTTTTTCAGAGCTTCAGCCTCCTTTTTTCCAGATCTGTTACCTCCCTTTCAGATCCATTGAAATCAGCTCTTCTACCTCTCAAATCACCTCCTGAAGATTTGTTTGGATCTACTTTTAGGGCCTCCACCTTGCCCCCTCCGTATTTTGCTGATTTCCTTCCTTTTTCCAGCCACCTTGCCTCTGTCTTTTGGCTGTGATCTGCACCTCTTTTCAGCAGCTTTATCCTTTAGATCCCCGTCCCTTTTGACCTTATATCTATTGGCCTCTTTTCCGTGTGTTTTGCCTAGATTTTTCCCTTTCTTTTCAGATTAGTTTTGAGAGACCCGCCTTCTTGGGTTAGATAGATGCACAAGTAGCTGTTATTTTTCTGTTATTTCAGCATTTTATACTGTTCTCTGTAGGTTTATTTTCAGCTACACAGCACACTTTTTTCTTGCTCTCAAAACGGAAAGGGTTTAAAAATTAAAATTAACGCACGCCACACACTGACCCTAAGCGAAGAAGCGCCTAGTTAACACCGCCTGGCAAAGACTCTAAAATCAATTGTCACTGCACCTTTTCTGCCCTTGACCTCAATTGATTCTGTCCCTTTCTGCCCCTGTCGGTTTCCTTCTTCTTGTCGTCATTGCGCCCCCAAGGCGCCTTTCCCAGAGACTTCTTGGCCTTCACCCTCAGTTTCCGGTCGATCGACCTGCTCCGACCCACCGTCGTCGAGCCAGTCCTCCTCCGAGTCCGCACTCCAACTCCTCTCCTGATTCATCGGGTTCCCCTTCTCCTCCTGGTTCTCCCCCTACCACCATGTCTGTTCCATGGCCTAACGCTAGCGGTTCTCCCGGCCCTAATGCCGGCCCGACTACTAGCGGAACCGCCACAGGAACGAATTCCTACCACCCTTGCCGCCGCGCATACAGCCCCGGCCTCCCCGATTTCAATCAGTTGATCAATGACCCTATCCGCCACGATGTTGGTTGGCCTGCCATGCCAACCAAGCTCCCTTCCGATATCCCTAAGTTCGAAGGCCAAGCTGGAGAAGATCCAACCAATCATGTCCGATCTTTCCACATGTGGTGTTCCTCCAATTCCATCATCGATGACTCCATCCGTCTTCGTTTGTTCCAACGCACGCTTACCGGCGAAGCTTCTAAATGGTATGTTGAACAAGCCACCTCTTCCCATACCACCTTTGCGACCCTTGCTCAGGCCTTTTTTTCCTATTTCCAGCTCCCTCTCCAATATGACACTGGCACGGAGCTCTTGACTGCCTTTAAGCAATCCTCTTCAACCCGCCTTTCTGCCCATGTTCAGGAATGGCGAAGAAGACGGAGCTTGTGTCGAGCCCCTCCCTTCGAAGATCGGGTTTATATGGACTGGTTCCTTCGCACCCTTCCGGCTCCCATCGGCAAGGATGTCGCCTCTCACTTTCCTCAATCTGAGGAAGCCGCCCTCCAAATAGCCTTGAAATATGACCTGATCTACGCTCAATTTGGCTATGTTTATACCGTTCTTCCTAACCTCCCTAGGCCCGGCGGCGCTAACACCCCGGGGGCATCTCATTCCGCCGACGGTATCGTTGGAGCCCTTTCCCATCCATACACTCAACCTCCTATGGGCTATGGTCTCCCTCAGGGAGGGGCCAGCACCTCTAGCACTCTTCCCCCTCCCGGTAGCATGTATATAGGATATGGCATGCCTCCTCCCTTTTCCCAACCTCCCGCTTACCTCAATGTTGCCCAACCTAACCACTACCTTTATCCGCAGCCTGGTGCGCCAGCTCCTCCAGCATATGTGCTTCCATCTCCCTTGCCTCCTCCAAACCCGCAACAACACTTACAGCCCCCTCCAGGGCAAGTATTTGCACAGCAGGGCGCGACCAATCCCCCTTCTTCCCAAAGAAGGCGGAGAGGCAATCAAAACCCATCTGCCCCTGGTACCCGTGGACCCAATCCTGGTGTGGACCCTAACACTGCCAACCAGCAACAGGGCACTCAGCCCAAGCCGGACAGGCCGCTTCGCACAAATAAGCCTTGTTCGTGTTGCGGTGTTTATGGTCATTACACCCACGATTGTCCCCTATTACCCCAGATGCGGCAGATGTGGGAGTCTCAAGCCACATTGCGCG
Organism: Pinus albicaulis; assembly: GCA_034641835.2. Classification (NCBI taxonomy): domain Eukaryota; kingdom Viridiplantae; phylum Streptophyta; class Pinopsida; order Pinales; family Pinaceae; genus Pinus; species Pinus albicaulis. The sequence goes on along the minus strand of CM076580.1, from coordinate 115,966,638 downwards.
GAAAACACGCCTCCCCTCATGCTCCTCCTAATGTGGCCACTACCCAACCAGCTGTGTTTACTGATCCTTTCCCTCAGCAAGGATTCGTGGCTACCCAACCGCCTGACAGCCAGGTCGCCACTCCCCCTTCCCTTTCTGGTTCCTCTGATTACCAGATCCTTATGATGCACTCCGATCCTTCCCCGACCGTCGATCTTCACCTTCAAACTCAGTCTCGCCAGTACCCCCAGCCTTCTGCTCAGTCTGCCTCTGAGACTCCTTCTTCAGGTTCTACAGAGCCTCTTTCGACACCGAATGGCCCCTTACATATCCCTCAACCTAAATTTGAGGTTCACACCAAGATTCCTAAGGGACTATTACGTCAAAACGCTGCTTCCGGTCGAGCTGCTCATTCGTATAGCATAGTAGATGATTTGGCGCAATCTCCCGCCGCCATTTCCACACTGGAACTCCTCCAGTCGTGCCCTTCCCAAAAGAAGGCTCTACTATCTGGCGTGGGCGCTGTAGATCCTGATGATGACCAAATGATTGTTTTCGACGCCACTCTATCGGACCATCCTCCTCTTCCTCCTTCCTTCGCCTTCCAAATCCCAGTCAAAATCCAGAACGCCAACGTGTCCCGATGTATCATTGATGAGGGGGAATCCACCTGCGTGATGTCCGCTTCGGTTTGGAAGCAACTCGGATCCCCTGAGCTGGCCCCTTCCATGATCACCCTTCGAGCGTGGGACGGTCATGCCTCCCAGCCCATTGGCCTATTTCGTAATTGTCCTATCACCCTCGCCGGTAAGACTGTTTGCGTTGACGTCGAAGTCATCGACGCCCCGCTAGATTACAACATTCTATTGGGGCGAAGCTACACCTATGCTATGTCTACTGTCCCATCCGTGGTCTTTCGCAAGATGTCTTTCCCCCATAATGGAAAGATAGTCACCATTGACCAGTTGACATATCATGAGCCAAAATCTCAGACCTCCCCTGAGACGACCATCTCTTCTGTAGCCAACAAGCAAACCGTTGATTCCTTGACCAGTGTCTCCCCCGGCGTTTACAAAGATTCCTCCCTACTTGGAACTTTCCCTAACCTTCCCCCTCCTCCTATCACTGATCCCAGCTTATCGAATGTTTGCATGATGCAATCGTCCCAGGCTGCCCATAAGCAGCCTGCCTCGGCTAGTCAGCAACCTCCCCCTCGCCCTCCGCAACCCGCTTCTAGCCATTCATCTCAGCCAGCCGGACCTCCTCCTTCTGGCCCTCCCCCTATAGCTGGTATCCCTGAACCCCTTTATCCTCCTGAATCGTTTCCTCCTGGCCTTAACCATCTCAAAGCCGTCCCTCCTGGTCATTACCCTGCTGGGCAGATCCCTTTCCTAGCTCCCCCTCCCGGAGTATATTTTGTCCCCGTCATGGCCACCCTCTCTCTCCCTAACTTGACCTTGGGCATACCGGTCTGGTACCTTGATCCCCCAGCCACCACCCCTCCTGGTTGTCCCAAACCCTATATGGCTTTGACACCAGTTCAACCGGTCCCCCTCGCTTCCTCCATTGCCACTGTGCCCCCAGCACCTCCACAGTACCCTTCTCCTGTCGTGATGGCTCCCGGGAAGAAAGGCAAAGCCCGCAAGGTGGCAACTAAATACAAGACCACCACGACTGACCCGGCCCCTTCTCCACCCGCGAAGCCTTGTGCCTTATGTGATGTCACCGGTCATGCCACCCATGCTTGTCCCAAGTTGCCCCGTATTCAGGCCATGGTTAAAGTCGTGTTCCTCAATTCTACGGTCCCTGAAGCCTCCATTCCTTCTTCGTCCGTAACCAAGAACCCCAAGACTCTCCGCACCAACAAGCCCTGTGCTTTGTGCGGCGTTCATGGCCATTACTCCCACCATTTTCCTCACCTGACGCATTACCACGCCTCTTTAGAGGTGATCCGAGAGTATGAGGTTGAAAAAAATCAATTCGCCTCTCCCATCCTCGCGCAGTACGCTTCAGGTCAGCCTGAGGATCCCCCTGCTCCCATCGACATTCCCCCCCCCTGATGTTCAGATGACGAAGTCTACTGTAACCATTCTTTACCTATCCTCCTCTGCGAGAGACTTGGAGCCTAGCCCCTCTGCATCCTCCTCTGTTGTGTCCCTTGACCACCCCTTTCCTACCCATACACGAGATCACTGCACCCGTGTCTCTGTTGACCTCCGCAACCCGAGTCCTCACCATACTTCCGATAGCCCTCATATACCACCCTCTGATTTGTATATGAGTCATGGTCATCATGCTCCTTGCACTCCCTCCTGCGGTTGCCGCCCGATGACTTCTGTGCACTCACGCTGTCGTCATTGCCTCTCCTCCCCTCATTTGTTGTCTTGTCACACCATTCCGCAGGACCCCCCGTCCACACCCTTTATCAGTTACGCCGATGGTGCAAGTCGTTACTCCAGGAATCTAGCCTCGGCAGGTTAGGCCATCTTCACCCCCTTTCATGCCCTTGTTCTTTCTAATGGGGTATGCATTGGTTCTGCCACCAACAATCAGGCCGAATATGATGCAGTGCATGGTCTATTAGCCGATGCCCTCTTTCATCGCATCCTCCATCTGCACGTTCGTTTGGATTCCCTAATTCTTGTAATGCAACTAAATGGTGTTTATCGTGTGCATAACCCTGTGCTATTTAGACGCTATTTACGAGTGAAACTCTTGATACGTGCATTTGAAACCATAACTTTCAACCATGTACCTCGAGAACAGAATCACTATGTAGATAGTATTGCAAACCATGTTCTAGATTGGCATTTATCACACACATTTCATACAAGACAATAACATTCATAACCATCAAACAACGATGCATATTCATAATATGTGTCACAAAACATGTGTTTAGAGTCCATCTACTCTGATACATATGACATGCCCATAGCATGTTACAAAAAACCCAAAACTGGGGGCACCACCTGCCCCTACATACATAATAGGGGGCACCACATGCCCCACCCCTAATCACTATCTGGAGGATCCCGGGCCAATGGCTCTGCCCCTGCAGCATGTAGATCGCGCATCGCCTGACCGGCCATCGCCATGCGCCGCATGACACCTCGCCATTCCGAGGGTAGACCAACACATGGCTCTATGAACTGGTCATCTAAGTCCTGCCACCCGCGCTCTGATACTCCGGTCAACAACCTTTCGCATCTACGGCGGATGTCCTCCAGCAAGGCGGCTGCATCCTCATTATGTGCCGCTCTCGACCCACTCGGACCTGTAGCTCCAGATGCTGCCGGTCGTCCCATATATCCGGCCGGTTTTACCGGTGCTATATCTGCATACCAAAAGTACATGAATCAGTACCATAAATTACTATTCAAAAAACTTTAACATGCCCACACAAGAATAGCAATCTGTCACTTACCATCGGGCCCCCAGACTCGACCAGGTGGAAGTGGCAGGTCAGGATCTCCACAGTAGCTAATCCCACTATAGGGATAGTCATCTATGTACAATGGCATCTGATCCTAATGGGCAAAAAACTCAGGTTGAAACACTCGCCCGACCGCCCCTCCTCCTCCTCTGCACAGTAGTCGTCCCCAACGGCGCATCCTGGGCTCTCTCGGGCCCCCATCTGGAAGCTGTACACGAGGCCTCAAGGTCGGGATCTTCTCAAAGAAGAAGGCACACAACAAAGTCCCATATGAGCAATCATGGTTCACCTGCCGCCTGCATAGCGACAACTATCGCTTTAGCGACACCAACATCATTTGGGCCCACCCATAGTAGGTCCCACCCAGCACACTCTCCACTATCATCATCTACCCCCCAGTGATGTGATGGAGCGCCTGGTTGCCCAGTATACGCAGCACAACTGCGGCCACTGCACGGGTTTCTAGCCTCTCTAGATCCCCGATCGGTATTCGAGTCCCCTTGACTTGGAGACCCGGTCGACAGTGACGCTCCATGAACTCCATGATATGCCGCCCCCGCGGCAATACTGGCTATGTGTTTCCCACCATCCCCAGTGGCGGGAGACCAATCAAGAAATACACGTCCTAGACCGTCAATTCGATCCTGTGCCCCTGCACTACAAAGACCTCCTAATCTGGATCCCAGTAACTGATAATCCGGGCCAGTAATGGTTCCCCTGCTCTCATCAAAGGGTTCTCCAAAAACTTGAGAACCCCAAATCTGGCCAATACACGGCGGACGCCCTGATCCGCCTGGATCTCTGCCCGTAGTGTCCCCAGATCTCTCTCTCTCCAGTTAACCCGTAAATCTGCCATACCTGCACAAACACATCATTTTTTTCAGCTTACAGATCAGGAAAACCATAACCAAACACCAAAACCCAACTTCCAGCCATAAAACAACACCAAAACCCCCTCATCTCCCAGGTCGCAGTTTTCTGCCCATTTCTGGGACAGGTCGCACTTTTTTGCCTGAAACCTGCTTCCCAGGTCGCACTTTTTGGCCCAAAAAGTGCGACCCGACCGTAGAGATGAAGGAGGGGCTGTTTCTGGATTTCTGGGCCCTAAACTGAAAATTTAATCCATCAAAATGCAAGAGAAAGGTTAGGCCTCTTACCTGCAACTGACGGATCTCGATTCCAACGGTCAGTTTGTCCGCTACGTTCGCCGCAAGATTTAGGGCCTTCTCTCCTCTCTACATTCACCACAGCAACAATAGCAAATGAGTGATTTTGGAGGGAAAACTGCCTTATTAAAAGAGAACCCATGTTTCTTCTTTCGACTGTTGCGACCACACCGTAGCCCCGTTTGACGAACTGTCTGCACCGTTGGAAAGCTCTCACCGAGCCCTCAAATGGGTATCTGTTAGTTTTTTGTGATCTGATACTTCACCAGGACACATTTTGTCCAAGAAGGGTCACTTCACCTCTCCCTAAAATCGAATTTCCTCACTTACGACACTTGTACTTGGGGCACCATCTTGCCTCCTTACTTGTCTTCGTTCGTGTCGATTTTCGTCATGAGTTCCCATCATGTACTCATGTTTCCACAGTCCCCCATTGGGGCCTTTACTGTGTGGCAGCACCATCGAGTCGCCCTTGTTTAGAGCATCCAAGTTGAGTCATCATTCCCTCCATGGAGTCTATACCGCGTCCCTTTGTACCCCACTATAGCCCTCCATCTTTCATTGCTTGGTCTCTCTCTTGTGTCGCACATTATGACCTTCAGTCCCACTATCCCCTGTCCCATTTGATATTGTGTCAGTCGCTGCCATGTCATTCATGCCCTTTATGCTCTAACAATGGAAGCCATCCATTCGCTACTCAGTCCTTTCCATTTCACTCTCATCATTAGTGTCAGTCTGTCCGTCGCTCTACTGTTTTCTCTCGTGCCTTAGTTGGGGACATCTCACTCCCTCAACTATGGCGGACCTCCTTCTGTCGACATCAACACTTTCATTCCAGAAGCCAGGTCTAGAGGGTGGTGTACCTTGGTTCCAGCTTCCACTCTTGTTCGGTGCCTCGGATTAGGCCAAGGGATCTCTCATTTCCCTTTGACTTGATTGTTTCTCCAGCTCCTTTCAGCATGATCGAGATTCGTATACTTGATGGTCCAGTGATCCAGCAGTAGCTCTTGATGATTCCCGGGTGTGTGTGATATGTCTCAACCCTCATGAGGGGGTGGCCCTGCAAGTAGCCCCCCACATGCTCGGATGACCTCTTCTTTGCAGCCTTCGACGCAGCTCCAGATATTTGATGATGTTGGCCGTAGCCACTTGCAGCACCTCTTCGACTTGCATGTATCAGTCAGATTTTGTGAGCCCTTCCCCATTTACAGGGGGCATTTGGGTTGTATTTGTATCTCATGTACTCAGATATTATTGTACAAGTCCTGGCTGTTATCCCAGGCACAACATGTATATGGGATTCTTCATTGTATTTTTATCTGGCTCATGATTATGCCAGTTGTACTTTATGGTTTGGTCCCTTGTTTACTGGACACACTATTCTTTTGTACTTTGTCTCGGCGGGCATAGGTATGCCTCCCCCGCCGCCTTCAGCACAGGTACCCTCTCATAAAAGAGACTTGTTGCACCTGCGAGTCTCGTCTCCTCAGGGTCTAGTCCTTCAGCACACTATCTACCTCACATTTCTCTCTCTGACACCCCTTTTGTTGTCTAGTGATTGTGTTCTTACAACGTACTTCGGTCATACGATTTGCTCTTGACACTCGCACGCTGGGGGGCAATCTGTTACACCATTTTTTGGTCATCTAACTTATTATCATTAGATGGACCCAAGTACACCATGTAAGACCAGTTTTACCCTAAGTAAAACCACTTTCACTATGTTAAAACAAGAAACCCCAAAAGGAAATATTAAACAAACCCATATTTGTTTGATTTTCCTCATGGAATAATTAATTAAACCATAATTTAATTATTATTCCCGGTCATGTTTAACCCAAAATCAAAGAAATTAATTAGATAAACCTTTATTTATCTTATTATTTTCTAGGAATAATCATTTAAACCTTATTTAGATGATATTCCTTGTTAAATATGACCAAATCACCCACAAATAATTAAATAAATCACTATTTATTTAATTATATTTCAACCACTTCCTTAAATAATTAAATAAATCATTATTTATTTGATTATCTTCTAACCACTTCCTTAAAAAGATAAATAAATCATTTATTTATTCATTTTTGAAAAATTAAGGGATTTGACCCAAGTCAAATACCTTTTCCCTCCAACAAATATAATAAAATATTCCATAAAAAGTGGATCTAGATCTCGTTAACCCATACACCAAGATCTAGAATGACCAAATATTTTGTTATAAATAGGAGGGTTTTTCCTACCATTCTTCACCTTTTGTTGCCTATTAGATCACTCTGGATCTATACACTTGGTCACCATTTTCTGCCATTTGCTGTGTGAGCTCCCTTTGAGTTCCATTCTTTGTGTGGGTTTTCTACACCAACAAGAGAGAAATCTTAGATCTGAAGTGCTGAGGACTTCCAAGAACCCATCCCACTGAGGAGAATTGGATACGCCTTCTTGTTTTCCTCCCAGGTGCCCCATTAATATAAAAATTCTTTCAAAAATTGTTCTTGTCTTGTCTATTGGTATATGGAGAAAACCCTTATTTTTTCTACTTAATGTCTTTCCATGCATAGATCTAGTTTTTTGCAGCTCTTTTATGTCTAACTAACCGCAGATCTGAAGATATTGGCAGCCACTTTTGTTGTTAGGGCTATTAGTTATGCGTAGCTAAAGTGGTCCTTTTTCGTACACTTCGATAAAGGATTCATACTAACAAATATTAGGGGTAATTGTTGGGAATATCAATAGGCAATAAGATGGGTTGAGTAGTATCTCCCCTATATCACCTATTTCTCGACATGGGGTTGTAGTAGTTGCTGCCCCATGAGATTCTGGGATGAGTAGTAGCTCCCTGATGTGGTTCAAGGTTGAGATGTGATCCCTGATGATATGCTCTCCGACGATGATGCATGTTGTATGTTTGACTCTCCGTCAATATTCTAGATAGTAACCTATTGCTAGAGATTCTGGGTAGTAGCTCGATGAATAGACTGTGGTAGCTTAGCCTCCCCTCCGATGAAAAATTATTATTCTAGATTCAAAAATGTTCAACATATGAGCAGGGAAAATAAAGAGATAAGAAAGAAGTAGAAATATATGTATTGAGATGATCAATTATGATACGATATGATGAGATACATGGGATTGGATATGATTTGATGACATTATACATGTGACATGATGCAGGTGGAATTATCCCTAGTTGAAAGGGATTGTTAAAATATGCAACTGTGGTCAAATTCCACTTTGGAAAACTCACATGATGGAGATAATGATTGAATTGAATGGATCTTTTCAAGAGGACTAAAATTGACCTAAATATCACCTCATTTGGACAAGAAGAACTTCATTTTTGAATTTATGAACCCACTCATGTACATTGGATTAGGTCGGCCCTACACACATGTGCATATTGGATCAGATTGGCCCTAAATAAAAGTGGACCCATTGGAAGGATATAAATACAAGTGACCTCTACCTCATTTTGACACAATGATAAGACACAATTCTATATTGTATTTTTCTCGCACAGGTCTGAGGCTCATCCATAAAGGTAGCACTGAAGAAGAATGTAGGACCAATCATGGAAGTAGTTTTGGAAGAAGTCTGCAGTCAGGAGAAGTAAATTGCAAAGGTGTTACAGAAGTCCAACACTTCCTACAATAGAATAGCAGCAAATATCAAAGGCAAACAAACTGATTGACTTGGGACGAGTCATGTGTAAGCATTGGGGGCCTATTGGTTGCAACCCAACTTTGCCTCGATTTTGGATAAATATCTGCATTTTGAGGAGAGGAGCATGAATTATACTGCGTAGAACAAAATTTTGGAGATATCGCATGGTATCTTAGGGGCTTTAGGGTGGGTCGAAGCCCCTCCTTTTGTAATGGGCTTGGGTTATATTTTCTTGTATTTTCCTTAGCCCATGGTATTGGGACCATGGTTTTGTAATGATGTAATGCTATATAAAGCGATGTAATGTTAGAATAAAATATTATAGGTGAAGAATCATGGATGAATCATTATATTTATATGGTTACGAGCTAGTTGTATCTGTATTTTATAGCGAAGGAAAGGCTTTGCAGCTAATTATGTTGAGACCTTGGAAGAGTATGCATCTTAGTACACAAACCACCTATAGCTGTGTGCATAGGTCGGAGAATATGAATGTACTTAAAGATCCATCATAATAGAAAAGAAGAATTTTTGTGAAGATACTCTGTGTTCTTATGTGTTTCTGTCTATTTGATTATTATCAGTTATTGCAAAGTATTTTTTATAGTTGTAACAGTGCAGTTTATGATATTGTTTATATATTTTGTTGAATGTGGTGAAGTAAATGGTTTAATACATCGTAGTAAGTTTATGCATGTAAGGGATAATAGTATAACTATAGAATATCCACCTCACACAGTCCCTCAAGGCTGCAGAAACCTAGTTCTGCAACCACCCATAAGTTACCTTGGGTGAGAGTGCAATCTGCGTGCAGGTCGTTGCCGAAAGGGCTAGCGATCAAGGGTTTTGTTGATGTGAAGCACAGATCGAACCTGGGTCGAGCCCAAAATAACTAGAAAATGGTTATGTTTCCGGGACCAAGATCTATTTGAGGGATATGTGGATGTGGCACCTGTCGAAGAAGGAAATTCAAGATTGGATGGTTAAGAAGGAGCGAGAATTTGCAGATTAAGAGGAAATAAATTTGCAGTTAACATCTGAATCATTGTCGCAAACATATATTTTTACAGAACAATACGAAATTTTCTTCATATCATTCCGTGGTGAATTGTACGAGTGGGTGTCGAGGTCAGCTGAAAGGAAGGATTCCTTTAAGAACGAAAAACCTACAACGTGGACTCTTGAGCTGATACAATGACTCAAGAGTAGTAACAACAATATTTCAAGGGTTTTTGATTTCTGGATCAATAACATCTTGGGTGGATTCATTACTGAGTTTTCTATAGACTCGATTGTGTCCTACAATGAATTAGAGAAAATATTCTTCAAATGACCGTGAGGTAAGTATATGAATTCTTTGAAGTTTTGGATTAAGATGCTTTTGTGTGAAAAGTAAGTTTTTCAGATGCAATCAGATTGTTATTTTACTTCTGTTTTTAGGAACAAGTAAATCTTAACAAGAATTCAGTACAACGCGAAGTGGAAAAAGGTATAGAATAGATACCACAAAAAGATATCGCGAAGAATATCTAAATACCATTAGAGAGACTGAATATAGCCCTATGCTGAGTGAATCTGAAGGTGAAAAGGAAGAAAACTACCTAGATAACTCCCAGGAAACTCTGCAGTATACCCCCTACCAACCTAAGAGCTCACCGAAGCCATAATCCAGTAGTAGTTAGGGTGTTGGTGGTCTCCTTACTCCCCCTATCCCTCCTACCCCCCATCCCCCTCCCCCTCCCCCTCCCCCTCCCACTTACACTCCAAAAATAGGTATGGATGATGGCATTAAGTTACCTTCTTTTAAAGGAATTAGTTTAGAAGAACCAAAGCAGTTTTGGTTTTTGGCCGAAGTTGTATGGACAACAAAGCAGATCACATACGAAAATATAAATAAGGCGCAACTTGTTACAATGATGCGAGATATAGCGCTGACATGGTACATGAATTATTCAACCACTCACAATGGTACATTTGCAGATATTAAGCAATATGTGATACAAGAGTTCAAGAAGCCGGAGTCTCAATCATAGTGCATTATTGAGCTAAATGAGATCAAAAAAAAAGCCAATGAGTCTGTTTGGGATCTTGATCAAAGGCTTAAGGTGTTATTGGATCAAGTAAGTTTTAACATACCCCCAAAGCACCATAAGGAATGATTTATAGTTTCATTGTTGCCACATATCAAGTTTCCATTAACGCAATAGAAGATACCAACTCAAGATGAAGCTTTGTAAATTTCCATGAAGTTGGAAGCTTCGTTGATAGGAGACACTAATGCAAGTATGCAGCAGATCCAGAGTCAATTGGAAAACATGACTTTGCAATTGCAGGATATCAAGAAGGGAAAAGAAGTCAAAGAAGAAGTGTGTTGTACAAAATGCAATCAGAGGGCCATTCTAAGGAACATTGCCATGTTTTTAGAGATTACTTGGCTAGTGGAGCACCTAATCCCTTGAATGTAGGATCAATTTAGTGATGTGAGATATGCGGAACTATAGGACAACATCACCCAGAAGAGTGTTAATTATTGCATAAATATGTATAGACCCAAACACTACAAGGAAAATACCCTCTAGCGGGTTATAAAGGATGTTTTTAGTTTTATAAAATTGGCCAAAATTGTCAAAAGCACATTTTCTACAACATCTATTTACGGTTACGGAGGTTTTGGCGCAGCTTTTAACGGAATTTCAACACAACTAAAAAAACTGGGCGGCCAAAGGTTATTACGGAATTTTTTTTCATCGGTGCACTACTAAGGTGTCAACACACCAGTGTCTGTCATTTAGAAGGTGGCCTAGGGTGGTCGAAGGTGTATGCACTGGGCCATCAAGGTATCAACTGCACCGAGGCATAGTGTTACACTGAAATTTTTCACCATGACATTTTAGTACTCCCTTGGAAGTCTACAATATCAAAGTTCTGAAATTCAAGCCTTGAAACTAAGATAAAAGCTCATAAATGCCTTAAAACTCTGGTACCGCACTTTCTCCTAGTTTTTCCTACGGTCCTGCACCTATTGGCTATAAATCATGTGTAGCCAAACGCACTTTTTTTTATTAAAAGTGCGGACCCCTGTAAAAGATTAGAAAAGGTGCAAGTAAAATCTAGAAGCTCAGTTCAAGTCATTTTTGGAAGCTTCTAGAAAAATTCCTGTGGTGGAAAGTTCACTCCTTTCATGTTCATGCATCCCATCCAATAAGGAGCTAACCCCTTGATGTAAGGAACTAATCCCTTTGAAGGAGGATTCTATCCCTTCTTGTATGGAGATGTAACCTCCTCTTTTCCACTATAAAAAGAGGCATAGGGCAGCCTCAAAGGGTTACAATGGATGAGTTGAAGCTTTGGTATTATTGGAGGTGAAGTGTTGTTGAAACTTAGACCCTTTTAGCTGAGATTCCATGTGGGAAATATTACATACCTATATGTATCTCGATTGGAAGAGTGCAAGGCTGGTCAGAGTAAAGGAAACGCCTATTCCAGACCCCAGGAAAGCGTGTATGACATCAAGGTGGACACGGTTGTAAGGCTCTTCCTTATTTAAGTTAATACAAATAAGTCTGTTTTTCTCAATAAGCTGTCAATTGATTAGTTTATTTTATGGATTCCTTGATCACCATAATAGATATGATTTATGAATATATGCTATGCAGGTGCTATTTGATGTTTTCTTGTTTATGATTGCAAAACTTCGAAGGCAACTCTTTCGGGCGACTGAAAGACTACTACTACAAACAAGCGTTGGATCAAAGGTAAGGTCGTTAAACCTTTATATCATTTAATTATGAATCACAATATATCTATATAAAGATAGTTTTTTTTGTCTGTTTGTTGCTAGCTGTCCGTAGGACACTTGGGAGGTATGTCTTGTCCGCAAGAATGACTTATCCTTCCAACAAATTGTATTACACGGCTTTCACTGTAATTACCTAATATTGGTACAGCTATAATACAGAGAAGAGTGTAATCTCCGAATAACCATAACTAAACTATCGTAATAAGCAGTGCTTACTATCATATTCAACGTATAGGTTTTTTATACCAGTACATATCACATATGCACTCTAGCAATTTACACTTGGGGGGCATTAAAACCTATCTCAAGCATTATTTTTCCTTTGTTTCAAGCTTGTGTAAAAATGAAACAAACCCTTTCTCAAGCACAGTTTTCCTACATTTCAAGCTTGTGTAAAAATGAAACCACTCTCAAGCATGATTTTTCCTTTGTTTCAAGCTTGTGTAAAAATGAAACAAACCTATCTGAATCATAGTTTTTCTCTGTTTCAATCTTTTGTAAAAATGAAACCTATCTCGAGTCTATTTCGGTTATTATTTTCAAGACTCATTAAACTCATGAAAATCGCGAGATTATTTTGCCATCTTTCATTCTCGTAAAACACATGAAAATTCCAAGTTCTTTCCGTCTTTTCCTGCTCGTTAATTAAATTGAAATTCGGCCATATGAGTACATTTTTATCACTTTTTCAGACTCTTGAAAATTACGAAAAAGAAAAACCTTGGAGTTTTATTTTAAGCCCTTTTCAGAATCTCTGAAGATGAAAATATTTCCGAGTACTTGAATATTTCGAACTCATTAAAGGAAATGAACAGTCATCCCTTCAGTATAATTTTACCCCTTTTCCAGACTGAAATGGACTATTTTCGAAAAAGGTATACGTTGACTAATCATGGTCAATAGAGTTCTCTCTTGCATTATTTTATCCTTTTTCGGGCCTGAGAGACTAAATTTATGAAAAAGTACACCCATGGAGTTTTCTTAAGTTTTTCTTCTGACTCCCTAAAAATGAAAAACACTGAGTTTCTCCTATACTGGACTCGTTGAAATCTAACAGTAAAAGGAAATGTTGATTACAAATAGGAACGGACCACTCCTTCTTAGGGTTCGAATTTAAACTAAGTTGGACTCATCCGAAGGATGAGCTTATAAACAAGCAAATTTTATCCTCCTCAAGCTTGTCAAAAATAAAGAGGTACTTGCCAGAAATGGTGGGGGAAAATAGAGAAAACTAGATTCGTTTGTTACACTTTGATTTATAAAAGCATTACACCACTCTTGAACATGACACTTTTTTTTGCACTTCTACCTAGGTTGGGAAATCCTTTTCCTATCAGTTAATCAAACCACATTGAAAGTCTTCAGCCGGTTTCTGGGTATTAGCTTAGGGCAACTGTCACCAAACCATCTGTAGTGTCGTTATGTGTTCAAGAGGACAGTCAAACAAACCATTCATTTGCAAACACTTGTCTCCATTCGCGTTGACCATTCCTGAGTTAGTCCTTGCAAAAAAATTCTTCAAAACTTGATCTATGGTTTCGTGTCGTGAGCTTGCTTACGATGGATCACTTTCTATCGATGACAGCTCATCATCTGGGAAGTTGATCTAGAATCCGTCAGTACCTTGGAATCTACATGCCTTAATGGCAGGTTTCTCGCCTTCGACGACAAGTTACATCATTGACCTTCGATCGAATGATTCTGTGAAATGTTTGACTTCAGATCACTTATTCACATTTTGTGGATTGTACTGAGTAATTTGAGAACCATTTTCATTATTGGTGGTTTCCCTCACACTTGTTAACAGTTCACATCATTGACTGGTAATCAAGTGGTTTCTACCATGTTTGACTTCAATACATTTAATCGCATGGATAGAATCGTACTATTTCGAGAAGTAGAAATCAAGACCCTGGATCTAGTTTCCACCATCCAGGCTGTGAGGAGTTTGATTATTCATTATGTAGTAGACTATTCATTACAGATGGTTGTGCCCATACTGTGTCTACACTATTGATGTAATATTAAAATCATTTTTGTATCAGAACAAGTTTAGTTAGTTTTGATCTGAGTATGGGAATGCCTACCTCAGCGATGATATATATGTATATGTGTTGCGTTGAATTTTTTTACAGGGTTCTGACTGGGGTGTCCACAGGCTGATCCTTGAAATGATAAAGCACATCACTCTTCGAATATTCTCAAATTTCGCACTTTAGGGGGCATTTTGTTACACTGAAATTTGTCACCATGACATTTTAGTACTCCCTTGGAAGTCTAAAATATAAAAGTTCCGAAAGTCAAGTCATGAAACTAAGAGAAAAGCTCATAAATGCCTTAAAATTCTGGTACCGCACTTTCTCCTTGTTTTGCCTGCGATCCCGCACCTGTTGGCTATAAATCATGCGTAGCCAAAAGCACTTTCTATTTATTAAAATTGCAAACCCTTGTAAAAGATTAGAAAAGGCGCAAGTAAAATATAGAAGCTCAGTTCAAGTCATTTTTGGAAGCTTCTAGAAACATTCCTGCAGTGGAAAGTCCACTCATTTCATGTTCATGCATCCCATCCAATAAGGAGCTAACCCCTTTATGTAAGGAACTAATCTCTTTGAAGGAGGATTATATCCCTTCTTGTATGGAGCTGTAACCTCCTCTTTTCCACTATAAAAAGAGGCATAGGGCAGCCTCAAAGGGTTACAATGGATGAGTTGAAGCTTTGGTATTATTGGAGGTGAAGTGTTGTTGAAACTTAGACACTTTTAGCTAAGATTCCATGTGGGAAAGATTACATACCTGTATGTATCTCAGTTGGAAGAGTGCAAGGCTAGTCAGAGTAAAGGAAACACCTTTTCCGGACCCTAGGAAGGCCTGTATGACATCAAGGCAGACACAGTTGTAAGGCTCTTCCTTATTTAATTTAATACAAATAAGTCTGTTTTTCTCAATAAGTTGTTAATTGATTAGTTTATTTTATGGATTCCTTGATCACCATAATAGATATGATTTATGAATATATGCTATGCAAGTGTTATTTGATGTTTTCTTGTTTATGATTGTAGATCTTCGAAGGCAACTCTTTCGGGAAACTGAAAGACTACTACTACAAACAAGTGTTGGATCAAAGGTAAGATCTTTAAACCTTTATAGCATTTAATTATGAATAAAAATATATCTAGAGAAAGATAGTTTTGTTTGTTCGTTTGTTGCTAGCTGTCCGTAGAACACTTGGGAGGTTTGTCTTGTTCGCAAGAATGACTTATCCGTCCAACACGTAGTGTTGGTGATACAACGCACGAGGCCGTTCTAATTGGTCTTAGGATTTATGCGGTGCCCATAGGTCATCTAAACGCACTAGTACATCGAGTTATAAAAATGCACTAGTGCACAGTATCAGACAAACGCACCGTTTTTCTAATTAGTATTGGTATTTGTGCGGTGCCCATAGGTCGAACAAATGCCTCGGTGCGTAGACTCACATAAATGCATCAGTGTGCAGTATCGCACAAACGCACCAAGATTTATAATTGGTATTGGTATTTTTGCAATGCTTATAGGTCGTAGAAATGCACCAGTGTGTTGTATCATACAAACACACTGGTATACAATAACTGACATGCATCGGTGTTCGTTTTGTATTTTTTAGAAACATTGACCTTTGACAGTGCAATTATTGTGATTTTTCTAAATTCATTATTCATCAAAAGTCGACACATCTTATAACAGTATTCATATTAATTAAATTTTTATTAATGCATTTGAATGTGATGTTTGGATTAATTTGTTATATCATATCATAATTATTATGATCATGTGTTGCCCCTACACACATGTGCATATTGGATCAGGTTGGCCCTAAAGAAAAGTGGAAGAAAACTACCCAGATAACTCCCAGAAAACTCCGCAGTATACCCCCTACCAACCTACGAGCTCACCAAAGCCAGAATCCAGTAGTAGTCAGGGTGTTGGTGGTCTCCCTACTCCCCCCTACCCCTCCTACCCCACCATCCCCCTCCCCCTCCCCCTCCCACTTACACCCCAAAAATAGGTATGGATGATGACATTAAGTTACCTGCTTTTAAAGGAATTAGTTCAGAAGAACCAAAGCAGTTTTGGTTTTTGGCCGAAGTTGTATGGACAACAAATCAGATCACATACGAAAATATAAATAAGGTGCAACTCATTACAATGATGCGAGATAGAGCACTGACATGGTACATGAAGTATTCAACCACTCACAATGGTACATTTGCAGATATTAAGCAAGACATGATACAAGAGTTCAAGAAGCTGGAGTCTCAATCATAGTGCATTACTGAGCTAAATGAGATCAAACAGAAAGCCAATGAGTCTTTTTGGGAGCTTGATCAAAGTTTTAAGGTGTTATTGGATCAAGTAATTTTTAACATACCCCCCCGAGTAGCATAAGGAATGATTTATAGTTGCATTTTTTCCACATATCAAGTTTCCATTAACGCAACAGAAGATACCAACTCAAGACGAAGCTTTGGAAATTTCCATGAAGTTGGAAGCTTCGTTGATAGGAGACACTAATGCAGGTATGCAGCAGATCCAGAGTCAACTAGAAAACATGACTTTGCAATTGCAGGATATCAAGAAGGGAAAAGAAGTCAAAGAAGAAGTGTGGTGTACAAAGTGCAAATCAAAGTGCCATTCTAAGGAACATTGCCATGTTTTCAGAGATTACTTGGCTAGTGGAGCACCTAGTACCTTGAATGTAGGATCAAGTCAGTGGTGTGAGATATGCAGAACTACCAAACAACATTGCCCAGAAGAGTGTTATTTATTGCATAAATATGTATAGACCCCAACACTATAAGGAAAATACCCTCTAGTGGAGGTTATAAAGGATGTTTTTAGTGTTATAAAATTGGCCAAAATTGTCAAAAACACATTTTCTGCAACATCTTTTTATGGTTACGAAGGTTTTGGCAGAGCTTTTAATGGAATTTTAACACAACTAAAAAAATTGGGCGGCCGGAGGTTATTACGGATGTTTTTTTCATCGGTGCACTACTAAGGTGTCAACGCATTGGTGTGTTCCATCTAGAAGGTGGCCTAGGGCTATCGAAGGTGTATGCACCAGGCCGTCAAGGTATAAAACTGCACTGAGGCGTAATGTTGGTGATACAACGCACGACGTCATTCTAATTGGTCTTGGGATTTATGCGGTGCCCGAGTGTATACACATTGGTGAGAATAATGAAAATTGCAATATTAAAAAATATACATCAATGTAAATCGAAAATAAATCGCGTACCATAACAACAATTAACTCATGAACTATACACATTCTTTCAAAACCATGTAGTATGCCATCTTTCAAGATTTCATCTATTGGCACAGTTCTATACTTTGTTTCTTGCAAGTTTTATACCCCATACCAAATCATATATTTAATATAAAAGATTTTTTTATTCTATTAATTATAAACGGAGCTAAGTAAAACTAGATTGATAGATGCTTACAAATTCCACAATTAATTTCTGATATGCCAACATATACTCACAACCCATATTTAACCCAATGTCAATCAATTTGTATGATGATTCTTCTTTGTATGTTAGCACCTATTTCAAAACATTCAATGATGATTTTCGTAAAACAACTTAAAAAATGCAAAAATGAAATCTAGTTAAGTTGTTATAAAGAAGTAACAATTACTCACAAACTTAGATATCAACCCTTTTCTTCCTTGTCGTCTTGTTTTATGTGTTGAATGGGTTCCATTTTATTTTCTTTTCTGCAAGAAAATACTTGAAAATTAATATTTAATGCTAAATTGTTTATTTATTTTACCTAGTGATCAAAAAATTCAATGATTACATATTACATTTGAATCACATTGTTTTTGAGATGGATCCTCCTGTGATGCAATTTTGTCCATTTATTTGACCATCTCCTTGTACACCTTTTTGGACATTCCTACTGGCATATTTCTGATATCATCTCATTCATCTTTTGAGATTTTCATAATCTTCCTGAAAATGTAACATGACAATAAACTATTTAATTTTCATATTGATATAAGAAAATTAAATATAAAAAAAGTGATATTTATAAATGATTCTAGACAAATTTAAAGGAATATTACTTTTTCATTCCTCTTTTTTTTTGGTACGTTTTTGCTATTAAAAGTCTAACATGTATCATTGACCAATTCTCTGGAAACTCTTCCTGTAGTTTAGATAAAATTTGGTTCTTGGAATCATTGGATTGATTTTTGTATTTTAAGTGGAAAGAACATCTATACATTCGTTCCACTAGATCCCTCAAACTTTTGTAAAAGTTTTTACCCCTTTCATTAACCTCCAACACCACTCCAAATGAGCTAAGGAGCAATTCATTTTCATTTTTATGTTCTATATTTTTCTTTTCTTAGAACAACATTCCTTTTCTGAGTTGTTGGTCCCTGTAGAACATTAAATAGATCTAAATTGATATATTTTTTGACACATTTTATCTAATGATTTTAAGTATATCATTAATGAAAATTAAAAAAGGAAATTCATATTGGATTGATAGTATTTTTTCATTCACCTTATTCATCCTTTTGCAATTTTTCCATCAAGCTTTTACGCTCTTCTGGTCCTAGATCAGAAATAATCTTATCGAGTTTCGTCATTTTGTGGCTCTGCATGATACACAGTAAAAAATACATGTTAGTTAAACTTACATATAATTCAAAAATAATATTTTTTGTAAAGAATCTACAAAGAACTTGCCTTTTTTCTTTTCTTGATGTGTTATCAGTATTTTTGTTGCTTGATCTCTTGTCAACTGTTACTTTATTAATATGAAACTTTTACCATATCATTCATTAATATATTTTATAAATAAACTGTCAAATTTTCACGTAAAAAAAAAAAAATCTCAAGAAACCAGTGCGTCATTCATGGTGTACGCACCAACGTCGGTGCGTAGTGGTCTTATAAACGCACCACAAAAATAGTATAACACATCGTACGGTGCTATGTGTCAACAAGGAGCACTAGTGTGTTACATGTTAACCACCGCACCGATTTACACAAAAAAAATATTAAAAATCGTCCAGTGTTAGTTTTTGTAGCATAAACGCCACGCGCAAACAAAGGACCACCATACGGTGCTCTCTTTGAACTAGGAGACCTAGTGCATTGCGTTATATGTTACATGATGCATTGATTAACACAATAAATATAAAAATTACGAAACAGTATGAGCGCAGTGCGTCGTAATGAAATAGTGCACTGGTGCCCTATTTTACATATGGTGCATTATTCAAAGAAATTGTTTTTAAATTTTTTATCACACAATACTTCCACGATGCACTGGGATAATCCAGCGCATCGGTGTGCTAGGTTACGCCTGGCGCACCGATAAAAAAATTATGTTTTTAAAAAATTCACGCAATGGCCGACATGGATTGGGATCCGACTATGCAAGTCGTCCTGTGGGTTGGATGTCTTAGGCCTATATATGGCAATACAAACCCTATAAATCTAAAATGAAAAGCCCTAATTCTGAAATCGCAGAAACAGGGAGAAGAAAGGGCAGAAACAAAAATAATCTAGGGTCTAGGGTAAAAATGGATTTTTTTTTTTTAAAATTCTGAAAATAAAAATAAAAAATGAATTTTTTTTCCTACTGCGTAAAAAAAACTGCATAAAAAGTTTAAAAAAACAGTAATCTTTAATCACAAGATCATTTGAAATTCTATGCTACAGGGTTTGAATCACCAGAGGTTTGGAATTCTGGTTGTCTGAATACTTCTGTTCGAATGTATTTCGTTGCTTCACAGTGCTCTTGTGCTTTTTTGCTCTAGTTATGTCTCCTGCAAATCTCTGGCTGAAATGTTTTGCAAAAATAGTGAAATAATGAAAATTGTTTAGTATTTAAATAATTGTTTTATGAAATTATATTTTCAAAAATATTTTTCCGCCCATTTTTCAATTTACCACTTTTTTTCACTTAAAGAAAATAGAGTTGCACTTTTTTTATTTACGGTTATTCGTTGCTAGTGTGTCACTTAATATCACCGCACCGGTGCATCCATTTATATCATGGCACTGGTGCGCAGTAACGAAAATGCACCGGTGCGGTGATCTGTACATTAGCACCGATAATAAGAAGTCCATTTTTAAGTTACTGAAATTAATTTTAGGTGTGTGCACCAAAATTTATTTTTGATTTTGCTCAAATGCAGGGAGAAAATATCATAATTATATCGAATGGACAATTCTTTAAAATCTAGCTCGTTCCATAATATTTCTCAAAGTCCATCACAGAGTTCTCCCTATCCATCTCGAGACGTAATATTTACTTCATATTTTATTTATATTTTCATTATCTAGTTGAACTTATGTTTTTTATACATGTCAATCATGCACAATTTAATTAAATTTATAATGTATACAAATTTGCAGATTCAGAATCGATTTCAGATGCACAAAATATTCAAACAGCTCCAAAACGTTGGAAGCTCTTATCAGGTGCAGCATACCGCAAGGCGCATTTGGTATATGAAAATGGATAGCCACTTCACCCTGCCAATTGTAACAATATTGCATCTTCTAGCCACAATCCTGGGACAATGATGGTAATGATTATAATTGTTTGGTATATTGATTAATGTAATTATTTCAACGTCAAACCAATTAATCATGCAATATTATCAACATGGTTACTAATTGATATCATACATTTTGTACTAATCATGTTCAAATATTTTTTTTAATTATTAGGATTCTAGTGATGATGAGCAACCTACCTACCATCTTCTGTTGCACCCCATGACAATGTCAAATTGACAGAAGACTGAATTAAGAGAAAAAATCGGAGAATAACAATACCAAGAATGGTTGAATCAACCACATATTCAATTCCCGCTATGTCCAGAACTCAGTAATAATCTATTTAATTTATATGTACATTTGAAACTTATAAGACATCTATATTTTATATTTTAACTGTTGGGTTATTATAAGACACATGACACTATAATTTTTTTAACTTTTTTATAATAGGTGCATTTTTTCCCATCTATGTGGGCATATGGACACCATTTTCGCACAGAAAAATCCAATGCTAGAAACATCACACAAGACTGTGGAGTGGAAGTTGAGTTCTATTAATTTGGTCGATCTAGCCACCGTGATCAAAACCTAGTACGAGGGACGTTAGGTTACATCAGAAATATACAAGAGACCATTGAAGTGGATTTCTCTTCTTTCCAATGTGTTATTTTTAGGTGCAAGTGGTGGGACACCTTTGATCAGAATAATGTAAAGGAAGATCGCAATAGTAGGATGATATGTATCAACTCTAGAAAGATGTGGGATGAAGCTAAAGAGCCCTATGTTTTCCCCAAACACTGCAACCAGGTGTTTTTTTACCCAGATGTGTTGGATAGGGATTAGTGGTTCGTATTGAGACATGACCCTAGATCAAAACATATTTTTGAGAACAATAGTGTTATCACACCATGCGAGCTAGAAAATAATGAGGGTGATCATGAGAACTGAAAATGATATGGTACATGTGTTATTTGATCATCAATATTTATACTTTTTAAGATGGGTTTTTCGAAACATTATAATACACATTTTGAATTAATTGGTAATTTGCATTGTGTTAATGTTAAAATCAATATTTCACTTGATAATTTGCAATTAAGTTGATCTCAAAAATAATGGCGTACTGTATAAAGTATTATTTTATAAAGTATAAAGTATGAATTTATTTGCATTATTTCTAAACTTTATTATGTTACAATAATTCATATTATTCTAGATTTATTATTTTACAATTATTTAAAATTTTACAAATTTACAAATTTTAATAAAATCATTTCAAATTAATACAATTAAAATTTTCACATTAATACAATTACAATTAGTATTACAACTAGCAATTGCACCACATGTTGCAAAAGAAACATCATAAGGTTGTGGTATATGAAAGTATAACATATAAGAAAAAAAAGGTAATAAGAACTTTCTTGGCTTCAACTAATCCTCTAGAATAAGGGGTGGCGAATTATGTTTACTAGACCTCAAATCAAAATATCTGTATTGGGTAATTGACGTGGAACAATTTATTTGTTATTAATTGCATGCAAGATGTGTTTTTTCATAATGGATGAGAAATTTTGGCCAAAGTACTCAAGACCTCTATATGACGAAATCTGCATGTTTTTTTTTTTCTACATGAAGGATGCACTTGGTTTTTATGACCAAGTTGGGCAGACTTCACCCTTCCACGAAATTATTTTCTTCTATCACATTCGCAATGTTGAATTCCTCTGATACTACTCCTAGAAATCTGACTCTACTCTATAGTTAGAATTATTTAATGGAATAAAAACTTATCACTATGACATGTTGTACTTCATAAGATACTACTAAGAAGCTTAAGTATGGTAAATCCACCTTCACCTGTCATTTGAACACAGAGCATAGAGTTATCTTAATCATAAATTTTATGGATAAGAGACATTTGGGCCCTTTTTAACCCTTGGGGATGATTAATTAATCTGAGTTCAGATAATTTATATTAATAAATTATCTACAATCATATTTCCATAATTCCTCTTTGAACGACCAATATTCCACTTCTTTGGAACTTTTCACCTCAGTTAGAATAACAAACATCATGAAGACCCAAAAGTAAGAAGAAAAAATCAGCTCATAAATAGGGAATCTATCGACTTCTTTAAGGATCATAATTCAAGACATTAGTGCCTTTTAAAGATCATTTATTTTCCCATCAAATAAAAAGAAACAGTTGAATTTTGTAGTGACAAGAATGGGAACAAATTTTAAATGCAATAACTCCCTTCCCTAGTGATAGTACATTTTTGTTTTGAAATGAGATTATTTTCCCGATCTTTTAAATAATAGATTCCTCCCCGAGTGACCTTCATATATACCTTTTTTTTCAACTGATTGCAATAGGTAAGTGTCTTTTGTATAGTATTTTCTGAGTCATTGAATTTAAGGGCAGAGGTAAAGAGACTACTAGACAAAAAAGAGCAAAGTGACTGAATGTCAAATGAAAATAACATTGAGGAATCTCTTCTGATTTTCTCATGTGGGCCTTCTTCAATTGATGAGGTAGTAGGAACTTTCTCCTCCAAAATAAGCAATGGAGAATTATGTTGAGTGAACTACTACTCATGTAAATTTGAATTCTCCTTACCATTGGAATTTTTCTCTTCCCATAACTCTATCTCAGATTATAATTCTATCTTTCTCTTGTTTATGAATAAACTGTCTCTATATCACTATTGTCTATCTCTTTTTAAGTGCTTGCTTGAATCAGTGAGATAATGTAGCTCATCTTGATTCCAAAATCCTTGAGTAACCCATTTTTTGAAGAGTCCTCTTCTGTTTTTAATTGTGCTATTTGGTCCTCCACAGCCTTGTCAACCTTGTTTCCTTCTAAAGAATCATACATTCTTGATAAGTATTCGTTGTCCTGCTTTTCTTCTTCCATATAGTTCAGATCTAAATGAATGGAACATGAGATAATCTTCATGACATTTTCCAAATTCCGCACTTCTTATGTGTAATTTAGATACATTTTATTAAGTAAAATTTTAAAATAATAATGGTTATAAACATTTAAAAATAAATTTATTAAATAATTAGTTTAAATCCAGAGTTAAGATTGATTTAGGCCATCTTAGTTCCCCCCTATAAAGAAACTACATTCCACATGAATACCATGGGTCAATACCATGAGCTGTATTTATAGTTTATCATTATTTTATTTTATTATTTTTATTTTTTATTGTATTTTGACCTTGTTAAAATGTTCATTACATTATGTCAATATTTTTATTTAATTTATTTTTTTTTTAATTTTGTGTAATTTGACATAGTCAAAATGTTAAACATGACATTACAACCTTTCTATCATACTTTGTTGGAGAGCATAGTAGCACAAAAATGTAATATTTAAATATATAAATAATTATTTTGTTTTTTTATATTGTTTTTTATCCATGTAATATAAATTAATTGGTTTTTGTGGAGTTTATGATATAAATTTTATTATAAATCAAAAAATTATAATACAGAACAAGAAAAACTATGTATATTTGGATGTATGAAAAAGAATAATGGTTATAAACATTTAAAAATAATTTTATTAAGTAATTAGGCCATCTTAGTTTCCCCCTATAAAGAAACTACATTCCACATGAATACCATGGGTTGTATTTATAAGCTTCTCTTCACCATGTCTCCTTTCTTCTATACCCTTGACTTTGATACAAACAATTGTTACCAGCCTCTTTAAAGGTAAATTTAGTGTTATTTAGGAAATGAGAATTATGAGCATTCATCATTATTGCTCAAGATAAATCATGTCCTCTAAAATAATTTGGAAATTTAAAAAGATCACATATTTTTAAAAAATTCATTATACATTCTTGATAAGTATCCATTGTCCTGCTATTCTTCTTCCATATACTTCAAATCTAAATGAATGGAACATGAGATAAGTTTCATGACATTTTTCAAATTCCAAGATTTTTCATTGCACTTCTCATGTGTAATTTAGATACATTTTATTAAGTAAAATTTTAAAAGAATAATGGTTGTAAACATTTAAAAATAATTAGTTTAGATCCAGAGTTAAGATTGATTTAGGCCATCTTAATTCCCCCCTATAAAGAAACTACATTCCACATGAATACCATGGGTCAATACCATGGGATGTATTTATACTTTATCATTATTTTTTTTGTTATTTTTTTTTATTGTATTTTGACCTAGTTAAAATGTTCATTACATTATGTCAATATTTTTATTTAATTTACTTTTATTTTTAATTTTGTGTAATTTGGCATAGTCAATTTGTTAAACATGACATTACAACCTTTCTATCATACTTTGTTGGAGAGCATAGTAGCACAAAAATGTAATATTTAAATATATAAATAGTTATTTTTCTTTTTTATATTGTTTTTTATCCATGTAATATAAATTAATTGGTTTTTGTGAAGTTTAATTTTATGATATAAATTTTTATTATAAATAAAAAATTTATAATAAAAAACAAGAAAAACTATGTATATTTGGATGTATGAAAATTTAGATACATTTTATTATGTAAAATTTTAAAACAATAGTGGTTATAAACATTTAAAAATATTTTTATTAAATAATTAGGCCATCTTAGTTTCCCCTATAAAGAAACTACATTCCACATGAATACCATGGGTCAATACCATGGGCTATATTTATAAACTTCTCTTTGCCATGTCTCCTTTCTTCTGTATCCTTGACTTTGATACAAACAATTTTTATTTAAGAAATGAGAATTATGAACATTCATAATTATTGCTCAAGATAAATAATATCCTCTAAAATAATTTGGAAATTTAAAAAAGATCACATATTTTTTTTTTAAATCATTATACATTCTTGATAAGTATCCATTCTTCTTCCATGTACTTCAGATCTAAATTAATGGAACATGAGATAAGCTTCATGACATTTTCCAAATTCCAATATTTTTCATTGCTCTTCTCATGTGTAATTTAGATACATTTTATTAAGTAAAATTTTAAAAGAATAATGGTTATAAACATTTAAAAATAAATTTATTAAATAATTAGTTTAGATCCAGAGTTAAGATTGATTTAGGCCATCTTAGTTCCCCCTATAAAGAAACTACATTCCACATGAATACCATGGGTCAATACCATGGGTTGTATTTATAGTTTATCATTATTTTATTTTATTTTATTATTTTTTATTATATTTTGACCTAGTTAAAATGTTCATTACATTATGTCAATATTTTTATTTAATTTATTTTGTGTAATTTTACATAGTCAAAATGTTAAACATGACATTACAACCTTTCTATCATACTTTGTTGGAGAGCATAGTAACACAAAAATGTAATATTTAAATATATAAATAGTTATTTCCCTTTTTTTTATATTGTTTTTTATCCATGTAATATAAATTAATTGGTTTTTGTGGAGTTTAATTTTATGATATAAATTTTATTATAAATAAAATTTTATAATACAAAACAAGAAAAACTATGTATGTTTGGATGTATGAAAATTTAGACACATTTTTATTAAGTAAAATTTGAAAAGAATAATGGCTACAAAAAAAATTTTTAAAAATTATTAAATAATTAGTTTAGATCCAGAGTTAAGATTGATTTACGTCATCTTAGTTCGCCCCTATAAAGAAACTACATTCCACATGAATACCATGGGTCAATACCATGGGTTGTATTTATAAGCTTCTATTCACCATGTCTCCTTTCTTCTGTATCCTTGACTTTGATACAAACAACTGTTACTGACCCCTTTAAAGTTAAATTTAGTGTTATTTAAGAAATGAGAGTTATGAATGTTCATCATTATTGCTCAAGATAAATCATGTCCTCTAAAATAATTTGGAAATTTAAAAAATATCACATATTTTAAAAAATTTCATTATTAATTTAAATTTTTATATATTAAGAAACTTATGAATTATAAAAGAGTTGTAACATAAATAATATATAACAAAAAAAACTATGTATTTTTGGAATAATAAAATAGTTGTAACAAATTTTAATTTTGTGTAATTTGACATAGTCAAAATGTTAAACATGAAATTACAACATTTCTATCATACTTTGTTGGAGAGCATATTTTGTGCTACTATGCTCTCCAACAAAGTATGATAGAAAAGTTGTAATGTCATGTTTAACATTTTGACTATGTCAAATTACACAAAATTAAAATTTGTTACAACTATTTTATTATTCCAAAAATACATGGTTTTTTTGTTATATATTATTTATGTTACAACTCTTTTATAATTCAAGAGTATTATTTCTTAATATATAAAAATCTAAATTAATAATGAAATTGGTAGCTAAGAGAGTTTTTAATTACAATTACAATTACAATTTTACAATTTCACATACAATTACAATTACAATTTTAGAATTTTAAATACAATTACATTCATTTCATAGTAATACAATTAAAATTTTACAAATATTTTACATAGAATTACAATTACAATTACAATTTTATAATTTCACCAATTACAATTACAATTGGAATTACAATTTTAGAATTTTACATATATACAATTACAATTTTACAAATTTAAAATTTACAATTACAATTACAAATTTACATATATACCATTACAATTACTATTTTAGAATTTTACATACAATTACAATTTTATAATTTTATATAGAATTGAAATTACTTAAATTTTACATATATACAATTACAATTAAAATTACAATTTTACAATTTCACCAATTACAATTACAATTTTAGAATTTTACATATATACAGTTACAATTTTACAAATTTAAAATTTACAATTACAATTACAAATTTACATATATACCATTACAATTACTATTTTAGAATTTTACATACCGTTACAATTTTATAATTTTATATAGAATTGCAATTACTTAAATTTTACATATATACAATTACAATTAAAATTAAAATTACAATCATTTCACAATAAATTAAATATTATAATTACAATTAAAATTTTACAAATATTTTACATAAAATTGAAATTAAAATTACAATTACAAATACAATTACAATTTTAGAATTTTACATACACTTAGAATTACAAATGTTACAATTTTACAATATCATAATCATTTAATATTAAATTAATTAATAAACATCATGATCATGATAATTGTCATACAAACATCATATTCGACTAAAAAACACATTCAAATTCGCTAACATCGTCGTGATCATGATCACCTAATAAAACACAATTAGCATTATATAACATCATCACAACACAACCATCAAATATACATCTCATGTAAAATAACTGCTATCATATACACATCTATCTGCAATCTGCACATTAAATGAACATATGTAATATGACCTAACAATATACACATCATGATGATCACCAACATGTAAATTACATACAACTGCAACATGAACATAAAATACACGGACCATATATATATATATATATATATATATATATATATATATATATAATGTTAAAAATAGAGAATCAGACAAGACATCGAATAGCTAGCATTAGTCGAGGCCTACTCGCTAATGAAAATTTCAACAAAGTCTTCAAAATAATAAGGTGCAAGCTTGATCATCACGTGCCTACTGATATGGTACTAGTGCCTCATGCTGATAAGGATCAACTGTCAGTTGCTCATCGTGATGACTGGACATGGTCGATGGTTTAGCCTACTCATGATCATCGTGATGACTGGACATGGTCGATGGTCCAGCCTGCTCTCCATGATGATTGTTGCTTGATGCTAGTGGAGGCTGCTCATCTGGCACGACACAAGGTAAACGATGATCACTCCCCTTATCGTAATCATCAGATGATGTGTCGGTGCTGCTCGTGGACTGTCGATCACGTGCTGTGTCTCAACCAAACCTATAACAAGCAAGGGTCCTCCTCAGCCACGTAACTAAGGTCGTAGCTCCTACGATATGCCACATAAGGTTGTACATGTCACATGGAATGCCTCTCCACATATGTACCAACCTACCATTGGCCTGTATGTCTCTCATAATAGCGGGCTTGACTCTCGCCTCAACAATCAATGCACAAATTTAGTTTCCCAACTCCATTCTCAATCTGCTATCAAGCCTACCGCATCTAGCAAAAGGTGGTACTGGCACACCAACAGGAGCAGGTCTCTCTACACCGACCTCCTAATGATCCTCGGCATCTGGCATATCCTGATCATCATCAAGATCCACACTTGGATCATGTGGTGGTGCTGGCATGTCCTCGCCACCAAAATACCCAATGTCTGCAAAATATACACAAGTACATCATAATAATTAGATAATTTCATTACACAATTTAATAAAAACAAGTTAAAGAACATGTTAGAATAAATTTAAATAAAATAATAATATTATCTCTATCATTCGACGACTCATCATCTGTGAAGAGGATGTTGGCACACCCTCGCCAATCCAAACCTGCATAAGGACAGGGGACCATAATGAAGGGATGCTCGTCAACACTGGCTAGCAACTCTAGGGCATCATGCAATATCCTCACGAAAAACACAGTCTCGCCCCTCTTGGGCATCATCTGTCCTCACATGTGCATCCGTGCCTCCAACATCGGCCTACAAGACTGTCGAACAAAAGTAGGCCTCGTCTCTGGAAACCTCTCAAAAAATAAACAAAAAATCTCTGAAGCAAAATGGAATTTGACCCTCTCTTATGCATGAGCACGACATATATCTAAAGTTGTACAGAACTGTCGCAAAAAAATGGCAGACCACCTGACAAGTCAATCCTCCTATACTAAAGAATCAACATAATATAGAAGCGGGAAACTAATGTGTTTCTCGTCACTAGTGTTGTGTGAAATGGTCGAAATAAGAAGTGAGAGGCACCTCACCTCCTCACTACCAAATGCAGCAATACGTAACTGACCTCTGGAGACCTGAATCTAAAGGAGACAGTATATTTGCGCTAATGTATCTCTGGGAGTACACCAACTGAATCCCTGTTGCATAGCCAACTGGAACCTCTGGGAACGAGGGAAATTCCACCCCTCTCCTCGATAGCCCTGTAATTAAATATATTTCCTCCTCGGTGGGTGTGTACCACTGGTTAGGACCAACCCGGAAATCCTGTAGGTGGGCATTCCACCTGCGGATTAGATGTCTCAAAAACAAACCATGGCCCTTTAGGGAAGTAGCCTCCTTATAGAACTTGAGGAGGCCTACCTACCTTAGGAGCCCCTGGGTAG
The DNA here is from genome assembly GCA_034641835.2 of Pinus albicaulis. Classification (NCBI taxonomy): domain Eukaryota; kingdom Viridiplantae; phylum Streptophyta; class Pinopsida; order Pinales; family Pinaceae; genus Pinus; species Pinus albicaulis. The sequence goes on along the minus strand of CM076580.1, from coordinate 115,936,818 downwards.
TTGTAGTAATAGGGCGAGGGTACGCATCTCTCTCCCTCTCTTGTGCCTCCCACAGGCGAACCATGTTATACTAGTCCACCTGTTGTTGGTTTTGTTCCCTCTCTTCTCTCTTTTCACATCTCTGAATGATTGACATATTAAATAAATTTTTTTTATTAAATGAGACATGTATTTAGGAATATACATATATAATTTTTTTTGTAAAAAAAAATTCGGTGCACAGCAAAAAACAGGCATGCACCGGTACCAGTATGTCTTTTTTTGTCGCGCATCGGTGGTGGTGCACCAGAAAATATTCAGCACACCAGCGGCAGTGCACCAGAAAATATTCATAGCACCCGCGGTGGTGCACCTGAAATTTTTCAATGCACCACCCTCCTGTAATTCTTCTTAAGTCACTAATGTGGTGGTACAATAGACTACACCGTTGACCATGGACCGTGTCGGGAGGGCGGTGCGCTAACTAAACTCAACGCTCGGGGGCGTATAGTTCGGTCAATGCACCGACCTCCTGACATCATTACATATTCAACGGTGTGGTCTTTTATCAAGCTGCATCATTTTCCTTGTCGAAGTGTAGAATGCGATGCGCCGACAAAAATACCTGCCCCATGGCGGATATTTAAGTCAACACACAGCATTTCCGCTATTCCACATGGTCAACGATGCGGTCGGGTAACTGACCGCACCACACTTTTTTTTTAATTTTAGAATAACATGATGTGCCTTTCTGTACCACCCTAAAACCATTGAGGATACCGTTAGCATCGGTTGTAGTGTGGCCTATAAATTTACAAGCAGCACCGCGAACCGCTGCGAGTGGAACGGCTCGAGCGCACCGCACGACAAATTTTTTTTTTTTAAATGGTTAATTTTAAGGTAATTTTAAATTCTAATCCACTAAAAGGCTTAATTATGGAAAAACAAGAAAAATACCTATACATTTGACCATCGAGGAGGCATATTGGCTACATAATTTTCAAAAGAAAATTTTCCCACCGTTTTGCAAAATTCAAGTTGGAGATTGGTGGGCAATGCACAGCAGCAGTGCGTGCAATGGGTGCAATGGGAGCACCGATGTCAGGGCAGCTTAGAAAAGGATAAATTACACCCGTACTTGAGAGCTCTAGAGTACTGCGAAAAGTGAAAAATGGGGTTTTTTGGCTGTAATTTTTTCTTTATTTAACCCTGTTCTGGTGCGTGGGTTTTTATAGACGCACCGATGCATAATATTTGTAAAGCCCCGATGCGCTATAGTACTAAGATGCATCGGGCGGGTGTGTATGGAGCACACAGTGTTCGGCGTGCCAATGTTTTGTGCACACTTATGCTTTCTCTTATTGAACGCACCAGTGCGGTTTAGGATGATAAGCGCACCAGACGAAAAACATCCACAAAAACCTCCACCCACCAACCTCCTCTAATAACCTCCGCTAGAAACGGATGTCTGGGGTATTTTTATAAGGGTTTCCTTAAAAGCATCCGCTAGAGGGTCTTTTCCATGTAGTGCAAGGAATCTGTTTTGCAAATTTTTTAAGTCAGTAGGACATGATGAAAATAATTGTCAAAGTTATGATTTGATGATAGAGCACAGTATTGATACTTACAAAATGCAGGCATAAGAGCGCGCATAGGAGGAGAATGGATAGCGCGGTTATCAAGGTCAAGGAGGTTATCAAGGAAGAGGTCAAGGTGGTGGAGTTGGTCGAGGAAGGGGTCAGATAATTTGCTATAACTGCAGCTAGGAAGGTCATTATGCAAGATATTTCTAGAATCCAACTATGACATGTAAGTATTGTAAATATTTTGACCATGTATTTGAAGATTTTCATGTACTTATGGAAAAATGCAAGAGAAAAGAAACTAGCATCCCACACAAAAAAAACAAATGATGAAGGTTGAAAGAAGGATTGATGAACCTTGTGTTAATATTGTCAGTAGAAGTGGAGTTGCGGCTAGAAGTGATAAAGATGATGGAACGAAGGAATTTGAAAATATAGGTGCATGGGTTAGAAATAATCTAGAGAAATCTCATGTTTTTGATGTTGAGAGAGAAAAGAAAGTGTTTATGGAGTCGAAGTGAAGTTTCATGGATGTAGGACCTTCGACTTCTACTGCACAACCAGGGCCTAGTAACCGCAACATGGTAGTAGTTTCGAGACATAACCAAGTTGCAATACAGGATTGAGCTCTCACACAGAGTTTTGCAAATCAAGCAGATATGTTAAGATCTTTTCTGCAAACTGTATGAATTTTTTAAGAGATAAAAAGGTTGTAGAAGGACTTCAGTAGTTGATAGATTCTTGTGCATCAAAAGAAGAACCGTGAAATGAGATGCATGCAGTTAATAATGTACATCGACAGTAGATAACTAACAAAGAAATGAGGATGGTGCGCAGATTGGAGAATATGAAATGGAGCAGGTTATTCTGGATTTGGGCTCTTATGCTAATGTTTTGACAAAGAAGACATGGGAAATAATGGGTAATTTGAAGCTACAATGGTCAAATATTCAGTTAATACTGGAAAATAAACTAAATAACTTTTCTATGGGAATACTATGAGGTGTCATAGTAGATATTGAAGGAGTTCGCACCATTATTGATTTTGAAGTGATAGAAATTGTTGATGATAGTAATCCTTACCCTAATTTTCTTGGAATTTATTGGGAAATGGATAATATGTCCATAATCAATCAAAATAAGAGAAAAATGATATTTTATGGAAGCAATATGAGGGTGATTGGGCCTTTAGATCCATCATAAGGAGTAAGATATACAGAGCCAGCAATAGAAGAATACAGCGCAACAAATATTGATAACATTAATCAATTGATAACCAAGGAAGAATACTATATTAACCCCACTGTAGATGGTAAGCTAAGTTGGGATCATGATAGTACCTACACATCACATTCAAAGGAAGAACTGGAGAATTGGTAGAACAAATTGCATGAAATATCCATAAAGTGTTGCGTAATAATAACAAAAGAAGTTCGTTGTATGACATCTGAGTTATGTAACCTGCCTTATTATGATGGTTTGGGTAATGTATAAACTTTAGTTAATGATTATGAAGGAATGGTACCAGAAGATCAGAGACTGTTATATTTGGATAGATCCCTAATAGTATACCCCTACTAGATGGTGGGGCACACGCAATAATAATATAGAATATTGGCAAGTATGTCGAAGATTAATGTGGATAAGGTTTGGATATGTGGAAACTGAAATAAATAAGAAATATGATGGTGAAACTGGCCCTAGAGGGAATATCCAGCTATGCATTACAACATGGAAGGATATTCCACAGCAGGAATGTGTGCATGTATTTATTCACACATTGGATACAATTCCTATGAATCGGTACCTGGAAACAGAACTACAACATGGTACTATGAACTAGGTAGACTTCGTTGATCGGTTTATACTAACATTCAACTCTGAGGATGAATTTCCAGGCATACATTCATCCCTGCAGGTAGTAAAAGAGAAGATATTTAAAGGTGCATCCACACTGGCATAGAAGCAACCTAATTGGACTTCGCAGTTAGAGTATGCACTAGAATTCTATAACATTCCTGCAGAAGAAGAAGAAGATCCTATAAATATCGACATAGTAGAATCATAAGGGAATTGCGAAGTACATGGACCAAAGATAGAGATGCCAGATATCATATAGCCATTAAAGACTAAGAAGGTGAACATTGGATTAGAAGAATATACGAAGTTTGCGATGATAGGAGATTACTGGAATGAAGAAATAGTCAACAAAGTAACAGAATTACTCCATGAATATCAAGAACTGTTTCTAACTAAATTTTCATATATGAAGGGAATATTAGGAGATTTGGGACTCAAAAATATTCCCCTAAAACCTGATGCGAAGCCAGTCAAGAAAATACCTCATAGGTTGGTCCCAAATTACAAGGATAAAGTGAAGCTAGAATTAGATAAGATGATAACAGCAGGGATTATTGAAACTGTCAAAGAACAGAATGGGTAAGTTCTACGGTGGTGCAAGAAAAGAAGAAAAAAGGACAGAACGGGACATGTGTAGACCTAAGGAAATTGAATTATGAATGCTTACATGATCCCTTTCCAACACCTTTCTGTTGAGATTCAACAAGATGATGAGCTTAGTGAAAATATTCGCCTTCACTAAGTGGCCCATAGGCTATTTTTGGTGCAAAGTCTATTTTTAGACATGTCGATAATATTCTATGAGTTGCAGAATGCTATTTGTGGATGGTTGGTCAAGTTGGAAAAATAGATGGACTTCTATTTTTAGACATTTTGGGCGAAGTCTATTTTTAGACTGCCAGTCTAAAAATAGACATGTCGGATATTATTAGCTCTTAATAATATTTGGACTCTAAACAGTATCTTATTCTCTTGGAGCACTTTAGTTCAGTGCACAGATGTGGCACAGCAGCTGACAGAAGGAATTACGCTATTCCTGAGGGTTTACTGGAGCTATTGCATGGAGGACTCAGTTAGAACTCAAGTGGCAAAGTTATGACATGGTTGGAAGAAGTAGTTATGGAGTTGTATTCAGTTTAACTCAGTTAGACTCAGTTGAGCTAGTTGTATATAGTCTAAATGATTGATACACTAGTGAGATTGGAGTGAATTAATTATTTAATTAATTCATAAATAATAACTCATTAATCAACTGAAGAATACATCATTTAACTACAGTGCATTTCAGTTTCAGTGGAGACCAATGGAGAGATAGGTGAAAGGGCAAGATAGAATATCAATTGTGACTATAGTGATGCATTGATTGCATCCAACACTCAGTGGAGATGCCAATGAGGATTGTGTGAGCAAGGCTGGAGAAATTCAAACTCATTCAGAGCCATTCTTCGGCAGGGATTGCGCAGTAGAGGCAGGCTATCAGGGGGGGGGGGGGGATCAGTGCAGATTTTTGTTGATTGTTCTTGATTAGTGTGTAGCGATTGTATTGTACTGAGAGCTTCATATGATCAGCTTTGTTTGAGGATTGTTACATGATCTCTATGACATATATTATATACATATAGTTGGGGTTTTCAGCTTCAGGCTTTCCTGTTAAACAATTGTGTTAATGTGTGTGAATTTTTATTGTTTCATGTGTGCATTGCAATCTTGATTTAATTTCTGCAAATGATAAATGGTGGAATAGATTCTGTATTTTGCATGAAGTTAAAATAGTGTGAGATCAGGATAATCTTGTACATATAACACATAATTTATATAATTTCTACACTTTCTATTGACAAGGTAATTCCCCTCTGCAAATAGAGGCGATCCCTCTAGCCCTGGAGTGGGTTTGGCAACAAGGTAACAAGTTGGACTTTCAGACTCCTACCTTTTAAATGAAAAAAAGTTGGGATAAATGGCCTACCTTGTTCCAATGCTCTTTTTGTCATTTGCATCAGCGATCTGTTGATCTTTGTCTTCACACATCGCGGTCCTTCAATGGTGATGTTCGTGTACTTGCACAAGGATCAAGAGAACGGTGACAGCATACAACAAGATACTTTCATTCACAACTATTCGATTGGTTAGGGAAAATCAAACATTTTTCATATTATCAAACACAAAATTGGAACCAAAAAACTAGACATGTATTAATGATAGAGAAAAGAAGTTTACAATCTTAAGTCATTGACGTTGCAGCCTCCTTCGAAGGGTTCAGTCAAGTGCGTCTCAATCATTCGTCGGGGATCGGACTTGGTGAGGCAATGGGCCCAAACTCTCTCTCAGAAATTGATTCCTCTTTGCCTTCTTCTTCACTCCAGCTATAGTAAGGATTGTTCAGCTAGCTAAAACTATGTGAGAAGGAAGTATTTATAGGAGAGGAGGAGTTGGTTTTGGATCCCTCATAAGGTGGAAGGGAGGTATTATCCTTTGGGGAGTTGCTCAATTATAGGAAACAAGAGGCCAAAGAAATTACTTCGACGTTATTCAATCGAAAAAACCATGATGACTCCGCTCATGAAGTGGTTGGGAATGGAAACTTCATTTCTATTTTAAAAAAATTTCCAAAAACAGCTCGGTGCGGGCAGTTCACTGTGACAGAGCACCAATTGGCACGAGGCCCAGTGTTAATTTCTCTATGGGCACGAGGCCATAAATTCCTACCAGTGCCGACCCAAAATCATGTTTTTTTAAGAGCATGCTTCAAGAATGATCAACAGAGGAAATGTTCTTAACATTCCAAGGGTTGCAATGACACTTTTTGCAAGGTATGAAAATACACAGAAGTCACTGAAATGGTACTCCAATGTTCGGGATGGGGATTTCACGGACGGTGAAAAAATACTATCTAACATATGCCCCCTAAAGCATGAGGTCCAAGAGAGAGGGAGGAGTGAAATGCTTTATGATAATGTGCTCAAACTAAACACCATCGTCAAAATACCTGCAAGTACAAGTACAACTGATATCTCTAATACATGAATATGTGGGATGGGCGCAGCCATCCATAATAGAGTACAAATAAAAAGAAGATCTGAGGTATGGACGCAGCTATCCATCAAGAAGGATCAACAAATAGACTCAAATATGGTCGCAGCCATCCAATCAAAAGAGTCTTGCATATAGTCATGATAAACCAAAATGTCTCGCAGCCTATATTTTATCAGACAAAACTTGAGGTCTTGCACTCCATCTCGACCCGATCAAGTACAAGTTCAAGCATGTGAATAAGCGAGCTGAAGTCGAACATGCAAGAAATTCGCCTGATTACCAGCCAATGATGAAATTTGTTAACAAGCACGAGAGAAACCACCAATAATGATAATGGCTCTCAAGGTACAACTAGGAAAATCTGCGGAATGTGAATAGTGAGCTGGAGTCGAACACCTGTGAAATCACTCAATCGAAGACCCATGAGAAGACCTGTCGTCGAATATGAAGAACTTGCCATTGAGGCATGCAAGCTCCAAGGTACCGGAAGGTAGTCTCTAAGTTATCTTCCTGGATAATGAGCTGAAGTCGACAGGAAGTGACTTGGTAAAAGGGGGGCCATAATGTTTCCCACATCATCGACACGAGACATAGGAATAAGATGATAGTGAATCGGGACCAAACAAAGGATCAAAGGTTGAAAACTGCATAAGGAAACTTCCCTTGAACATATTGACGACACGACTCCAGAATTTGGAAATATTTGACATCATGGGATCTAAGGTCATGATGACGTGGAAAAGAGAATATGAGAGGTCAAAACAGATAACCCAAACCCATGCAGGCAAAAAATGATGAAATGGGATATCCCCAACCCGACACAAATGCAAATGAGTGTCATGTTCAAGAGCGACATATTGTCGACACGACTGAGAACTAGTTCCATTTCCCCCCACCATTGTTGGCGATTACCCCAATTATTTTTGGAAACAATCTTGAAGGGGATAGCATATGCTTGTCATATAATTTTTTCCTTCGGAAAAATCCATCCTAGTACATTTTACGAGCCCTAGGAAGGAGGAACTATGTTACTTCATGGTGAAAATTTCTAATGTCATGTAAGGTTTAACGAGTCTGACAAAGGAAGAACCTGGCATCTTTTCATATTTAGAGAGTTTGAAGAGAATCAGAAAAGAAAACTCCAGCAGGTCCCTTTCGTGGGTAGTCTCACAGATCCTAAAAGGTAGAAAACAGTATCTGAGAGAACCTCTTAGTCGTGATAGGCTAAGGTATTCCTTTTTCGTAAATAATCTATCCCAGCCTAAAAAAGGGGTAAACCTATACTAGGCATATGTCATTTCGTAGCCTTTAACGAGTTCAAATGACAAGACTCTAGGAAATCTTTTCAATTTTCGAGAGTCAGAAAAGAGTTGAAAGATGACTTTAGGGGGTGAATTTTTCGTGTTTTTACCGAGTCCGAAAAAGTAATAAAATACAACTCGTCACTTCATCGCCATCACATTGAGGACCTGTTTCTGCACAAGTAACGCACATAAAACCCATTTTTTGAGAAAAAATATTAAAATAATCAAAAAAATATGCTCAAAAACCTAATTAGGGTTTTGAAAAGTTTATAAAATGCCAAAAATATTAAAAACAAATTACTTTTCACTTTTTACCTCTTGTGAGAATTTTTACCCTTTTCTCACTGTGATTTTGTGGAGCTAACAGCGGACAAGCTAGGAGACCAATCGTGAATCCATCTTTTCCAAGTAAGAGCTCGTGTCCTTGCCTGCATTTTGATGTAATTTTCATTACCTACATTTCATTTTTACAGATTTTTGGGGGGGTTCTTGTTCAATTTAGGGTGCAGCGATCGACGCGGGTTCCAGGACGGACTCACGCCAACCTGCCTTGAATTCAAACGGGGGTGCACCAACCGCAGTCACGAATTTTGCTTATAAATTCAACTAATATGCCTATTTTAAACACTTCAATACCAAATAATTTGACTAATGATGGCCCCATTGATGTTTTTCCAGGTGTGTGAAAGAAAAATGGTGATCGAATGGAAGGAAAGAGAACATGGGGAAAAATATGAGCAAGCCTTAAGCAATGTAAGATGCATGGATGTCCTTAGAGACTGTGGGCTTCTAAAATTATTCATGGCGCCATGTCTCCGAGCTCAACCGGAGTTACTACAATCCCTGATCAGTGTATGGGACATTGATTGGGAAAGATTCATAATTCATGATCAGGAGCTAGAGATTGAGGTCTCTAATGTATACTTCATAATTGGATTATCATGGAGGGTGGCAGTACCAATCCTGACCGGTACCCGGCCCACAATGGAAAACATGAGCATGGTCATAGACAGGGTGTGTCGAGGGGCAAGGAAAGGATCAAACAACGGAAAATTGGATATTCAAAGCATTCCTAATTTGGCACTAAAAGTAGTATTGCACACCATCACGCAAGCTGTCGAATCTCAGGCTCCACATGAAGCCACAAAGACACAGTTACTTCTTGTCATGGATTGTATGGCACCAACTCTCTATAACTAGGCAGAGGAGGTAACGATCAATATGAAACGCCAACTGATGAAATGCAAAAATTGCAAGCTGAAATAGTTCAACTATGGGTTCATATTGATATTGTTCATCCTGGAATGGTTCCAAATATTCCAACGTCAGGAAGTGATAGTTCCGACACCACCAGCCCAAGAGCCACGGATGGTTCGTTGGGCGGCTTTGATGCCTAGATCAGGAGCCAGGCAGCAGATGTCCTAGAGACAGGAATTCTTTAATTGGCTTCATCGAAAACGTATTTTCGTGGAGGACTAGCCCTATTTTGGCACAGACTTTACGAGTGATACGGATCTCCCACTCCCAGCAAGAGAGAATTGGGATGAAGCATTGGGTAAGACTCATTTTTTATTTTGATGAGTATTATGATTTTTTTGATTATATATGTTCTGATGTTAATCCATGTATTTGCAGATGTTGGCCCAGAAATATCTGCATGAATGTCTCCAATAGCACAGAGGGTTCCTTTTGATTTTGATGTGGCCCTCATGGTGAGGGCAGAGAGGAGGAGGAAATCGTACGCAACCTAGAGGGACTCACCAGTAGAATCCTAGATTATACAATATTTGACGATGTTCTTCATGCATACCAAAGGCACACTGTGGGGGTGTCGAACCGTGTTCACTGCTTATTGAGGCAGCTCATGCGTGCAGTGACATGCTGCCATGAGCATCATGCCGACTAGACACCTAGGCTTTTATTTCTACATATTTTTTGAGAGACATGATGTCTCAGGATGTAACCAAAACATATATATTTTTTAAACTTATGGTGCATGTGGATGCAAACACTCGATATATATATATATATATATATATATATATATATATATATGCCTATTTTCATGTATGAATCTTATTATGTGATGATGATGTTTTACAAATTATGAAAATGTCTATCTAATATAATATTGGCTACTGTATCAGTTAACGCATTCATTTGTCTAGGAATATGGTGATATGTGATTTAATCAAAATTCCTTTCTAATAAATGAACACGCAAATACAACCTTAATATTTGAGGATTTCTAACAGAATAATGCTCGTTACGCTGAAGAACAACAAATTGCGAGTCCAGGTTAACAAGTAATGCACGAATGTCGAGAGAAATGGCCTCAGTTAAGAGTTCAATGATGGCACTATATTCAGTGACATTGTTTGTGGTTCATCCTAGACAAATACCTTGAAGGTCTATAAACTCACCATTAGGATTATAAATCACCCAGACTGCAAAGGACAGGTTTCGGGTACTGTGAGAGGCACCATCTGCGAAACCAACATAAGGAGTAACAGACATATGCACAATAAGCAATGACACAATAAGCAGGAAAAATGCTCGCAAAGCACGCCAAGCCAAAAAATGTACAAAAATTAAAAAACAACTATGTACAAAAGGACATGCACGAGGAACTCATGCATAGTATTTTTTGAGATACAACCCATTTGTGGGTTGATCCAAAGGATAACCTTCATAATGAATTAGCTCATAAGCCTAGTTCTGAAAAATGCACTTATCGATATAGGGCCCATGCCACATGGGTTGGAATTTTCCTGTCCCCAGATTATCATGAGCTTGGTCATACAAGAGGATGAGGTCTCCTTCTACAAAGGAACGAGGGGAAACTAAAAGGTCAAAATGAGCTTTGAACCACTTTTTTTGTGCTTCTCTGACAAGAGCAGTAAAGCGGCGAGTTTCATCAAGCCTATCTAAATATAGAAAACGCTCTTCTTCTAGAGAAGTATTAGGCAGAAATTCAACAGCTATCTTAAGAGAATGGATTTCACATTCAATTGGAAGGGTTGCTTCCAGACCATAGACAAGTTGGAATGGAATGAATCTGGTTGCATCCTTCACCGAGGTTTGGTAAGCCCAGAGAGCTGAAAACAACATGAGATGCCAGTTGGACTTGTGCATCCCAATCGTACGTTGAAGCATAATGACTAGAACTTTGTTCACGACTTCAACTTGGCCATTGGCCTTAGGGTAGTACGGCATTGAGCTGTCATGACACAGACCCAAATTGGAAGTCAACTTAGCCATCATGTAATGACAAAAATGAGAACCATGATCGGTAAAAATGGCTTGAGGGACACCAAACGTAGTAATGACATGATTGAATAGGAATTGTATGCTTTTATTACCGTTATTTGTGAGTGTAGGCATTGCTTCAGCCCATTTAGTGAAGTAGTCAACGGCAACGATAATATAAGCATGACCCCCATCCGAGTGAGGGTTACAAGTCATAAAATCGATGCCCCACTTCACAAAGGGACAAACGGTAATGACAGGATGGAGATGTGAGGGCGGCGCATGCATATTGAGCTGGTACATATGGCAATCGTGACTCTTGCGGACAATGACAATGCAGTCTTTAAAGATGGTAGGCCAAAAATATCTAGCACGAAGAATATTTTGTGTAGTAGTATATCCATACATGTAACCACCATAAGTTCCAGAGTGGAAATAATTGAGGACTTTTTCAACCTCCTCGAGAGTCAAACACCAGTGAAGAACAAAATTAGCTCTGATGCAGTAGAGATTATCTCTGACTATGCGATAAGGTTGCGAATGATGGCGAATTCGTCGACGTGCATCCTTCGTCAACTCAAATTGGAAGGTATAAGTCTAAAGATATACGATGATATCACCGTACCAAGGATCAAGGGTGCTAATGAGAAAAAGGGTGTCATCCAGAATGCATTCCTTGGCACCAGATGGAGCAAAATCAGAAGGGAGAGAGCAAATCAAATCAGCAAAAACCAATGATTTATTCGATTTGGCGATATTGAACTCCAAATCGAACTCTTGGAGGATAAAAATCCAATTTGAGTATTTTCCCCCCAGCAATTGACAATTTAATATGTAAGTCATAGGGTTGCAATCAGAAATCATGGTTACTGTGCACAACAGAATATAATGGCAAAAACGTTGGACGGCTTGCACAGCAGCCAATGCCAATTTCTCGATATGTGCATAACATGTTTCGATATCGAGAAGATTGCAACTCAAGTAATAAATGACATAATCGTCACCATCATCGTCGTCTTGCACCAGAATCATGGCAACAATGCTAAACGCGGCAGCCAAATAGAGGGATTAATCGTGATGATAATTGGGAGGACGCAATAGAAGAGCATTTACAAGCAATGTCTTTAGTGCATCGAAGGATTTTTGGGCGATTTCATCCTAGAGGAACGACACACCTTGCTTAAGTAATTGTGTGAAGCCTTTGGCCACTTCAGCATAGTTAGGTATAAAACATCGTAGGAAATTAGCTTTCCCTTGAAGACTTTGCAGCTGATGTAAAGAGGAAGGGGAGGGGAGATTGACAACAACTTCAACTTTGAGGGGATCGAGATGAATCCCATATTTAGAGACGATAAACCCTAAGAGTCTACCGGAATCAACGCAGAAGACACACTTATGCAGATTGAACCAGATTTTATAGCATTTACAGCGACGAAATATTTGACGGAGATGATCTAGGTGGTCTTTACACTTAGCAGAATGAACAGGAAGGTCATCTAGGTAAGGCTGAACAATGCACTTGATATCATGGAAAGTGTATGACATCGCTCTTTGAAATGTAGCCCCAGCATTCTTTAGACCAAAAGGGAGCTTCTTATAGGCGAAGGTACCCCGAGGATAGATAAAGGCAGTCTTGTATTGATCGGCCGGAAGAATATTGATCTGGTTAGACCCAGAAAACCTATCCATAAGGGAAAGTATCTCACTTCTAGCACATTCGTCAATGATCTAGTCAATAAAAGGAGTGGGATAGTTATCATTAGGGAAAAATCAATTGATATCCTGGTAATATAAAGAGACGCGAATAGTACCTTGTTTTTTATCCACGGGAACAATATTAGAAACCCATTCTATCAAGGGAATCGGAAAATTGAAACTAGATTTAAGAAGTTTTTCAACTTCTCCCTTAATGGCGGCCACCTTTCTAGGGTGCACGGGACGAAGATGTTGGCGAACAGGCTTCACATCAGGATAAGTAGGAATCTCATGAACAACAATACTTGGATCAATGTCAGGAATTTATTTGTAAGACCAAGCAAAAACGTTGTGAAACTCACGGAAGAGACTAGTATTGACCTCGATCTCATCAGGAGAACAGGTCACCCCAACGTGGATGTTCTAAAAAACCCCTAGTTTGAAGAAGATGTTGATAGGCATCATTTGCATGATGTTCTCCAAGTTACCCTCCACAAAGACTTCATGAGTCAGGATGGGCGTTTGAAGTGGATGGGAAGGAAATTGGGAAGAAAAATTCTCAAGATAGGTAGACATGGCCCCAAGGCCAGGCATGAAAGAAGTACGATGATTACTATCATCCCAAGGAGGATCCTCAAGTGACATAGTTTCCATGATGCCCTCATTAGTGGGAAATATCTCGTTTAAGGGATCAGGCGAATCAAAGTGCTGAAACAAGGGGATTGAGAATACATGTCAAGAGACATACTCAAAGGAGTATGATCATAGGGAGGCAGAGCTAAAGCTGAAATAATTTCACAATAATAAACTTCTATTGGGCTTCACGGCATCAAGTCACCAAAAAAATCAATCTGCTCGGGTGAAGGGATGATCCATGGATCAGAAGTTCTAGAGATCATGTTGACCTGAGCAGTGTTGGGTGGAGGAAGAGAAAAAAGACCCATGAGGACCGAATCTTTGAAAATGCCCGGTCCTATGCTCTCATAAGGTGTATGAATATGATCTACATATGGAACGTTGCTCTCGGAAGACAAAGAAGTGAAAAAGTTCAACTGATCGATATTGATGATCTTTCCTTCATGCGGGAATCGAAGAACATGAAAGAGAGTGGACGGGACGCGCAGCATGGCATGATTCCAACTGTGACCAAGGAGAAGATTGTAATTGAGCTTGGTGTCAACGAATTCAACCTCAATGTTAACTATTTTCCCTTCTAACATAATGGGTAAACTAGTGATAACACCAAGAGGGCAAGATTCTCTTACGTCAAAAGCTTCTAAAGTGTTTGGAGATGAATTGAGGGCTACAGAACCAATGGCTTTCTAGCAAGTATAAGACATGATGCACATAGATGCACCCTCGTCCACGATCGCTCGATGGATATTCTTTCCATTAATCCCAACTTGACAGGGAGACGTGGGACGAAATTTTCCAAATCGAAATTGATAAGGCTAGAATCGACACTATCAATCCCTCTGATGGAAGATAACAAAGCCTTTCATTGCAATGGAAAACTCTAAAGTACTTCCAATGCAGAAATAGTAGATGGCGCCTGAGCCAAATCCTCAAAAATACTGTAATGTTGAGCAGCACGGGCGTTGGGGTTGTAGGAATAATTTCGAACTACACCTTTAGAAGGTGGTCGTACAATGAGCTCAGTACTAGGCCTTTCGATCTGAAGAGGGCCAAAAGTAGGTGGGGGAGGAGGACCATTAGCAATTTCATTCCCTACTACCTGACACAGTTCAGTGTAATATTTCGATCGGGTAGCAATAGAGATGGAAGCAGGATCGTTCATCATGAAAACCTGAGAACCAAATGGGGTGAAGGACTGAGGTTTATCCACCAACTAAGTTTGTTGTGATGGGAATGGTTCTTTAAGAATAGTCGGAGTGCCTTAGGTGCCCTCTGCTCACCTCAGCCCATCGTGGGCAGTCCTTCGTGTAATGCTCTTCGTCACAAATCAAACAAGGTTACTTCGGTTTGCATTTCGAACCATCATCAGCACTAGATTTCTGAGAATCATGTTTCGGGGTATCAGCTTTAGCCTTACCTTTACCCTTCTTTTTACCCTTGGAAGTTTTATCCATCGGATTAGATTGGATGACATTCACTTCCGCGATTTTACCAGAATTCAGAGGTGGCTAAGAAGTAGTATCAATGGAAGGAGTAGATATTTGCTTCGCGGAATTTGGAGAAGACTTCAAAGAAGTCTGAGACACAAAACCTATGATGCCATCAACGGATGGCATCGTCGGTGCTTTGGAAGTTCCAAGTCGAGGGGCATCAGGCAAGAATTCGTACAATGTGCTGGACTGAGAGTACACGAGATCAAGGTACTAGGCACGAGCGATGGCTTGTTTCTTAATTACACATGCCCCCATACAATGTCCTTAGCAATAAAAGCAACAAAAGAGGTAGTGAACCAATCAGTTAGAAGTTGATCAGGAATCTCAAACTTGATAAAACAACGATGTCACCTTCATTCATGAATATGATCAGAGAGATGGGTGGCTCGATCTTGTTTCAAGGATGTGAGGAGGTGCGTCCCAGTTTCATACCGAACAGGTAACTGAAAGTGCATGAGAAATGCCATGGCTAGAGAGTTGAAATATTGGAAGACATCGTGGGAGAGTTCGATGTACCACTTGGAAACGGCACTAGTGAGAGTCCTTTGGAAAATACAGAGTCGAATGTAATCGTCCACCCAAGAGTTAGAGGAGCACCAAAGATGGTATTTCATAACATGCGCTTGGGGGTCTTCTCCAGACTAGCCCTCAAATTTGGGACAATCGCCAAGGATTTTAGTCGGAACTGGAAGCCAATATGGATTATGAAGGATAGGATCATTTTTCAACTTCGACACATCGGGTAGTTCTAGCGTGGCGAGAAAAGGAAATTTTGGATTGAAATTCATTGCAGGCCTTTGATAAAGACTAGTATTGGGATTCCAACCAGGTTGGGAGAATTTCTACTCCCATATGTTCTGTCCCGGAGGATTTTTTCCATAGGGGTTAGAGCCTAATAATTCTTCCCATACACTGGTTGAGGACTAGGATATTTATTCTGAGTGAACCACTGAGGTCCTGTTTGAGAAACATATGGATTTTTTTGCGGAATGTAAGCAATTCCTCAAGGTGTGTTATATAACACTTGAGTTTGACCTTGATAAATGTAAGTAACGCCTTGGGCGCACTATATACCATCTGATATTTAACTTAAGGAATGTAAGTGGTGCCCTGAGGCTGAACGGGTTGCCCCTCGGGTGCAGGTTGACCTAGATTTTGTGGTTCGAAAGGTTGTCCCTGCGAAGATGGTTGGCCTAGATACTGAGGGCCACCGGGTTGCCCTTGTGGAAGAGGTTGTCCCGATGGTTGGGATGACCCAGGTTGCCCCTGGAAACGAAGTTGAATCAGCTAAGCAGTAGAGGGTTGACCTTGTTGTAAAAAATTTGGGCCCTGTTGAGCATAAGGCTGGTTCAGTTACACAAAAGGTTGTCCCTGTGATGGATAGATTTTCCCCCTGGAAACATAATATGCTCCCGGTTGAACATAAGGTTGACCAGTAGGACCGTAGGGTTGTCCTTGTTGGACCAAAGGTTGTCCCTAAAAGGGTTTTCCTTGCAGACCATAAGGTTGTCCCTATGGACCATAGGGTTGTCCTTTTTAGACTGAAGGTTGTCCCTGAAACAGTTTTCCTTGTGGACCATAGGGTTGTCCCGGTATGTATGTGAACTGATTGGGGTCAATCGGAGGCAAATAGACGGGATTTCCGTACTTGTCATAATGATGTGGAGGATTAACAGAAGCTTGTGGTTGCTGAGAACCTCGAGGGGTGTAATTCTTCTATTGAATGGCCAACATGTACTGATCGAATGTCAAACCTCCAGGAATTGAAGAAGAAACGATAGGCGCACTGCTAGTAGGTTGGATTCCTGAAATGTGAGGTTGTGATCCACTCACGGTGGGCCTAATGGGTATCATGGGAGTGATAAAAATTTACCTACGAACAGCAGAAGATGATGACAATTACTAAGTTGTACTAACAGCTGGTGAGGACGAAGCCACATAGACAGTGGGTCGGACTAGGACAGATGTATCAATCAGCGACGACAAGGGAGTCGAGGATGATGCCCCCGATACAGTGGCAAATGAGCTTCTCGAGGGAGTCGATGTACCTAACCATATCGAGTTATGATACAATGATGCAACACCAAAAATGATTTGACCCAACGTATGATAACTAGCTGGGAGAGATGTCGACTATGAGGAAGGTTGACTTGAGACATAAGGAGAACTCTCCGGAGGGAGTTGATAATCTCCTATAGAAACATAAATCTCTTCACTACTGATGGGACTCAAAGAATCCATGTCAGATGAAGCCATGTTATCGTCGAAAAGGCGACAATCAGTGGAAATTAAAGATGGTTCTGAAGTAATAGGAGGGAACTCTTCCTCGTTTCCAAAACCAGTCCAAGCGTCCTGAGGTTTCCAATTGATATAAAATGGCTCCTCAAGATGAGATCAGGTAGCAAGAGGTAAGATACTCGGAAGAATAAACTGCCAGAAATCGTTAGACCTAGTAGGCTGAGATGATCTCGAAGAAATTTCAGGAGAATGATTTCCACTAGGAAGTAATTTAGAGGATGACGAAACTAGTGGTTCCACCACCGTGACTTTGTCTCAAAATAGGAGGGAACCGAGATGATCAATTCGAGGCTTCAAGATAAAATACTAAGGAATTACTTAAGAACAATCCAAGAAAATATCTTTAATGGGAATGTGATCGTAGGCAATTGATTTTTTGACACTGAAACAAAACTCTTCCTTTTCGTATTTTAAGAGTCAATAAATAGGAAAAAGGTGACTCTAGTCACTTTCAAGTTGTAACGAGTGTGAAAGGACAAGTGCTCGATGATCTTTTCAATTTGAGAGAGTTTTGAAAATATCCAAATGACTACTCGGGAAATCTAAGCAAGAGGGTGTACCAAGTTCCTGTGAACTGCAATATACACCTTGGTGATAAAATGAAAGAGAAACGACCAAGGACTTAACGTACATGCAGGCAATCACTCCGAATGTTGTGTTTGGTGTATCATGGTTACAGGGCGGCAGACTTGGATTCCCATGGATAAAGGATTGAAACCTATGAGGGTCTCCCTTTATATACTCGATGGTACAGAGAGCACAAGTCCGTGCTAGCATTGTCTAATGGCAGATGGCGAATGACAGCTACTAGGTTTAACGACACTGGAACACGTCACTAGCCTAGACCTCTAAATGTGTGTGTTAGGTTTCAATGCTTCCTTAGGCTAATTGAATTCATTTTAAATTTGATCTTGAATTAATGTTGCAATTCCAAGGCCTTACCAAATGTAATCTCGAATCCTTAATGCACAACTATATGCAAAATAAAATCATTCCCATTCGATGAGCAGCTAGCTAAGAGAGGGATAGTTGCTCATAATGAAGCAGCAATCAATCGATCATAAGAATAATTTCAATAGTGCATCTAAAACAACCAAAGCAGAAAACGAAAAATATCTTCCCTTGTTCACTAAAAGCTACTAATGCAAAAGAACGTTTTTCATTTTTAGACTAAGAGAAGGAATGCAATTTTTTTCCTTTTAGATGAATCAGAAGAAAAATGCACTATTACACTAAATGAAAAAATAGAGACTAGTTTTGAGCAATTAGAAATGAAACGATCTAAAGCAAAGAGATCAATTCAACATGAAAATCAAACACACTCAAAACAAAGATGCACTCCTTCAAGCAAAAGAGGACTTTCGAACCGATTCAATGAGAAATGTAATCTATGCTCAAGGTAACAGATGGAGAGTTAAAAAAAATCCAAGATGATCATTCAACAACCCAATGACACGTAGAATTGAAAGAAAAGCTAAAACAATCATTCAACAAACTGAAATTATAAATACCAAACTAACTCAAACTCAACTTAGAAGGTTTAGTGAGGAGGGAGCCAAAAAAGCAGCACAAGGCACCTAGAAACCTTAGGATGAAAAACTCCACTGATCAGATGAGGGACAAACAGCTGAGAAGAACGAGACAAGAGAGTCAAATAAATTCCAATAGACCAATTGAAAGATGAAAATCCAACCTAAAGGAAAGATAAAATGACAAAACTCAAGGAAAATGCTAAAATTTTAACCTACAGGATTCTGTGTGTCTGTCTAGTTGTAATCCGCGCTAAATAGAGGTTGGCACACCTATGACAAATGAAAAAGGCGCCAATCAGCGTGATTATTCAAGCAATAGCAGTGTCAAGCCAGAAAACCATGGAAAAAATAAAAATCCACTGAGTAAAGGTCATATTTGACACTCTGAGACTGAATGGGATGGCTGAAATAGTCAGACAAGAAAAAAAAGGCAGAAAAATGATGATACGACCAAAGTCAACTTGACAAGAAAAAAACTAGACAAACAATGAGAGATGACATACACATTGATCCCCAGTACGGTCACCAACTTGTTGGACATGTAAATCCCCTCTATAGACAAAGGCAATCCCTATAGCCCTGGAGTGGTTCTAGCAACAAGGGAACAAGCTGGACTTTCGGACTCCTAGCTTATAAATGAAAACGAGTTGGAATAAATGGCCTACCTTGGTCCAATGCTCATGTTGTTGTTTGCAGCAGGGATCCATTGATCTTTGTCTTCACACGTTGCGGTCCCTCAGTGGTGATGCCCGTTTACCTGCACAAGGATCAATAGAACGATGACAGCATACAACAACATACTTTCATTCACAACTATTCGATTGGTCAAGGAGAATCAAACATTTTGCATATTATAAAACACAAAATTGGAACCAAAAAACCAATCATGTATTAATGATAGAGAAAATAATTTTACAACCTTAAAGCCTTGACATTGCAGCCTCCTTCGACGGGGTCAGTCAAGCGCGTCTGAAGCATTCGTTGGGGATTGTACTTGGTGAGGCAATGGGCCTAACCTCTCTCTCGATAATGGATTCCCCTCTACCTTCTTCTTCACACCAGCTATAGTAAGGATTGTTCAGCAAGCTGAAACTATGTGAGAAGGAAGTATTTATAGGAGAGGAGGAGGTGGTTTGGGATCCCTCATAAGGTGGAAGGGAGGCCTTATCCTTTGGGGAGTTCCTCAATTATAGGAAAAAAAATCCAAAGGAAGGACTTCGACGTTATTCAGTCGAACAAACCATGATGACTCTGCTCATGAAGTGGTTGGGAATGGAAACTTCGTTTCTATTTTTAAAAACTTTCCAAAAACTACTCGGCGCAGGCAGTTCACTAAGACAGAGCACCAATGGGTGCGCGAGGCCCAATGTTAATTTTTCTATGGGCGTGAGGCCATAACTTCCTACCAGCGCCAACCCAAAATCATGTTTTTTTGAGAGCCTTCTTCAGGAATGATCAACAGAGGAAATTTTCTTGACATGCCAAGTGATGCAATGACACGTTTTGCAAGGTATGATAATACACAAAAGTCACTAAAATGGTCCTCCAATTTTTGGGATGGGGATTGCAGAGATGGTGACAAAATATTATGTAACAGCACAGATGAAGTATTGGATAATGGAGGAGGTCAGGAAGCCTATTCATTTACAGATGGATTTTCAAGATATCATCAGATCATAATTCTACCTAAAGATTGACACAAGACCACTTTTGCTATAGATTTGGGCTCATATCAGTATACAATGATGCCTTTTGGGTTGAATAAGGCCCCTGCTATATTTTATATAGTGGTGGTTGTAGCTTTTATGGAGTACATTCACAAATTTTTGGAAGTATGCTTTGATGATTGGACAATATTTGGACTGTTGAACAAACATGTTTGGAGCTTAAGGCTTATGCTTGACATTTGTAGAAAAAATAAAATCTCTTTGAATCTGAATAAGTGCATATTTTTTGTTCCTTTTGGTATATTATTAGGCCATGTTGTTTGCAAGCAAGGACTCATGGTAGACCCTAAAAAGATTTTTTTCATTGTAAATTTGAATCCACATAAGACAGTAAGACAATTACACACTACATTGGGACATACAGGATACTACAGAAAATTCATTAAGGGGTATGCGCAGATCACTGTGCCAATGGAGAAATTGTTGAAGAAATATGTGACTTTTTCAATGGGATGAAGAATGCCATAAGAGCCTCGAAATGCTAAAAGAGAATATGGTAACTGCACCTATTCTAGTATTCCCTTACTGGAATAAGGAATTCTATGTCCATGTCGATGCTTCTAACATAGATTTAGGAGTGGTATTAGCACATCCCAGTGAAGGAGAAATTGACCACCCTATAGCTTTTGCAAGTAGGAAGCTGTCTACAACTGAGAAGAATTACACTACCACAGAAAGAGAAGGTCTAGCTATGGTGTATGCTTTGCAAAAATTCAGACATTATTTTTTGGGATCACATTTTAATATGTTTAGATACCACTCTACACTTAAGTACTTGGTCAATAAGCCTATCCTAGGAGGGAAGATTTGAAAATTATTATTATTATTTAAGGAGTATGACTTTAAATTTTTTGTCAAACTAGAAAGGTTGAATGTAGGACCTGACCATATGTCAAGATTGGAAACAAGAGAAGAACCAACTAGCATAGAATTTAATCTCCCTAATGCACAGATGTTTGAAATAAAAGTAGAAGATGACCACTTTGTAGACATTATTAATTTTTTTACTACAGGGATGGCTCCTTCAGGAATATACTATGCAAAAGAAGATATATTTGGTGGTAATGGCATCTGATTTTTCATTGATAGTAGGACAATTATACAAGATGGGACCATATGAGATATTGCGCAGATATGTCCCTGAGCATGAAAGATCAATGATTCTAGTGGAAGATCATGGAGGTGCAGCCAGTGGAAATTATGCAGGAAAGGCTACTATGCAGAAGATCTTTAGATCAGGATTGTGGTGGCCCACACTACATAAGGATTCAAAGGAGTATTGTATAGCATGTGAAATATGTCAAATAACAGGGAAGCCCTCTAGAAGAGATGAGATGCCATTAGTTCCCCAAGTGACATTGAGGGATTTTGACAAATGGGATATTGATTTTGTGGGACCTATCAACCCACCTGCAAAGAATACTGGTGCGAGGTATATTATAATTGCGAATGATTATCTGACAAGATGGGCCGAAGCAAAACCAATAAGGAACTGCAGCACATACACTGCATGGAAGTTAATTTTTGAATATATCTTGTCTAGATTTGGGTGTCGAAGATAAAGATGAGTGACCAAGGCTCACATTTCCTGAATAATATTATTGAAGCATTGAATGAGGAGTTTCAATTCTATCAGCAAAGGAGTACCCCTTATCACCCTCAGGACAATGGAACAATGGAGGCATTTAATAATATTTTGGAGACTGCACTAACCAAAGTATGCAATGTTAACACATATGATCGGGATCTCAGAATTCTAGTTGTGTTATGTGCTTACAGGACAACCTATAATAAGCTAACAGGTTAGAAACCCTTCAGGATGGTATATGGATAAGAAGTTGTGATTCCAATGGAGTATTTTGTGTGTATCTTGAGAATTGTAGCCTTCACATATATGGTTGACCCTGAAATAATGGAGGAAAGGATGTCACAATTGGTTGCTTTGTACGAAGAAATATTTATAGCAAGATTCCATCAACAGGTGAAGAAAGAAAGAGAAAAGGCCTGGCATTACATACATATCAAGAAAAATAATTTCAAGGTAGGAGACCTTGTTCTCCTTTATGACAGTAATTTTGTAAAATCTCTGGGAAAATTTAAAACGCAATGGTTGGGCCCATATATTATATAGTATATTACAAATGGGGGCACATTTCTGTTGGTGAAGTTGAATGGAGAATTGATTCAGGGAAGGGTAAATGGAAGTAGGTTGAAGTTGTATAGGGATGACCCTTCTCCTACAACTTCACACTAACAAAGAAGGAAAGTATTAGTTCCACTTGCAAGTGAAAGTGGGAATTGGAATATAAACCCCTCTACAGAAAAAGGGCTTCGACAAAGGGAGTTTATTGGGTACATTCGCAATGATGTAGGAGTTTCATGACATAAGAAGGGTTTTTCACCATAGTATAGGGTGCGTCAAAGTGCGCCGAAAAACTATGACTATTGAAAGGGAAAATTATCATTGGAGGAGAGGAAAAGAGCATTTATGGAGACAAGATGGCAAGGATCTAGGAAGAGATATGCATTTAGTGAACTAGATCTGAGAAAGGTATAATCTAATGATGGGTTTAGAATATCAGGAGCGCTATAAAAAGCCGCATCCTGCCAAGATTTTTGCACTTTTCTGTTTGAGAGCTCTCAAACCGTTGAGTATTGAGAAGTTGTAGAAGTTTTTCATGAACACTAAAGAACTCCTATGTATTTTCAAAAATAAATCTCTAACAGAACTTATGGATGCCGCAACACCATCTGTTACACCCACAACATCACAATCAACCGTAGCATCACTTTTCTCGCACCGAACATTATAAGGAAAGAAGCAGATGAAGGAAGAAAGAACAAAGTAGAAGTAAGATAAGAAGCTTGTCAAACCACAAACAGAACCCCAATCTGTCGAATATAGTGATGAGGAATAACAACTCATGGAGACAGAGGGCACAATGATTCTATTTCCACTACCACCATACTTGTCGCCTAGGAAACCATACAATAAACCTGTGAAAGACTCCAAAGATGCGACGTATGGAACATTCACACCATTTTTTCTAAAGAAAGTACCATTTGAGGGAGAGTTGCTAGGAATAATCCCACATGTGAGGTTTTCATATTATGACTTCAATGACTGGACTAACTATCAATAGTTCACGCCAAGTAAATACTTAAAGTTGATACATTATGCAGAGAGCGGAGTAAGAAAATTGGAGCCACTGAAGTGGGAAAGATGGTTGGAAGGGTATGTCCTACTAAACATGCTATATGTACCACACTTCGACACGAGTGGAATCAATAATGCCTGTGTGAGACAATTGCTCATGCTACTACATGATGGATACCTTTGGCTGGGGTAGAGGATCCCCATTGATGACATGCTAATAGCAATAATTACCAAATTTCCATTCCAAGGAAGGGGCCCCGCCGAAGATTTTTTGGGTAAAGACAAAGACAAGGCAATAGCGTAAACTATGAAGGAAAAGTTTGAAATAGTCAAGGGAAAGCTAGTCTATGATAGAAATTCAATAAAGGACCAAGGAGTATGCTTTGTTGTGCATATCTTGGTTGGAAAAATCATGCAGAAATTTCGAGCTAATGAAGTCCACGTAGTAGTGGTTTCATTAGCTGCACAGTGCAGCAAAGGGGTCCAGTACAACTAGGATGGTTATTTGTACAGAGAATTTTTGAAGGATTTCCATGAAGCATAGGGGCAAGGTTCAGCCTTTCACTTTGATCATCACACTAATGGAATGGAAAGAGCTGGCGGAATCACAATTTCCTTAGGTAGAATAAGATGTGTGCGAAGCAGCGCGATATGCCTCGTTGTGGCATTCTACTAACCCGACAATAGTACAGGAGATCAGAGTCTTCTTTGTATTATACCACATGGACCTACGTATGGTGGTAAACCAACATCCTCAATTGTCACCAAGCCTGTACCAGCAATATAAAGGAGTTTTGAAGTTCAAAGTGGACTTCCATAGAATATATGTGCATGCCAGAAAGGATACACTAATGACATGGAATCCTCTGCGATACTCAATTAATGAAGATGATTTGGATACATTAATACAGCAGTGGCCAATAGAATGGATGAATGCGACATAGAAAGGAGCAGAAGATAGTCAGATAGATGAAGAAACATCAAAACATGGAGAACCAAGCGGAAAACACAAGGACAAAGAGGAACAGGAGAAAGATAAGGAGCTAGAGCATGATGAAGGTCAGCTAGATCCTCTTGGAGGCAATGCACGGGATAAATAAAAGATAGTGATGGATAAGGGAAAATGAAATATGCACAGTGAAGTCCCCCCAAGAAGTATAAATAAGTAGAAGGCTGATAAGTCGAAGGGCGCAACGACCTTGGTCCTGACAGAAGGGGACATCGACTAGATTGGGGACAAATTTTATGAAGTGGCGGAGGAATCATGGGGAAGAATAGAGGATCGTTATGGCGCACTCCTAACAAGATTTGAGGAGAGTGTTAAGGAGCTAAATCTGCTAGCATAGACAGTTAGACAACTAGCGACGATAATCCAACCTCTCGAACCAAAGAGACAAATAGAAACAACATTTTGGATTAGGCTCATGCAAATACCTGTCAGAGCCTTGCAGTTCGATGCAGCAAAAGCACAGCAGCAATTGAGGACGTGGGAAAATGTCAATATGAACCTTGCACCATTGTGCATTCCTATATTACTTGAATTTCATTAAAGTGTTATACATGAGTTAAAGGAGCGAGAGCAGTGACATAGAACAAGAGCAAGTTGCGCTAAAGAAACAACTCGACCAAGTAATAAAGGATAAGGATCAGTAAGAACAACAATAGCAGAGGTTGAAAGAAGTGGTTGAAGCCACTTGCAGAGAATTTTTGGACATGGATGCCCGCGAGGAGGAGCCAGTGAAAGAAAAGGTCGCGAATCTCAACCTTACTGTCAAAGAATACAATAAGAAGGCTGCAAAGGTACAATTTGAATATGAGCTCAAGATCAATGAGATGCAAATTAAGCTGCAACCAACCACACCACCAGAAGTACGGGAACAGAGGCAGAGTGACCTAATAAAGCATTGGAAGGTATCTCCGGGACAGTGGCAAAGTACGGAAAGATATTGGATAAACCTTTCTAATTTTTACTTCGGTGCATGAAGATCCAAACGTATAGAAGATAGAGGAGAATATCCAATGAAATCATAAGCAGTTGGGGGGGATCAAGATAGTAGCAAATAACATTCTAGTCTGACAAAATATTGCAAGGATTAATGAAGGCAAGGCTTTTCAGAAGTAGATTGAATATCTCAGAAAAGAAGAGAAAATTTTGACGGAAATAACTCAACCATGGTAGGATGAGGGTTTCCAACTGTCACAGAATGTGGATGGGAAGCTTCCAGAGATTCGCCAACACGAAGAAGTAGCACTAAAGAAGACTCCAGGAACAATCACAGAGGCAGTTTTGTAAGAAGTCCAAAATCAAGAGAAGAAGATTGTAGAGGTGTTGCAGAATTTCAACACCACCTACAACAACATAGTAGCAAAGATCAAAGGCAGAGCAACTGAGTGACTCTAGATGAGTCACATGTGAGTTTTGGGGGCCAGTTGGGCACAACCCATCTTGGCCTTGATTTTGGCTAAATCCCCACATTTTGAGGAGCGGAGTGTGAATTATACCGCGCAATAAAACATTTTGCAGATATCACACAGTATCCTAGGGGCTTCGGGGTGGGTCAAAGCCCCTCCTTTTGTAATGGGCTTGGGTTATATTTTCTTGTATTTTTCTTAGCCCATGGTATTTCGGCCATGGTTTTGTAACGATGTAATGATATATAAAGCAATGTAATGTAAGAATAAAATATGATAGATGAATAATCATGGATGAATCATTGTAATTCTATGGTCACGGGCTAGTTGTATATGTCTTTTGTAGTGAAGGAAAGGCTCTGCAGCTGATTGCACAGAGACCTTGGAAGAGTGTGCATCTTAGTGTGAAAACCACCTGTAGCTATGTGCGTAGGTCGGAGAAGCTAAAACGGTAATTAAAGATCCATCATAATAGAAAAGAATCAGTTTTGCGAAGATACTCTATGTTCTTATGTGTTTCTGTCTATTTTCTTATTATCAGTTATTGAAAAGTATTTGTTATAGTTGTAACAATGCAATTTATCATATTTTTTATATATTTTTTTGAATGTGGTGAAGTAATTAAATGGTTTAATACAATGCAGTAAGTTTATGCATGTAAGGGATAATAGTAGCACAATAGAATAGCCAACTTGCGCAGTCCCTTAAGGCTACAGAAACCTAGTTCTGCAACCACATGTAAATCACTTCGAGTGAGACTACGATCTTCTTGCATGTCGTTGCTGAAAGGGTTGATGATCAAGGGTTTTTTTGGTGCAAAGCATACATCAAAACTGGGTCAAGCCCAAAAGAACCAACACTAGCAAGATGGTAGACTACAGATATTCACCTTGTGAATCAGGTGAGTAGCATGGTGTTGGTAACTCTTATGACTTAGCAGACACATTGAAGAGTTTGAATGAAGAAATAAGGAGTTTCAAAGAAAATAATGATATAATCATGTAGGCACAGGAAAAGAAAAAAGAAGTAAATGCAGTAATTCTTCTGAGTTTGTAAAAATTGCAGAGACAGGGACCGCTCCAGATCAGCTATGGACAGGAGGGTGGGACTAATGTGGGATATGGTAGTAGGTTTCATTCATGGTGGGCACAGGTCAAATAGAGAGGAAAAAATCAGAGGTGGTATATTATTGGATACTCCAGATATGAGAGGTTATGGATACAGGTACTATTCTAATTTTGGTTCTGACAAGCACTATGAGCATCATCATTATCACTCTTACAGGAGAAGTGACAGGGGATACTTGCTAGATGAGTTTAAGAAAGTTAAGCTGCCTACCTTTGATGGTGATTTAAAGAATCCTAAGGATACAGAGGCTTGGCTACGTGGGATGAACAAATTATTTGAACTGCATAATTACACAGATAATATGAAGGCCAGAGTAGCTTTGTTGGAAAGAGAATTTGGATTCAATTTTACCCAAGGTTCAATCGAGGGTGGAAAAAATGATCCCGTGTAGTCTAGCACTTCTCCATAATTTTCACTCCTCCGGAATTGAAGGAGAGTCTCACCCAAGGTGAACCAAAACCATAAATGATTAAGGGAGCTTACATATGCAAACTCATGAATTTCACAACCATTAATATAATCAATTTCAATAAATAAACTTAGAACATTCATTCATAGATTAGATGCATTAAGGAATTTTTTAATAGGGTGCACAGAGACACAAATTACTGCTAGAATTCCCATCTTCTATTACTATAAAAATAGGTTTGTTACATCCATCATGATACCACAATGCGCGGATTAAGAAATATAAGAAAACACAATCACATATTACATTCATATCACAAAATATAGACTTAGAACATTTAACTTGATATGATCATGAACATTGAGAACATTACATCCCTATCACAACTCCATAATTCCCAAGAACTCAAAAATCTCTCAAACTTGGTGTCTTCCTTTTCTTTTATAATTGCACTCGCTTGATATGATACCATGCTCATTTGATCATGGTTTTCAATACCTTGGTTCTTCTTTGACGGTATCAAACTCGATCCCTAATTTCTTAGTGTTACATGCTATTTTGTCACCATGACATTTGACTATCCATATAGGTCTATCACCACTTATATCATGCTCCCTTAGAAGTCAAAAACCCTAATGTTCCCAAACCAAGTCTTGGAATTGGAGAAAAGCTCATTAAAACCCTTAAAATTCTACCTTCGCACTTTTTATAGCCTTTTCATATGGATTCGTGAATACTTGTTCTATAGCCTGCGGCAGCTCCCACACGTTCTGCTACTAAAACCTGCGGGCCCTCGTAAAAAGTCAAATAAAGGAAAAATTAAATTCTAGAAGCCGAGCTGGTCGAATATTATCCCAACTAGAAGCTTCTAGAGGCGCGATCAGTTCGAGATTTATCCCTCCACTTATGGAGCTTTATCCCTCCACTCATGGAGCTTATCCCTTGGTCTATGGAGCTCAAATCCCTTCTTGAGAGGAAACCATCCCCCTCTTCATGGAACTGAAACTACCTCCATTTCCCTATAAATTGAGCTCATGTTTCAGTCTCAAGGGTAGATTGTGGGTAGCTTGTATATTATAGTTGCTAAAGGAATTCTCAAAAGAGCATACTCTTTACACTAGTTGTTGTTGGCATGATAATTATCACACCCTTATGTCCATAACTCTATGCTATTATTCAGAGAGGAAGGCTTGTCAAACTAAAGGAGGAACAATTTTTCAGGACCTCGGGAGAACCCATACGACATCAAGGCATCAGGTTGTAAGGTTACTCTTTTCATTCAAGATAATACATATGGATCTCTTTTTCTCATTGAGTTTTTCTTGTGCTTATTTTAATAATTAAATATTTAGACTCCTTGATCACTAAGTTAGATTATATTTTCTTAATTATTATATGTTGCAGGTGCTTTGATTCTTTTGTTTGTCTTTGATTGCAGGTTCTACTTACTGAAGAAGCCTCTTTGGACCGACTGGATAAAAGACTGCATCGAACGTTGGATTTCAAGGTAGGGGCATGTCCTCTTTCTTTGTTTATAATAATTTTGAATTTCAAATAATCTAGAGGAAAATATTTACAAATGGATGTTTGTTTCTAGCTATTTGTAGAATACTAGGGAGATCTCTCTTGTTTGCAAGAGGGACTAATCCGCATAACAAAATGGCGACTCCACTGGGGAATAGAACTTAGTTTTCCTTTTTTATTTTTTTGTTTGAATTTTTTGATTTTTGTGATTTTGATTTGTCTTAGACTGGGTTGGGTGGACAACTTTTGAGAATCCCCGAAAAGAAAAGTTGAATATTCAAATTTTTTGTACTTTTCCTTGCCTCCTCAGTTTTCATCTGAAAATAGTGTGATAGCCTCCACAATTTTTAGTTCAACACAGCGTGGTACTGCTCTGTTTTCCATTAGAAACTACATACTTGTGGAAAATTTTTGAAAAAAATTATAATTCTCTTTTTAGGAGCCAGATTACCTGATTCTTTGTGTTTTCCCTAGTCTGTCTTAGCTGTCAAATCTTATGCATGAATTTATTTTCAGCAACTTTTGTATTTGTGTGATTTATCATCCATTTTGCATTTTATGAGTGAGTGTTTGCCCTACTTTCTTGTTGCTCCATACAAGATACCTTCATCTACCTCAGCTTACTGGTATGGTGATATTGTCTTTCTGAGCCATTAAGACTATAGCAAACCTTACTTTTATGAAAATTGATTCCATTTTCATTTGAAAATTTGGAAGAGATTTTTAGCTTACTAAAGTCTGATTTTCACATCAAATCATTTTTGGATGTTTTCATTTCTGCTGAGATAAGTAGAAATTATTCTTAGTTCGATCATAAACTAGGAGAAAACGTCCTCAAAACTTTTAGATAGACTTCAAAATTTGATTTTTCTTTGATTTTGAAATTTATGTTTTTAGAGTTTAGATAGTGTTTTCTTTTGGAAATAGTTTATTTATTTGTAGCTTCTGATCTGATTGATAAAGGAATTTATTTTCGAAAGAGTAATTGATCATTTTTTGCAAAACTGAGTTCTCAAAGAAATTGTCTTCTTTTCAAATATTTTGTTTATGATGAAATAATTGGTGCTTTGAATTGTTAAATCGCTCAATATTTCCCTTAAATAAGATTCATTGAAAATAAAAGAGTTGCACTTCTCATTTAGGTGCATTTAGTGTATTTTTGAGTCGGGTCACAAAAATCATTGAAGTTTCACTTCCATACCTTTTTTCTTAAGCAACAGCCAAATTAAAAACAATGCTTTAATAAAATCAATCTAGATATTTTACATTTTATAGTGCTCTTTCCACCAAAATAGCTTAGGCTAATGTCTTGGAACAGGTTGTAATTAAAATTCCAAGACAATTTAAACAAACAAGTAGCAATCTTGCGGTAGGAAAATCCAATTGTAGCATTTGTGCTCTGGGAAGCTCTTCTTAAAAGAGTCAAGCATGAGATCATGTCAGAACCAGTGAGGTAATCATACCTATCTCATTAGGAAAGATAGCAGATGTGCACGTACTAAAAATGGTAAACCTCTGATAGACCATTGTAAAGGAGCCTGGGGTCACTTATTAGTAAACATTGGATTATATCAAGGAGCCTTCAAGGGGATTTAGCTAGTTACTCTGCCCTTGCATGTATATCGGATTGTAGACTGTTACCCTAGGTACATTTGTTCCCGTTGGTGACCTTAGTGATTATAAACTGTAGGATTTTTTCTAAGGTGATAGTGGAGGAAAGGTCCCACTTTACCTAGAGCAGACGTCGACTAGACTCACTTGGACTTTTCGGAGGGTACTCTTCACTTTGAGATGGCATAAGTGGAGAGACTTGCACTAGATTGTTTCATTAAGTAGTTTTTTGAGGTAACTGTTCCAACTACCATTTCCACATTAGAATTCTACGATGTTGGATTCCATCACCAACTAGTGTTTTTAGTGTGGAAACTTATTTTTTGTGTGTGGATTGCTCTCTTAGATTTTGTAGGTGTGTGTTTCAATTTGATTGTGTCCTTAGAGACTTTAGTTTATTTTCTTGAAATTTTATTTTATTTCGTGTGTTACATTTTTTAACCGTGGCAGAATTACCAAGACAATCACGTAGAATGCAAGGGAAACCCCCTAAGTACACACCAAGCCAGTTAGAAAAACTTAAATCTGAGAAAGGACAACAATCAGGGACTGGATCAACTGAACAAGAGGAAACATCAGTAATTATACATCTTGATTACGAAGTATATCAACCTCAAACAGCAGAAAGTTCTCAAATAAAAATATCAATTTCTAAACTAATTGAACTTGCTTCCACAACTAGTGAAGTATCAACTACTGAGCCTAAAATTTCTGAACCAGAAATTGAACCTGCTACATTTGAGCCTGCTTTATATTTCATTACTCCAACCCCTGGTCATCCTCATTCACCGCGAGTGAAGTTTCGCATCACTGAGAACCTTCCTCCTGGCCTCAATAGCATTGAAGAAATTACTGACACAGAAGAAGAAGATATTCTTCCTTCACATCAGGAATCTTTAGATCTCAGGCCAAGTAAATCGATTTACTATTATAGCCCTTTCAAACAGGATCCTTGGTATTCTCAGTTAACCGACTTTCTACACAATTTTGGTGTAAACTATTCACCACCCCGAATTCATTTTTACGCCATACCAAGAGGTAATTACAAACCTTCATTGAATATGTCTGGTGAGTCATCCATGTTTTCTGCATCACCAGAAACATATTTGTATGGTGGTTCATCCATTCCTCCGGGGTACCAGTCGTTTTCTGGTACTTTATCAGGAGTGGCTCCTTCTCCCAAAAAACTTATACAATCACCTGGTCCAAATGAATCTCATACCGAAAATTTGAACGCAGAACAAGTTTACACGATTTCTAGAAACATTCCTAACCCTGATCCTCAAAGTAGTAATTTACCGCCTGGGGGGCATCCTCAAGGTAGTAATTTACCACCTAGGGGGTAACCTTAAGGATAGTACATACCTCAAGGACAATATCAACCTCAAGGGCAATAATCTATTCAGTGTTCGCAACCTCCTCAAGGACAGTACCCTATACCAGGGCAACAGTATTTCCAAGTACAGTAGCCTCCTTTAGGGCCATATCTTTATCAGGAACAACAATTGTTTCAGGGAGGTCAATATTTTAGTGGAAATTATCCAGCCAACTATCAAGCTTACGTTCCAAATTATCAACCTGGTTATGGTCATCTTACGCAGCACAACCTTCAATGGGAGCTCCATACCTTGGATTTAACACGGTGTGGAACCCATCTTTGAATCAACAGAATTTGCAACATAACGTGCAAGTGCCTTATAATCAACCTATTTAGCCAATTGGTTACAGTCAAATCCAAAAACCTGTCCAACCTATGCTTCAAGTTATACCATAGGTATCTGCACCTAGTAATGTTCAGTAGCCTAGTCCAAGTACACCTAGAACTACACCTCAAACTGCTACACTAACTTTTGTTCAGCCTACCACACCTATCCCTGGAATTTCTACAGCCCCTATTCTACAGCCCCTTGAGTATCACAACAAATCCCTCAAGTCATTGCTCCTCAAACTAGACCCATGGTTCAAAATATTGCTCAGATGCCTTTGGGACAACCTAGTAAAAGTACAATTGTAACAAGACAACCTCAGTTTTTTTCTCAAACATATCAAGGGCAATATAAATATAGACCTGTAGCACAAAATCTAGTATACCAACATCAACCGTACCCTGGTTACACTTATCAGATACCAATTCAACCTCAATATGGTCTGGCCAACCCTGCTTATCCGAGAGGCATTCCAATCCCAAATGCACCGGCTATTCCAGGTTATCCTGTATATCCTCCTCCTGGTACTGGTATAGTTCCGCAAGGTTATAAATTTTCTTAGTGTTGGACCGATAAGTCATTCTTGTGGACAAGACAGACCTCCCAAGTGTCCTACGGACAGCTAGCAACAAACAGACAAATAAAACTATCTTTCTCTAGATATATCGCTATTCATACTTAAATGTTATAAAGGTTTAACGATCTTACCTTTGAACCAATGCTTTTGTAGTAGTAGTCTTTCAATCGACTGAAGAGTTGCCTTCGAAGATCTGCAATCACAAACAAACAAACATCAAATAGCACCTGCATAGCATATATTCATAAATCATATCTATTATGGTGATTAAGGAATCCATAAAATAAACCAATAAATTAACAACTTATTGATAAAAATGAACTTATTTGTATTAACTTAAATAAGAAGAGCCTTACAATCGTGTCTGCCTTGGTGTCATACAGGCATTCCTGGGGTCCGGAACAGGCGTTTCCTTTACTCTGATCAGCCTTGCACTCTTCCAACCGAGATACATATAGGTATGCAATCTTTCCCACACAAAATCTCAGCTAAAAGGGTCTAAGTTTCAACAGCACTTCACCTCCAATAATACTAAAGCTTGAACTCCCTTTGAGGCTGCCCTATGCCTCATTTTATAATGAAAGAGAGGAGGTTACGGCTCCAAACAAGAAGGGATAGAATCCACCTTCAAAGGGATTAGCTCCTTACATCAAGGGGTTAGCTCCTTAATGGATGGGATGCATGAACCTGAAAAGAGTGATCTTTCCACCGCAGGAATGTTTCTAGAAGCTTCTAAAAATGACTCAAACTGAGCTTCTATATTTTACTTGCGCCTTTTTAATCTTTTACAGGGGTCCGCACCCTTAATGAATAAACAGTGCATTTGGCTCCGTAAGATTTATAGCCAAAAGGTGCGGCACTACAGGCAATACTAAGATAAAGTGCGGTACAAGAGTTTTTAAGACTTTTATGAGCTTTTCTCTTAATTTCAAGGCTTGACTTTAGGAACTTTGATATTGTAGACTTCTAACGGAGTACTAAAATGTCATGGTGACAAATTTCAGTGTAACAAATTGCCCCCTAAAGTGCGAAGTTTGAGAACATTCAAAGAGTGATGTGCTTTATCATTTCAAGGATCAGCGTGTGGACACCCCAGTCGGAACCCTGTAAAAACATTCAATGCAAATCATATATATATCATAGTTGAGGTAGGCATTCCTATACTCAGATCAAAACTAACTAAACTTATTCTGATACAAAAATTATTTTAATATTACATCAATAGTGTAGACATAGCATGGGCGTAGCCATCTGTAATGAATCGTCTACTGCATAATGAATAATAAAACTCCTCGCAGCCTGGATGGTGGAAACTAGATCCAGGGTCTTGATTTATGCTTCTCGAACTAGTACGATTCTATCCATAAAATTAAATGTGTTGAAGTCGAACATTTCACGGAATCGTTCGATCGAAGGTCAATGATGCAACCTGTTGTCAAAGGCGAGAAACCTACCATTAAGGCATGCAAATTCCAAGGTACTGACGGATTCTAGATCAACTTCCTAGATGATGAGCTGTCGTCGATAGAAAGTGATCCGTCATAAGCAATCTCACGACACGAAACCATAGATCAATTTTTGAAGAAATTTTTTGCAAGGACTGACTCAGGGATGGTCAACGCGAATGGAGACAAATTTTTTCAGATGAATGGTTTGTTTGACTGTCCTCTTGAACACATAACGACACTGTAGATGGTTTGGTGATAGTTTCCCTAAGATAATACCCAGAAAATGACTGAAGAGCTTCGGTGTGGTTTGATTAACTGATAGGCAAAGGATTTCCCAACCCAGGTAGAAGTGTGACAAAAATTGTTGTGTTCAAGAGTGGTGTAATGCTTTTATAAATCAAAGTGTGACAAATGAATCTGTTTTCTCTCTTTTCCCCCACCATTTCTGGCAAGTACCTATTTATTTTTTAACAAGCTTCAGGAGGATAACATTTGCTTGTTTATAAGCTCATCCTTCGGATGAGTCCAACTTAGTTTAAAATCGAACCCTAAGAAGGATTGGTCCATTCTTGTTTGAAATTGACAGTTCCTTTACTGTTAAATTTTAACGAGTCCAGTATAGGAGAAACTCGATGTTTTTCATTTTTAGAGAGTCAGAAGAAAAAACTTAAGAAAACTCCATGGGTGTTCTTTTTCATAAATTTAGTCTCTCAGGCCTGAAAAGGGATAAAATAATGCAAGAGAGAAATATATTGACCATGATTAGTCAACGTATACCTTTTTTGTAAATAGTCCATTTTATTCCAGAAAAGGGGTAAAATTATACTGAAGGGATGACCGTTCATTTCCTTTAACGAGTTCGAATAGTCAAGTACTTGGCAATATTTTCATTTTTAGAGAGTCTAAAAAGGGATTAAAAGAGGACTCTATGGTTTCTCTTTTTCATAAATTTTAAAGAGCCCGAAAAAGTGATAAAAGTATACTCCTCGTCAAAAATTATCATTTCGCCTAAAAAATCCGGTATTCTACACAAAAACTCAAAAAATTAAACATACATGTTTCAATAATAAGAATATTTCGAAAAACCATCTTTTTAAAGTGAAAAATAAACAAATTCAAAATTCATTTATCCAAAAAAACTTATAAGAAGGAGTTTCTCAAGTTCATTTTTACCGTTTGAGTTTGGAGTGAAAATTTTAGAGCTTTTGGCAAAAAACGCTTAGGAGAAGATTCTGGACAAACCGACCATTGGAATCGAAAACCGTTTGCTCTAGGTAATCCACAACTCCTTCCTCTTGCTTTTCATCCATTCATTTCCTTAAATTAGGGTCTAAATTCCATTTTTGGGAGGAAAATTGGTTAAAAAATTCGCCCTCGAGGGTCCGCAGGTAAGACACTAGGTACCTGTGGACCCCGACATTTTCTCACAAAGGAAAATGTCAGGGCCCCGCACTTTTAACATAGAACCCATGCGGAGCTACGCATTGTGTTTGAGCGTAAAGTGCGGGGGCACCGTAACGAATTTAAAAACACAATTTCCTCCTAAATTACCCAAAATTTTTGTTTCAAAATGATTCTAATCCTTCATTTTACTCATTGTAGGATATCTACAATGCTCATTTGGCGAGAATGAGAACATGAGGAGGTAGATGAAGCAAAAATGAGTCATCAACCTACTTTGCAAGTTTTAAGAGCATGCGGGCTATTCAAATTCTGGGCAATCAATGGCATGAGAGCTCAAGTAGATCTTCTTACTTGGCTGGTAAGCAAATGGGACGTTAAGGACCAGTGTTTTGTGATAGGAGGTCACCGGCTCGAGATTGAGCTAGAGGACATATATTTTTTGACGGGTTTGTCTAAGAGAGGCGAACCACTATCTATATTTTGGGCTAGGCCAGGTGGCCAGTCTATTTCCAGCCTGCAATTAGAGTTTTGTAATGATGAAGCCAATCCCAGAGACAAATGGATTGACATTAAAACTATCATCTATCCCGAGTTAAAATTGATTTCTTTTACCATTGTCAAGTTGTGCGGAAGTGCAGCTTTGCATGTAGCTACTGGATCTCAGATGCGGATTGCAGTAGATTGTTTCCAAGGCACCATATTCAACTGGTGCGAGGCAGTGTTGGCAAATGTGAAAGGCCAACTTACCAGAGAAAAGAATGGGAAGTTAAACAACTTCGGATATGGATCTATCGTAGTTACCTTTTCTCTAGAGAGGATTCCTATGTTAGCCCCGCAACACATTCCTGTTGATGGCCTGCCACAGCGAGGGTGCGGAGATTGTTCGATTTCCCTCGACTTATTTTCGTTGGCTGGAACGCCAAATTTTTGTGATAGAAGATTTTCCGTAAGCGGGTATGGATTTCTGCGGCGACCAGGATATGGTACTTCCTCCAGGAGCTCAGTGGGACAAGTCAGGTAAAAAATATTTTTTAACATGTTCTAATATCTAATTTTAATTTTTTTTTTTAAATCGTCCAAAACTGATAACAAAAATTTTCAAATGCAGATGTGGGTCCAAGTCGACCAGCCATTCTCCGCCCCTTTGACCGGAGGCAAAGGGATGCACCACCACCACCACCACCACCACAGGATCATACTGCAGAGATCCTAACTAATTTAGAACACCATTTGGAGTGGCTTACTACGGATATTCCTGAGACTACTATAGATGATATCCCACTCCGTCTACAAAGATACGTCATTGGTGTTCGTGGACCATTCAGGAGATTTTTTACTAGGGTGGCACGAGCAGTAGTGTATTATTGTGATCATCACCATGGATAGTGGATGATTGACTTGTAGACTCATTTTTTGTATCACTTTTTCCCGATCATAAGGCGTTTTGAACCTATGATCGAAGACGATGTACTATTTTTTGAACACTACCTTTATACTATGATATACTATTATTTCCATTTACCTGTTTATCAAATGTTGATTTACTATTTTGTTATTGCAAATGTCTTTTTATAACACTAGAAGTTATTGCATCTACTAATGTGTTTAAATTTCTTGGAATGTGTTGATACTCAATATAATCGAACTCTCGTTCCAAGAGACGAACCCTTAAAAATAATCTTAATAATACTGAGTTTCTAATGGCATATACTTGATTTAACAGTAATACAGCAAGTTCAGAATCTAACCTAACGATAAAACTCTGAATTCCAAACTAAATGGATTCCGATAATAATTCAATAACTGAACTGTATTCAGCAATATTGTTTGTTTTTTGACCGAGGCTACCCCATGCATAGATACTAACTCGTCAGCGGGTGAATAAATAACCCAAGCTGCGGAAGAGATGTTTCGTGTACTACGACAATCGCCATCAGCAAAACCAATATATGTTTGAAAGGACGTCGACATTTGCGATATCAAGAGTAATCCAGATAAGCAGGAAATAGTAGTAAAAGCACGCTTAATCTAGGCACATGTTTCTAATCTATAGCACACCAACTAGAAAGTAACTAATATACAGAGAATATCTCCACAAAAAAAATCAAGTGTAATATCTCTTTAGATAAATTCCATTTCTGGGTTTACCTAAAGAGACCCCGTCAAAATAAATCATGATTCATAGGCCCCTTTTGCAAGTTGTCGCTTGACAATATAAGGACCATGCCACATGGGTTCAAATTTCCCAGCCCCTAGTTTTTCGTTGACTTGGTCATAAATCAAAACTAGGTCTCCTTCTAAAAAATTATGAGGGGTAACACTTCTATCATACTGAGCTTTCATTATTTTCGCATGAGCTTCGATAGCTAATGCAGCGGTCACCAATTCTCATCTAATTGAGCCAAGTATAAAAAACGTTTCTCCTCTTCAGAAGTGGCTGGTAGTAACTTTATGGCTAGTTAGAGTGATGGTATCTCACATTCAATGGGTAGTACCGCTTCTAAACTGTAAACTAGTTGAAAAGGGGTAAAACCTGTCGATGTTTTTGCTAAGGTTCGATACGCCCAAAGTGCTGAAAAAAGTATGGTATGCCAATTCGACTTATGAATTCCAATGATTTGTTTGATCATGGTGACTAAAAAATTATTAATTGCTTCAAATAAACCATTAGCCTGCAAATAATATGGTGTAGAATTGTCATGGTGTAGGCCAAGTTGGTCCGTTAACTCAGTCATCATGATATTCCAAAAATGGCTCCCGTGATCAGTAATTATTGCTTGGGTTACACCAAAACGAGCAATCACATGATTGAATATGAAAGTAGCTGCAGTTTTTCCATTTGCCGCAAATGTAGGCATCGCCTCGGCCCATTTGGTAAAATAATCTACTGCTAGAATAATATACCCATGCCCCCCGACCGAGTGAGGGTTACATGTAATGAAGTCAATGCCCCATTTTGCAAAAGGACCGACAACAATTATAGGGTGAAGAGAATCAGGTGGTGCACGCATTTTTCGATCGAAGATTTGACAATTATGACATTTTCGAACCGCGTAAATACAATATTTAAATAAGGACGGCCAGAAATAAGCTGTGTGTAATATATTTTTGGCTGTGGCATACCCAGACATATGACCGCCACATGCTCCAGAGTGACAGTCATTTAAAACCTTTTCGGCTTCTTCATGAGTTAGACAATGTCAAAAAACTAAGTCTGCACCACGACGGTATAGTGTGTCGCCAACAATATGATATTGTTGAGACTGGAAACAAATTTTTCGTCGTTGCGACCGTGAAATCTCAGGCCGAAAATATTGGGTCTGAAGATAAACAATAATATCTCCATATCAAGGATCAATGGTACTAATAAGAAATAAGTATTCATCCACAATTGGTTGTTCCACCACAGTTTCTGTATCAGTACGTGGGAAATCACACATAAGTTCAGCGAATATCAATGATTTATTGGATTTGGATTTTTCAAACTCCAAATCAAACTCCTGCAGGATAACAATCCATTTAGAGTATTTGGCCCCTAGCAATTATTTGGTCAAAATGTACAGCATAGGGTTACAATCAGAGATCACTGTTGTTTTGCGTAAAAGTATGTAGTGACAAAAACGTTGGACAGCTTGAACAGCTGACAAAGCCAATTTCTCCACATGTGAATATTTGATCTCAGTCGGACGCAAATTTTGACTAAGATATTAAATCACATGTTCACTATGGAATTCATCTTCCTGAACTAAAAACATCCCTATCGTGGAATCAGAAGTGGTGAGGTACAAAAATTAATCTTGGTTGTATTTGGGAGGATGCAGTAAAGGTGCATGGGTCAATGTGTTTTTCAGAGCATCAAAAGAACTATCAGCGACCTCATCCCAAAAGAAAGTAATATTCTATTTCAACAATCTAGTGAAACCTTTCATTAACTCGACGTAGTTAGGAATGAATCGACGTAAAAAATTTTCTTTCCCTTGCAAAATTTGGAGTTGGCGAAGAGTAGAAGGAGGAGGTAAATTGAGGTTTGCCTCAACCTTTGATGGGTCGACACGAATGCCTGCCTTTGAGACAATAAATCCCAATAATCGTCCGGATTGTACACAAAAAACACATTTGTGAGGATTCAAACGAATCTTATAATGCCTACATCATATAAAAATGGCTCGTAAATGAGTAATATGATCTTCTCTATGTGAAGAATAAGCAGGCAAATCATCGAGGTAGGGTTGCACAAGGTGCTTGATGTCGTGAAATGCATAAGACATGGCCCTTTGAAAAGTGGCGCCAGCATTCTTAAGGCCAAAAGGTAGTTTGCGATAAGAAAAAGTTCCCCATGGACAAATGAAAGTTGTTTTAAGTTGATCTGCAGGGAGTATGTTGATTTGATTGTAGCTGGAAAATCCATCCATGAACGAGAACATTTTGCTTCCAGCACAATCATCAATAATTTGATCGATGTAAGGGGTTGGATAATTGTCTTTTGGACAAGCTCGATTTATATCCCTATAGTCAATACATACTCGTATTGTTCCTTGTTTTTTATTGACTGGAACAATATTAGATACCCAGTCCGTTAACGGGATCGGATAAATAAACCCTGCCCGAAGTAAATTTTCAACTTTGGCTTTAATAGCAGTAGCTTTTCTCGGATGTATCTGACATAATTTCTGTCTAACAGGTTTAGCATTCAGGTACGTCTTAATTTCATGAACAATAATCGATGGATCGATTCCTGGCATTTCTTCATCTGTCCAGGAAAAAATGTCACGGAATTCCTGAAATAGGGCTTTATATTCTTGAATTTCTTCTGGTGTACAAGAAGCACCTATGTGAATGTTTTCAACAATTCCAGGGTTGACTGAAATGTCAAGAGGAACTGTTGTAGAAATATTTTCTAAATTCAATTCAGAATCGGAATGTGAGAGAGGATTCCGAGGTTCTTTGACATAATCAGTGGTAAAAATGGAGGGAAAATCATTCTCAAAATGATCGAGATCAGGTAAAAATGAAGACCTATGATGAAGATCTTCCCAGGGTAACTCATCTACCGACAAGAATTCACGAATATGTTCATTAGTATTGAATACTTGTTGAGCAAGATCCAGAATTGGTGTCGAGGCTAACCTCAATATTGAAAATGACTCCTGATGGATCACATTCACTGGATCAGACTCGTTTGAAGGAGTATCAGAAAATGACTGTACATGTTGATAGGCTAACTCAAATGGACTCAAAGGCATTGGGCCATCGAAAGAATCCAATTCTGATTCTGAAGGTACTATCCAAGGATCATCAAAGGAAATAGTACTTGATATAATCGTATTGATATTAGCAATAGGAGTTTGTACGTTGGAAGCAGGCAAGGAAAAAGTTCCCAGTAAAGAAAAATCTTTAATCAAACCTACTCTGACATCCTTATAAGGGATAGTCGATTTTCCGATATGTTGGATGCTATCAATAGAGGTTGGGTCGGATGAATAATATGAGAGTTGATCTACTTTAACGATCTTTCCTTTATGAGGAAACATGATGAGATGAAATATCGATGATACAATATCAGTCATGGCGTAAGACCAACTGCGACTAAGGAGAAGGTTGTAATCGAGAGGGGAATCAACCACTTCCACATCTAGATTAACCATTTTTCCTTCGACCTCTATTGGTAGATCTTGTAAGATACCATATGGTTGAAAACCTTTTCCATTAAAAGCTTTGAGAATAGTTGGTGAGTGGTTAATGGTCAGAGAACCAAGTGATTTCCAACATTTTAATGACATAATACATGTAGAAGCCCCTTCACAACAACAGTACGAAAGATACGTTTGTTTTTTACTATTACCGGAATTTGAAAAGCCATTTGATGGGGTAGGCGGGGTGTAAAATTCTCTAAATTAAAGATCATGAGGTTCCAATCCTGGAGATCTACGGCTCCTAAGGCTGAAAAAAGTAATTTTATTTGGGCTGGGCATGATTTAAATACTTCCAAAGCCGACATTGTTGAAGGGGAAATTGCCAAATCTTCAACAATATTGTAATTCTAAGCAGCTCTCGCATGTGGATTTAAAGTTGATTTACGAAGTACACCTTTAGCAGGCAATTTGATTACTAAGTTAGGATTTTGTTTCTCGATCTGTAACAGATTAGAAACTGAGGGAGATGTAGTTCATGCTGATTTAGATGTTTCTGCTTCTTTACCAGGATTTTTACTACCGTAATCTTGTGATCGCGTCGCAACCATCAAGATATTCTCAAGGGGATTTGAGGAAGATCCAACCATGTTACTATCTTGAGTAGGAAAAGGATCCTTCAAGACAGTAGGTATAGGTGAACCTTTAACGAATTTTGATACCTCGGCTCTATGCAGGCACTCTTTTGTAAAATGATCCTCGTCACATATGAGACAAGGATATCGAGGTTTGCATTTTTCGTCAACTGGTTCAGTTGTCTCGTTTTTATCTTTTGCATATTTTTTCCTTTTATTCTTACCTTTCTTCTTACCACCAATTTTAGATTTGGTTGTAGATGATTCTACAACATGAATATCGGCGGAAGTTTCAATAGAAGAATCTCCTTTTGGTGAATCGAGTAAAGTGATAATAGGAGAAGTCGTCTTGGAAGATTTATTCTTACTTTTACCAGTGCTAACAGAACCAATTACACCATCAGCAGCATGAGAGCCAGAAGGAGTTGTAGTTAATTGACTAGGTATTGGTAAATCGGGGATTTTATCATACAGAGTACCTGACTGAGTATATACAAGGTCAAGGTACTGAGCCTGTGAAATGACTTGCTCTTTTGTAACAACGCCTCCTTTGGCCACATCTTCAGTAATTTTGGGCAATAACAATTTAATAAACCATTCAGCCAAAATTTGATCCGGAATAAAAACTTTCACTAAACGCCTTCTACGTCTCCATTCATGAATGTGATTAGATATGTACGTAGACGTAGACTGTTTTAATGAAGTCAGCAATTCTGTGTCATTGTCGTATCTTACAGGAAACTAAAGATGGGTTTAGAAAGCAGTAGCTAGTGCATTAAAATTATTAAAAGAACCGTGTGGTAACTCAATGTACCATTTGGCAGCTAGACCAATGAGAGTTCTCTGAAAAAGACGCAATCGAATTGAATCATAGATTAGTGAATTGGATGCGCACCAGAGGTGATAAGTCATAACGTGATTAGATGGGTCCTCTCCTGACTTACCTTCAAACTTTGGAATATCACTGGGCAACTTGTTAGGCATCAGTAGCCAATATGGAAGATAAAAAATGGGATCGTTCGTAAGGCGCGATAGATCCGGTAAATCTAAAGTTGCTATGAATGGTAACCGATGGCTAGGATCTTGATAACCTTGTGTGATCAAACCAGTGCCAGGAGGAGGATATCTAGGATACCCTAGAATTGGATGCACATTCGGAATCGTGAAACCTCCTGAATAATCAGGATTAATCGGACCATACTGGGGTTTTTGAGGTTCTTGATAAGTGTACCCAGGGTACGGCTTATACTGATATACTAGATTTTGTGTAGCCTGTCGAAATTGATACTGTCCCTGTTACGGTTGATAAGTAAACTGTGGTTGACTAGAGACAATCATACTAGTACCAGCTTGTCCTGTAGGCATCTAGACCATAGTCTGAATTGTAGGTCCTAACTGTGGTACAAATACTTGAGGAATTTTCACTGATGCAGGGATAGAAGAAATCAGAGCTACAGATACTCCAGAAATAGGTGTGGTAGGTTGAACAGAAGTTGCAGTAGCTGCAGCAATTTGAGGTGGAGTCTGAGGTGTACTAGGCCCGGGCTGCTGAACAGAACCAGGTGTAGGGACTTGAACAATAGGCTGGACAAGTTGTTGGGTTGGACCAGAAACTATAGGCTGTCCAGGTTGATTAGGTAATTGCACATTAGGTTGCATATTCTGTTGAATTTGAGTTGGATTCCATACCATGTTCATTCTGAGGTATTGACCCATAGAAGGTTATGCATATGAAGGACCATAACCAGGTTGAACGTAGGGTTGATAATTAACTGGTAAATTTCCAACTCCTTGTAATAATGGTTGACCGGAAGGAGGTTGGAAACTTTGAGTTGGGTACTAACCTTGAGGTTGATAACCTTGAGGCATGTACTGAATCTGGGGTTGATAAGAACCCTGAGGAATATACTGAGTCTGGGGTTGACCTTGGGGTATGTATTGTCCTTGAGGTTGATAACCTTGAGGTATGTACTATCCTTGAGGTTGTTCTCCAGGTAAATAATATTGTCCTACAGTTTGTCCTAGTAAAAAATTACCTTGAGGTTGTCTTCTATGTGGTAACTGACTACCTTGAGGTTGCCCCCCAGGTGGTAATTGACTACCTTGAGGTTGCCCCCTAGGCGATAATTGACTACCTTGAGGTTGCCCCCCAGGCGGTAACTGACTACCTTGAGGTTGAGGATTTGGAATATTACCAGACATCATAAAAATTTGCTCTGCATTCAACGTTTCAGTCTTAGTTCCTTTTGTACCAGATGATAACACTTGTTCAGTTGGTTGAGGAGTTTCTCCTAAGAAAGTACCAGAGAGTCACTGGTACCCCGAAGGAACAAAAGGACCACTGTATAAAAATGTTTCCAGAGATTTGGAAAACATGGATGACTCACTCGACATAGTAGGCGAAGGATAATAACCTCTTGGTGTAGGATGAAAAGGAAT
This sequence comes from Pinus albicaulis, assembly GCA_034641835.2. Taxonomy (NCBI): domain Eukaryota; kingdom Viridiplantae; phylum Streptophyta; class Pinopsida; order Pinales; family Pinaceae; genus Pinus; species Pinus albicaulis. The sequence goes on along the minus strand of CM076580.1, from coordinate 115,892,349 downwards.
TCGGGGTGGTGAAAAACTAAGACCCGGGTTTTCTAAAAAATATGTCAATGATAAATACCAAGAGTCAGTTCTAAAAGGACTATAGAATACTGATTCATGCTCCCTAAGATTCAAAGTTTGTTGGGTTTCGGTAAGAGTTACATCTTTGCCTGGACCGACAAGTTCTTCAATAGATATGAGGTCAAAAGGAAGATTTTCAGTAATGCGATATCTTACCCTAGGGGAACGAGGATCACTAGAAGTCGGAGTAACAAATCCTGAAGATGGTTCCAATACAGCAGGTTCAGTGTCAGGCTCAGAAATTTCAAGTTCTTCATCTAATTCACTAGAAGGAGAAATACTACCAGTAACTTCGTAAACTGAAATTGGCTCTTGAATATGCTCTGTTGTTTGTGATTGATAATCAAGATGAACAACTATAGATGACTCTCCTGCTTCTGTTGATCTAATTCTACTGTCACTAGGCGATACTAGAGCTCGCAGCCCTTCAAGTTGGCTTGGTGTATACTCAGGGGGCTTCCCCTGGAGTCTATGTGATTGTCTTGATAATTCAACCACGATTAAAAATTATTAATCACATGCAATCAAATAAAATTTCAATGAAAACTCCTAGAGTCGCTAAGGAAACAAACAAATGAATCACACGCCTAAAAAAATCTAGGAGATCAAACCACACACAAACAGTAACTTCCCACACTAAAAACACTAGTTGGTGATGAAATCCAACATCGTAGTATTTAATGTAGAAAGGGGTGGTTGGAACAGTTACCCCGACAACCTGCTTAATGAAACAGACTGAGGCAAGTTTCTCCACTTAAACCATCTTAAGTCAAGATAACCCTATGGAGAGTCCAAGTGAGTCTAGTCAACGGCTGCTCCTCCACCGTCACCTTAGGAAAAAACCGTAAGATTATGGTCACTATGGTTACCAACAGGAACTAATATACCTGGGGGAACAGTCTACGATCCGACATACACGCAAGGGCAGAGTAACAAAGCTCAATCCCCTTGAAGGCTCCTTGACATAATCCAAGGTATACTGACAAGTGACCCCAGGCTCCTTGAAAATGGTCTATCTGAGGTTTACCATTGTTAATAGGCGCACATATTCTATTGTTCCCAATGAGATAGAATTGATTATCCCACTGGTTCAGATATGGCCTCGTGCTTGACTCCTTTAAGAGGAGCTTCCCAGAGCATACAAGTGAATATTGGATTTTTTCCTACCGCAAGATCAACTACTTGTTTGTTTTAATTGTCTTGGAGAGTTAATTACTCCCTACTCCAAGACACTAGCCTAAGCTATATTGGTGAAAAGAGCCCTAGAAATATAAAATTACTAGATTGATTTTAAATTAAGCATTGATTTTAAGAGGTTGTTTCTTATGATAATAGGTGCAAAATTGAAACTGATGATATGTAGTGACCCAACTCAAAACATACTAAAAATGCATCTATTATGAGAAACAATTTGTTTTCTTTCAATGAATTCTAGCTAAAGGAAGAGTTGAGAAATGCAATCTTTTAAAAACAAATATTTCTTTCAAACAAGAATAAATGAAAAGAAATTTAATTTCAACGAGAACTCAAAATGATCTATGCTCAATAAGAAATCCCTTTTATTCAAGATCGAGACTACAAACTAAGTTTTTCTTCAAAAGAACACTACAACATCTAGAAATAACATTCAAAGCTAAAAACACTAATTTTGAGATCTAAAAAATTATAAAGACTAAATCTGAATTAAAACTTCAAATATTTTTAGGATGTCTTGCTTAGCTTGTTATCTAACTAAGAAATTATTTGATTGGATCAGCAAGAACTCAAAACATCCAATTTTGGTTTTTTAAGTGAAATTCCAAACTTATCAACAAAAATTTTTCAAAGATTTGCAAATGAGAAAAATGGGATCTAAATCTCATAAAACAATTTTTGCTATAATGTCAGACTCGGCAAGAAAGAAAGGAAACACCAATGATCTAAAGGTATACCAAGGTTTCTAATCTTTGAGCGGGATAAAGACAAAGCAAAAATCATTATAACATGCAGATCTTTTAGAAAATCATTCAAAACTAAGAATGCTGAAATAAACTCTTAAGCAAGGCTTCCTGATAGAAGATACTAGTCTGGGTATTCACTGAGAATCTAACAAACTAATCTAGACAAGAGGATTTTAAGATTTTCCGAAAATTTTCATAGGGTCCGCAATATTCAGTGCAAACCAGTGCGGTCCCGCACTGTGGGTAAAAGAAAAGTGCGGAGCTGCCCGCACTGTCTATAAAATAAAAGAGCAGACACAAGAAAACTAAAGAAAAAATAAAAAACTCTCAATCATTTCTCAGGTATTCTACAGGGATAAACTACCCAAGCCAGTATAAACAATCAAAATCAGAAAACATAAATTCACTAGTCAAAAGTAAAAGAAATCAAAGTTCAAAATCCCTCCCCAGTATGGTCGCCATTTTGTTGGACGGATAAGTCGTTCTTGCAGACAAGACAGACCTCCCAAGTGTCCTACGAACAGCTAACAAAAAACAAACAAATAAAACTATCTTTCTCTAGATATATCGCGATTCATAATTAAATGTTATAAAGGTTTAACGATCTTACCTTTGATCCAACACTTGTTTGTAGTAGTAGTCTTTCAATCGACCGAAGAGTTGCCTTCGAAGATATACAATCACAAACAAACAAATATCAAATAGCACCTGCATATCATATATTCATAAATCATATCTATTGTGGTGATCAAGGAATCCATAAAATAAACCAATCAATTAACAGCTTATTGAGAAAAATGGACTTATTTGTATTAACTTAAATAAGAAGAGCCTTACAACCATGTCCACCTTGATGTCATACAGGCCTTCCTGGGGTCCGGAACAGGCGTTTCCTTTACTCTGATCAGACTTGCACTCTTCCAACTGAGATACATACAGGTATGTAATCTTTCCCACACGAAATATCAACTAAAAGGGTCTAAGTTTCAACAGCACTTCACCTCCAATAATACTAAAGCTTGAACTCCATTTGAGGCTGCCCTATGCCTCTTTTTATAATGAAAGAGAGGATGTTATAGCTCCAAACAAGAAGGGATATAATCCACCTTCAAACGGATTAGCTTCTTACATTAAGGGGTTAGCTCCTTAAAGGATGGGATGCATGAACCTGAAAAGAGTGATCTTTCCACCGCAGGAATGTTTTTAGAAGCTTCTAAAAATGACTCAAATCGAGCTTCTATATTTTACTTGTGCCTTTTTAATCTTTTACAGGGGTCCGCACCCTTAATGAATAAACATTTCATTTGGCTCCGCAAGATTTATAGCCAAAAGGTGCGACACCGCAGGCAATACTAAGAGAAAGTGTGGTACAAGAGTTTTTAAGACTTTTATGAGCTTTTCTCTTAATTTCAAGGCTTGACTTTAGGAACTTTGATATTGTAGACTTATAAGGGATTACTAAAATGTCATGGTGACAAATTTCAGTGTAACACTCAGCATGACCCTAACCATCGGTTACCATTCATATCAACTTTGGATTTACCTGATTTCTCACGCCTAACGAATGATCCGATTTATTATCTTCCATATTGGTCGCCAATGCTGAATAATTTGCCCAATGATATTCCTAAGTTTGAAGTTAAATCAGGAGAAGACCCCTCAAACCATGTCATGAATTACCACCTCTGGTGTGCATCCAACTCTTTAATCGATGATTCCATTTGATTAAGATTGTTTTAGAGAACACTAATAGGTTTAGCTGCAAAGTGGTATATTGAACTACCACACGGCTCATTCAAAAATTTCAATGTGTTAGAAACGTCTTTCTTAACACACTTTCAGTTGCCAATCTGATACGAAAATGGCACGGAACTCTTGACTTCATTAAAACAATCTAGGTCTACATACATATCATATCACACACATGAATGGAGACGTAGGATAATTTTAGTAAAATTTTTCATTCTGAATCAGATTTTTGCGGAATGGTTTATCAAATCATGGAGGTGTTGTTACGTAAGAATAGTTCATTGCTCAAGCTCAGTACCTAGACCTTGTATATACACAGTCTGGTACTTTATACGAAAAAATTCATGACTTACCACGTCCTAGTCAAATAACTGCAACTCCTTTAGGTTCTCATGTTGCAGACGGTGTCATTGGTTTAGTTAGCGCTAATAAGAGTAAGAAGAAGTTATCAAAAACTACTTCTCCTATCATAACTTTACCAGATTCACCAAAATGAGATTCTTCCCTTAAAACTTATGTTGACATTCATGTTGTAGATTCATCTACAGCTAAATCTAAAACAGGTAATAAGAAGAAAGGAAAGAATAAAAACAAACAAACAATGTCTCCTAAAGATAAAACCGAAAAGATTGAACCAGCTGACGATAAGCGGAAACCTTGTTATCTTTGTCTTATCTGTGATGAAGATCACTTTACCAAAGAGTGCCCACATAGTTCCAAGGTCTCTAAGTTTTTCAAGGGTTCATCCACACCTATTGTCTTGAAGGATCCTTTTCCTACTCAAGTTAGAAAAATGATAGGATCTTCTTCAAATTCATCGGCAGATATCTTAATGATGTCTCGGAGGTTATGGTTGCGACGCGATCGCAATAATATGGTAGTAAAAATCCTGTAACTGGTAAAGAGACAAAAAATTCTAGTCAAACACCAACTGTATCTCCTTCGGTTTCTGATCCACTTCACATCGAGAAGCCTAATCCTGATCTAGTGATTAAACTGCCTGCTAAAGGTGTACTTCGAAAATCATCTTTCAATCCACATGCGAGAGCTTCTCAGAATTATAACATTGTTGAAGACTTAGAGATATCCCCTTCAGCAATGTTGGCCTTAGAAGTGCTACAATCATGTCCAACACAAAGGAAATTACTATTATCAACTATCGAAGCTATCGATCCTGAGGATTCTAATCTCATGGTCTTTTATATAGAAAATTTTACACCAAGACTCCCTCATCAGATGGATTTTCAGATTCCAGTATTAGTCAAAAACAGATGAGTCTTTCATACTGCAATTGATGAGGGGGAATCCACGTGCATAATGTCGTTAAACTGTTGGAAAACTATTGGTTCTCCAACACTCAACCAATCCCTGACAATCCTTAAAGCATAATAATGTCTTTTGGATTAATCACAAAAGTATTTGGTCTAACATTAAATTCTTAAAGCCTTTAATGGAAGAGTGTTTCATCTGTACGGAATACTCCAAGATCTACCTATAGAAGTAGAAGGAAAAATTGTTAATCTAGATGTGGAAGTTGTTGATGCCCCTCTGGATTACAACCTTATTTTGGGTTGTAGTTGGTCTTATGCCATGACTACTTTTGTTTTATCCTTCTTTCGATTAATCATGTTTCCTCATAAAGGAAAGATTGTGAAAATCGATCAGTTGTCATATTATTCATCCGACCCTACTTCTACGAATAGTATTTAACATGTTGGAAAATTGATTATCCCATATGAAGATGTTGGTGTAGGTTTAGTAAAGGACTCTGCTTTGATGGGAACTTTCTCTATGTCTCCACCCAACGTACCACGTACCATTTCCAACATCAATATGATTTCAACAAGCACTATACCATTCGATTGCACTTGGGTAGTGCCTTCAGAATCAGAACTGGATTCTTTCAATCGCAAGATGCCTTTGAGTCCTTTTGAAATGGCATATGTGGCAGTACAATCGTTCTCTAACACATTTTCAACTACTCTTGATCAAATGAATGTGATCTTAGAAGAATCTTATTCACTATCAAGCTCAGCCTTGACATCACTTTCCGATCCTTTTCAACTAGTGTTTCACATTTATGAAAGTATTCGAGAATTTTTGTCTTTGGATGAATTACCCTAGGATAATCTACATCATAGATCTTTGTTTTTCCCTGAACTTGATAGGTTTAAAAATGATATTTTGCCTATTTTTTCGATTGATTATGTCAAGGAACCACAAAATCCCATATCGATTACAAATTCGGATTCTGAGATTAATTTTGGAAACATTTCTACAATTGTTCCTATCGACATATCAGTTAAACCTGGAATTGTTGAAAACATTTATATAGGCGCTTCTTGTACGATTGACGTGATTAATACATATAAAGCCCTATTTCAAGAATTCGGAGAGTTATCTGCCTGGTCTCCGAAGAGATGCTAGGAATCGATCAAAAAATTGTCATTCATGAAATTAAGACATACCCAGATGCCAAGAATATTAGACAAATATTACGTCCAATACATCCACGAAAAGATGCTGCTATCAAAGTTGAAGTTGAAAAGCTATCGCGAGCAGGATTTATTTATCCAATCCCATTGATAGATTGGGTACCTAATATAGTTCCTGTTACCAAAAAATAAGGGACTATACGAATGTGTGTTGATTATAGGTATATTAATAAATAATGTCCAAAAGACAATTATCCTACCCCTTATATCGACCAAATTATTGACGATTGTGCCAGAAATGAAATTTTCTCATTTATGGATGGATTTTCCGAGTCTAATCAAATCAACATACTCCCTGCTGATCAACCAAAAATAGCATTTATATGTCCTCGGGGGACATTTTCTTATTTCAAATTACCTTTCGGATTAAAAAATGCTTGTGCAACTTTTCAAAGGGCCATGTCTTATGCTTTTCATGATATCAAACATATTGTACAGCCTTATCTGGATGATTTACCTCCTCACTTTTTACACGGGGATGATCATCATACACACTTACGAGCTATTTTCATGATATGTAGGCATTACAAGATTCGTTTGAACCCGCACAAATGTGTTTTTTTGTGTGCAATCAGGATGATTACTAGGATTCATTGTTTCAAAATCTAGCATTCATGTTTACCCCTTGAAGGTTGAGGCCATCATCAATTTACCTCCTCCTTCCAGACTTCGCCAACTCCAAAGTTTGCAAGGGAAATAAAACTTTCTACGTAGATTTATCCCGAACTATGTTGAGTTAACAAAAGGTTTTACCCGGTTGTTGAAACAAAGTGTTCCTTTTATTTGGGATGAGATTGTTGATCGATCTTTTGATGCTCTAAAACACACATTGACCCGTGCACTGTTATTGCATCCACCCAATTACCACCATGACTATTTTTTATACTTAGCAGCCTCTGATTCCACCATTGGAATGGTTCTAGTTCAAGAGGATGAATCTCACAATGAGCATTTGATCTATTATCTGAGTTAAAATCTCAACCCGACGGAAATCAAATATTCGCATGTGGAGAAATTGGCCTTGGCAGTAGTTCAAGTTGTCCAATGATTTCGTCACTACATATTGTTACGTAAAACAACTATGGTATCTGATTGCAACCCGATGATGTATATTTTGACAAAATAATTACTCAAGGGAAAATTCTCTAAATGGATTTTCATCCTACAAGAGTTTTATTTGGAATTCAAGAAATCTAAATCAAATAAATAATTGGTGTTTGCGGAACTTATGTGTGAATTTCCCAATACTGAGACAAAAACCGTGGTAGAAAATCCCATCGTAGATGAATCTCTGTTTCTTATAAGTACGTTAGATCCATGGTATGGAGATATCATTATATATCTTCTTACCCAAACCTTTAAGCCATAGCTTTCACGTTCAAATCCATGGAGAATCCGGTATCAATCCCAGTAATACAATATTGTTGGGGACACACTTTATCGTCGTGGTGCGGATTCTATTTTTCGACGTTGTATAACTCACGAATAGGCTGAAAGGGTTTTGAATGAATGCCACTCTAGAGCATGTGGTGGTCATATATCTGGTTTTTCCACCGTCCAAAAGATATTGCGCGCTGGTTATTTTTGGCCATCATTGTTCAAAGATTGTATTCTTGCGGTCCAAAAATGCCACAACTGCCATATTTTTTATCGAAGGATGTGTGCGCCTCCATATTCTCTTCACCCAATAATTGTTGTCGGTCCTTTTGAAAAATGGGGCATTGATTTCATTACATGTAACCCTCACTCAACCAGGGGGCATGGTATATTATTCTCGTTGTTGATTACTTTACCAAATGGGTCGAGGCGATGCCTACATTCACGGCAGATGGAAAAACTCCAACTACGTTCGTATTCAATCATTTTATTACTCATTTCGATGTAACCCAAGCTATTATCATAGACCATGGGAGTCATTTACGAAATATAATGATGAGTAAACTTTCTAATCAACTTGGCTTGTGCCATGATAACTCTACTCCATATTACCCGCAGGCTAATGGTCAAGTTGAAGCCGTCAACAAGGTTTTAACCACCATGATTAAATGGATTATCGGAACTCACAAATAGAATTGGCATATCATTCTTTTTTCGGCACTATGGGCATACCAAACCTCAGTAAAAACTGCTATAGGGTTCACTCCTTTTCAACTAGTCTATGGTTTAGAATCTGTGTTACCCATTGAATGTGAAATACCGTCACTCCAATTAGCCATTGAGTTACTACCAGCTACCTCTGAAGAGGAAAACACTTTTTGTACTTAGCACAATTAGATGAGACTCGGCGCACCGTTTCATTTGCTACCGAAGCTCATAAGAAACGTGTGAAAGCTTAGTATGATCGAAGTGTTACTCCTCGTGTTTTTTCATAAGGTGACCTAGTCGTAGTATATGATCAAGCTAATGATAAGCTAGGTTTTGGGAAATTCGAACTGATGTGACATGGTCCTTACATTGTTAGGCATGTGCTTGCAAAAGGGGCCTAGGAATTGACTGATTATGATGGGATCTCTTTAGATAAACCCAGAAATTGTATTTATCTTAAGAGATATTATGCTTGAATTTCGTGTGAAGATTTCACTTGTACATTAGTTACTTTTTAAATAATGTGCCTTAGATTAGATAAGTGTGCTTAGATTAAGTTTTTTTTTACTACTATCACTGCTTATCTTGATTACTCTTGATATTACAGATGTTGACATCCCTTCAAACGTACATTGGTTTTGTTGATGGTGTCTGTCGTAGTACACGGAATATTTCTTCTGCGGCATGGGTTATCTATTCACCCACCGATTAGTTAGTTTCTATGCATGGGTTAAGCATTTGTCAAACAACGAACAATATTTCAGAATATAGCGCATTCATTGAGTTATTATCTTATGCCATTTCATTTGGTATTCGACATTTTATCATTAGCTTGGATTCATAACTCATTGTATTACAATTAAACAGGGTATATGCAATTAAAAATCCAGTGTTATTGAGATTATTTTTGAAGGTTCATCTCTTGGAACGACAATTTTATTACATCAAATATCAAAAAAATTCAATAAATTTAAACACATTGGTCGATGCATTATCTAATCATTTTCTAAATAGACACTTTCAACATTGACATAGTAAACCAAAAAAACATTCGATACATGTTGAATAAGACACTCAGAGGAAAATATTAATATCATAGATAGGTTTGTTTTCAAAATATTACATCGTCTATGATCATAGGTTCAAATACCTTATGATCTAATAGATACTGATACAAAAAACAAAATATGTCAATCCACAATGATCATCCACTATCCATGATGATGATCATGGTAATAAACTATGGCACTGCCACTTTGCGCAGGAATATCCTAAATTGTCCTGGAACACCTGTAACATGTCTCTGAAGCCGGAGAGGAATGTCATATGTCCCTCTCTTAGGAATGTCTATGGTTAAAATATGCAGGTTGTGTTCCATATCGGCTAGGATCTCTGTTTCCTGATCCTATGGTGGTGCTATAGGCTCTGCTTGCCGCCTATCAAAGCGACGAAGTGTAGCTAGTCATCATGGACCGACATTTGCATTTAAAGATTGTTATCAGTATTGGACGATAAAAAAAAAAAATATTAAAACATCAAAATAGTTCACTTACCTTATTCGTCCCATTATGCCCTTGGAGACAAAGACATCTCAGGATCACCTCTGAAATCCATACCTGCATAGGGGAAGTCTTTGATGGTGAAGACTTGGTTCCTTAGCCACATAAAGTATGTTGGAGTGAACCGAACCACTGAACTGCCATCGCCACCATGGCGGGCCATTAATGCAACCCAATGTACCATCCAAGGTTCCCCATGATCTACTGGAATCAGCTGAGGGGCGAGAAGAAGGATTCTCTCTAAAGAAAAAGAAATCAGAATGTCACCATAACCAAAGTTTTTTAACTTTGCATTATTTTCTCTAGTTAATTTTCCTTTCATGTTGGCCAATACCCCTTCACACCAGTTGAACATGGTGCCTCAGAAACACTCTATTGCGGTATTCATTTGAGATTTAGTCGCTACATGTGGAGCTGCACTCCCACATAATCTGGTTACTGTAAATGCAATAAATTTTAGATCCAATCGCAAAATTGTTTTAATATCTATGCGATTATCTTTTTTGTATGCCTCATCACTACAATATTGTTTTTTGTAGATGGAAACGGGTAGGCCACCCTATCTAGCTCCAAACAAGGATATGTTTTCTCCTCTCTTAGATAATCCAGTAAGAAAATAGATATCCTCGAGCTTGATTTCAAGCCAATGGTCACCAATGATGAAGCAATGATCTTGAACTTCCCATGCATTTACTAACCATGTCATCACCTATATTTGTGCTTTCATACCTTGGATCGACTAGAACTTATATAACCCACAAGCTTGAAATGCACGTATAGTGGTAGCATTGTCCATGGCTTCATTGTCTATAGCCTCATGCTCACGTTCACTCCACTCTAACATGGTGGAATAGCCTGCAAATAAACACATTTGAAATTTAGAAACCATTGGAGTGGAAAGCTTAAATCATTTCTAAGAGAATTTCTGAATTTTAAAACGGTCACAGCACCTCTACAGTTTTTGTGAGGAAACAGTGCGAACGTCCGCACGAGCTCCACACAAAAACCGCAGCATCCTGATAGTTTTCTATGTAAAAATTATCAGGGTCCGTAGGTAGCATGCGCATGACCTGCGGATCCCCGAGAGTGCATTTTTAAACACAAAATCCTCCCAAAAATGAAATTAAAGCTAAAAGGAGAAATGAAATGGATAGAAATGAAGAGAAAGATGATGTGGATTACCTGGTTCTGACGATTCATGGAATGGACGGTCAATTCTCCCAATATTAGCTCTGGAAATTTTTTGCCAAAAGCTCTCAATTCACTGCTCTGAAGAAAAAAGGTGAAAATGATTTTTTTTAACTCCTTTTTATAGTTTTTGAATGAATAAAATATTTTATTTTTTTTATTTCTTCACTTTAAAAGGCTATTTTTATTTTTTATTTTTTACTTCTTGGAAATAGGTATGTGTAATATTTTGAGTTTTTGTGCAGGATGCAGGCCTTTTGGTGAAAAGAATTATTCTAACAATGAGTATACTTTTATCACTTTTTCGGGCTCTTGAAAATTACAAAAAAGCGAAACCCTGGAGTTCTCTTTTAAGCCCTTTTCAGACTCTCTAAATTTGAAAATATCGCCGAGTACTTGACTATTCGAACTTGTTAAAGGAAATGAACAGCCATCCCTTCAGTATAAGTTTACCCCTTTTCCGGACTGAAATGGAATATTTACGAAAAAGTTATATGTTGACTAATCATGGTCAATAGAGTTCTCTCCAGTATTATTTTATCCTTTTTTGGGCTTGAGAGACTAAATTTACGAAAAATTACAACCACAGAGTTTATTTATGTTTTTTTTCTGACTCCCTAAAACTGAAAAACATCATGTTTCTCCTATACTGGACTCTTTAAAATTTAACAGTAAAGGACTTGTCGATTAAAAACAGGAACGAACCACTCCTTCTTAGGGTTCTATTTTAATACTAATATGGACTCATCCAAAGGATGAGCGTACACAAACAAGCAAATGTTATTCTCCTCAATCTTATCAAAAATAAAGGGGTACTTTCCAGTAATGGTGGGGGGGGGGAAGAGAAAAAGAATCCAACTGTCACCCTTGTTTAAAAAGCAGCATACCACTCTTGAACACGACACTTTGTCACACTTGTACCTAGGTTGGGAAATCCTTTTTCTAATAGCTAATCAAATGTTATGAACCTAATTCATAACTAAAGTAATAAATATAGTCATTAATAGAATAAATAGAAATAAATGTAATTACTAGCTAATCAATTAGGATTAGGTTAATGAAAAGGCATGTCTAAAAGACATGCCCATTCGTCAAAAGGTACCTGCATGGGTATAAAAGCGGGACCTCATTATAATCATTCAATCATGTCTTATATCATATCAATAAAATATTATTATTATAAATACCTCTTGAGTATTTTTATAATTAAAGTTGCTTTTGCTATCAAAGTCAACAACCATACAAGTCTTACTGCTACAGTATTCAAATCTACGAATTTCGCTGTTACAGTGGTATCAGAGCTATATTAAGGACAAGTTGAAGCAATGGCACACAACATCGTTCTACAAGCCTACGAATGTAGTTTACAAGCCTATGGACATAAACTACCACACTATGTGTCATTACGTGAAGATCCCAAAAGAATTGATCAGATTAGGAAAGTTCAACAAAAGCTTCAGCAAGTAGAGAATTCTTGGGCAGAAGTCACAAATGGTTTAAAAAAAGATTCGGCAAATCTTAAAAAAAATTCTGCAGATCGTAAAAAAATTTCTCATAATAGAGAAGAAAATCATGACAAACAAAAAGATGAAAAATGTTGTAAAAATGAAAAAGCAGTTAGTTATGTCAAGGGGAAATCAAGTAAAACATCCATGGTAAATTCAACCAAATATATTCCCCCACCAATGCGTAATAAAGGAAAACAACCAACTAATGTTGAAAGTAAGGAAGAAGGGAAATGTTGGAAGTGTGGAAACAAATATTTCACAGGACATAAGTGTGCAAACCAAAAACTTTATAACCGTGAAGCAGATCTGGATGATGATGAAGATGTGAGGCAAGAAAAGGCTTCCACTGTTATTCAATCTCATTCTCATTCTGCTATGACAAAATTCTCTGCTGGTTCGGGTTCAAATTCTACATCATTGCAAGGATGTGGTTCTAGTTTACCCACAGATGAAGTGGTGCAGATCATGGGAGATGTGACAGCTGTCGAAAAGGCTCTATTAGCTGTATCTGACCAAGAAGAAAAGCAACGGTGTGAAAAAGAGGCCAATGTTGCTCTCTTACCAAAAAACCAGTTGGGATCTTCTTTACAGCCAGCAAAAGTTACAGCCGAAGGAACACCAAGAGGAGATGGCAGGGTTGAAAGGAAACTTCAGTATGTAGGTGCTGAGAAGATCGATAATAAACTCAAGAAACCGACCACATTCTTATGTAAACTAAAACTTCCGTTGTTACAGCTGCCGGCATCTGAATCAATTCAGAATAGTCTTGAGCCTGCAATGACGTTGGTAAAAGAAATTTTGTCCACAGTTGTACCAAGAATTCGAAAATCCTCAACTGAAGAATTACATAAGACAAAAATAGATGCACGTGGTAGAGTTGACCGAGAGAGTATGGGAAAGCATGTCAGTGTATGGAATATGTTTCTTGAGATGCTTATTGAATTGCAAATGACTAAAAACACTAAGTTTCTTGAACAATGGCATAAGATAGTCCCGTCCAAGTTAATTACATATTTTTTGTATAAATCTATGCATCCAACTGGCGTGCGATGGGTTATAAAATTCATTTGGAAAAACACCGGAAACATGGGAAAACTGAAATTAAAGAAAGGCAGTGTCATTCTGAAGGAAATTTTAGGTGGTATTAATGAGAATAAAGAAAAAAACCTTGTTACTGCAAATGCAGGTTTACAACAACTGAAATTGGAGTTCGCAAGATTGCAAACAGAAGTCAATTTCCTTAAAGCTGATTTCGCCAAAGAAATGGGTTACTCTCTGGTTGTTAAACTCATTGATATAATATCAGAACGATGTTCTCCAGACTAGGAAGATTCGTTGACATCTCCCCACAAAATGGAAAAATCAGATCCATGGAGATGGATGACGAGCGAGCAAGAATTCAGAAGAGTAACAGACAATAACCCACAAGCATCTTCAGCCGCACCCCTTGCTTTCAACATTGCAGTGGCAACCTCATCGTCTTCAACCTCAAGTTTGTCTTTTGGCACTTCTGGGCCATCTTCGGTTTTCACCCCAGGTTTTCCATTTGGAACTCCTGCGTCATCATCGACTTCGACACCAGGCTTATCTTTTGGAACCCCGGCTTCTTCATTTTCCGGGTCTTGCTCATCTCAACCTTCATTTGGATTCTGCAATATGGGTTCTGGTGCTGCAACTGCTGCGACATCCTCACAGATGCTTTCAGTGAGGACGACTTTAGAAAATTGCAGTGGTGATATGAGTCATAGTCGCAATCGTGAAAGACGCAATTATATGCACCGAACGAGATATGAAAGACGTCGAAGCATAATATTTGACCCTCGACTAGACACGTCGATTGACAACGGGGAGATGGCAGTCTTTTTAAATGGTGTTTCGAATAGCAACTGGCGTGGAATTGCCAATCCCAAAGGGGAATTAGTAATTTCAAATTCGCCAGGCGAGAGCAACAATAAACAAAAGCGAAATCGTCGAATGTTTTACGACTGGAACATCGAAATTCTCGTAAAGTTGATGATGAATGTTGTAGAACCCCCATTTTCTCAGAATAAAAAGACCAGCATTTTTCTCTTTGAGTGCCTTTACCTCATTTTCGGAAACGTTGACAATTGTGTTTTTCCCTCGAATGTCAAGAATTCGTCCCGAGAGATTGCTAAGGCTTGGAAAGATAAGATGAATCTAAGGATAGTACTAGTCGTGGCAGTAAGGTATATTGTGGCGTCAATTTGATGGACTGAGTACCTGATACGACGTGTCTCTTTTTTTTAAAAACGGATCACCACGCTTATGAATCGGTTAATTCCATAACATTAGATACAAACTATATATATAATATAGTTGTATGTAAAAAAAAAATATTATTATTAATTTAATTAATTAAAATTATTAATTAATTAATTAAATTAATAAAAATTAATAATAATTATTATTATTTAAATAATAGTAATAATAATTATTAAGAAAAAAAAAAAAATATATATATATATATATAAGGGAGAACTCAGTTTCAAGGAAGTATTATTGAAGAATTATATATGCCAAAGTCCCAGTGATTAAAGACATGCTTAGCAGATAGTTTCCAGTGAAGAAACTTGGAAGGCGATTAAAGTGAAGGAAATTGTCGAAAGGTTAAGCTTTGAGGACAAAGCTTTTCGAAGGAGGAGGCAATGTTATGAACCTAATTCATAACTAAAGTAATAAATATAGTCATTAATAGAATAAATAGAATTAAATGTAATTACTAGCTAATCAATTAGGATTAGGTTAAATAATCATTAGGTTAATGAAAAGGCATGTCTAAAAGACATGCCCATTCGTGAAAAGGTACCTGCATGGGTATAAAAGCGGGACCTCATTGTAATCATTCAATCATGTCTTATATCATATCAATAAAATATTATTATTATAAATACCTCTTGAGTATTTTTATAATTAAAGCTGCTTTTGTTATCAAAGTCAACAAGCATACAAGTCTTACTGCTACAGTATTCAAATCTACGAATTCCGTTGTTACATCAAACCACATTGAAAGTCTTCAGCCAGTTTCTGGGTATTAGCTTTAGGTAAATTGTTGCCAAACCATCTGCAATGTCGTTATGTGTTCAAGAGACAGTTCAAATAAACCATTAATTGCAAACATTTTTCTCTATTTGCGTTGACCATCCCTGAGTCATTCCTTGCAAATATTTCTTCAAAACTTGATCTAATGGTTTTGTGTCGTGGGCTTTCTACAACGAGTCATTTTCTATTGACGACAGCTCATCATCTAGAAAGTTGATCTAGAATCATATCAGTACCTTGGGATCTGCATGCCCTAATGGCAGGTTTCTCGCCTTCGATGATAGGTTGCATCATTGACCTTTGATCGAAAGATTTTAGGAAGTGTTCGACTGCAAATCATTCATTCACACTTCATGGATTGTACTGAGTACTTTGAGAGCCATTATTATTATTGGTGGTTTCCCTCACACTTCTTAAAATTTCACGTCATTGACTCGTAATCAAGTTGTTTCTACCATGTTCGACTTCGACACAATCAATCGCATGGACAGAATCATACTAGTTCGGGAAGCGGAAATCAAGACCTTGGATCTAGTTTCCACCATCCAGGCTGCGAGGAGTTTTATTATTCATGATACAATAGACTACTTATGACAGATGGTTGCACTCATACTGTGTCTAATTTTGATGTAATATTAAAATCATATATGTATCTAAACATTTAGTTAGTTTTGATCTGAGTATGGGAATGCCTACCTTAGCGATGATATATATATATATATATATATGCTTGCATTGAATGTTTTTACAGGTTTTCAACCGGTGTGCCCGCAATCCAATCCTCGGAATGATAAAGCACTTCACTCTTCAGAACAACCTCAGACTTCTCACTTTAGGGGGCAATCTGTTACACGTTATTTTGTCACCATGAAATATGACTATCCATATAGGTCTATCACCACCTATATCATGCTCCCGTAGAAGTCAAAAACCCTAATGTTCCCAAAACAAGTCTTTGAATTGGAGAAAATATCATTAAAACCCTTAAAAGTCTACCTCCACACTTTTTCTAGCCTTTTCCTGCAGGTTCGTGGATACTTGTTCTATAGCCTGCGGCAGCTCCCGCACGTTCTTCTACTAAAACCTGCGGACCCCCGTAAAAATTCAAATAAAGGAAAAATTAAATTCTAGAAGCCCAACTGGTCGAATATTCTCCCAAATTGAAGCTTCTAGAGGCGCGATCAATTCGAGCTTTATCCCTCCCCTTATCAAGCTTTATCCCTCCACTCATGGAGCTTATCCCTTGGTCTATGGAGTTCAAATCTCTTGGAATCCATCCCCCTCTTCATGGAACTGAAGCTACCTCCATTTCCCTATAAATTGAGCTCATGTTTCAGTCTCAAGTGTAGATTGTGGGTAGCTTGTATATTTTAGTTGCGGAATGAATTCTCAAAAGGGAATACTCTCTACACTAGTTGTTGTTGGCATGAGAATGATCACACCCTTATGTCCATAACTCTATGCTAGTATTCAGAGAGGAAGGCTTTTCAACCTGAAGGAGGAACAATTGTTCAAGACCCCAGGAGAACCTATACGATAGCAAGGCAGTGGTTTGTAAGGTTACTCTTTTCATTCAAGATAATATATATGGATATCTTTTTCTCATTGCTTTTTTCTTGTGCTTATTTGAATAATTCAATATTTATACTCCTTGATCATTAAGTTAGATTATATTTTCTTAATTATTATATGTTGCAGGTTCTTTGATTCTTTTGTCTATCTTTGATTGCAGGTTCTACTTACTGAAGAAGCCTCTTTGTAGAAACTGGATAAAATACTGCATCGAACATTGGATTTCAAGGTAAGGGCATGCCCTCTTTCTTTTTTTATAATAATTTTTAATTGTAAATAATCTAGAGGAAAATATTTACAAATGGATGTTTGTTTCTAGCTATTCGTATAATATTAGGGAGATAGCTCTTGTCTGCAAGAGGGATTAATCCGCATAACGCTTAGTGCACTCCCTTTTTTTCTGTTGTGCAAGTTCCAAAATGAGACTGTTGTCGTTTTAACTTTCTCATTGCTCTGCTTCTAGTAGCTTCAACCAAAACATCCTTCACGACTGTTATTCTTTCAAAAAATGAATGACCCAACATGCCCCGACCACATCCTATTGACTCTCCCTCGAGTCAATATGTTGTTGTTGGTTGTGAATCTATTGCGGGGTGAATTCAACTAAGTTCGGTTATGGTTCCTTCAAATGAAGGACCCAACTCTGTAACAGTCTGGAGAGAGGATTCTTGAAAATTGGAAAATGCAAACATAGATGAAGTCCAAGAATATAGAAGGTTCGAGACCTTGACCAAAATTTCTGTAATATTTTTCTCAGTAGGGTTTTGGGATGAGATTCGACAAGCTCCTGCATTTTTTGGTCAGCAAAAGTGGAAAAGGTACTAAGAGTCATGAAATTTTTCTAAGCTTCCAGCCAAACTTCACAGAGAAATAGTTTGGTATCCTGAGAAACATCTTCCAATTGATTTTTTTCTTCTAGTACATCTTCTTGATCTAGGATTTGTTGCTTAACATCCAGATCAGAAGATACCATGGCCTCCTGGTAAAAAAAATTAGCATTCTTGTGTAAAGGATCGATTGAGAAATTTTTCTTTGCAACCACTTGACTGGCATCATAAATTCAACAAAATACCTGCTAAGATTATTGCATGACTTGTGGTAGAGTAGCATAGAGGGTTGAGGCATTATGCAACTTTCCTAAATTTGATATCTATAGGTGGCGGACGAATCTAATGTAGACCGATGCAGAGTTTGAAAAGTACTCTGAAGCTCTACATTCTTGGAGACTAATTGGTGAGAGGCCGCTTCAATGGAAATACAACATTCGGCAGGGGAGAAAGTAGCAAAATCTTCAGACTACTCAATAGCATAGGGAGAAACGGTAGGCCATAGTGTTTGCAGTTGAGTATGGACCTCACTAATCTTGGTCTCCAATCCTTTATTATCATCCTATATATGGGCTTGACCGGAAGTAGTGTTGGAAATATTGTCATTGCTGGAAAAGGAGCAGAAAGGAGCAGCACCAAAATTATCATTGAGAAAAGTGGAGAAGATTAGGATCAGTTGGAGTATAAAGGAGAAATACGGCAAAGAATTCAAAAGTTAAGTGGAGAAGCATAAAAGATAGGCATAGGAGAAGCAAAGAGTTAAAGAGAAGTAGAGAGGAGTAGCATTATGCAGAAAATAGGCAAGCAGCAGCAACGTGTGACAAAGAGGTAAGGAGCAGAATTAGAATCATTATCTAAGGAAAAGGAGTAGAAAGGAGCAGCAAAGAGGCAGAACAATGCATTTTAGTTCAGTGTGATTCCAGTCTAGATCAAGTGGATGTGTGTGCAAGTTGAATAAGAAAAAAATCCATATTTTGGATTCATAGATCTAATACAGAATGGTGTTCTATATTCAGCATTGAAATATTATGTAAAGTGGCAGCAGCGTATAATCATAGATCCAAGCGAATAAGAGAAGAGAAGGCCCAGGAAGGAGTATCATGGAGGAGACGGAGTTGCAGAGCAGCGGAAATTGAACAAACAGGGGAAATGATTAAGGCATAAAACCCCTAAGAAAATTTCCAAAGGAGATAACGGATGGTTCTGATCAAATCGCAAAGATCAGCTTAAATATTGACGGTTTAGATCTCGTCACAGATTAAATTGTGAAAGTGTCGAAGTGGACATGTGTCGGGCGGAGTTATTGCACATATCGCATAGCGCATGCGATATGGTATAACAGTTAACGGCGGAGATGTAAATTTGTGAAGTGCCAATGAGGTAAATTAGTGAAGAGTCGAAGTTTGATGGGCAACGTTTTGTGACATGTTATAAGGTATTCGCAGCGATTTGCAAAATCGCAAAATCGATATTATTGCGATATGGTTAAACTTGCGAAGTTGCGATAATGTGCAGAGGTAACGATGCGATAAGAAGTGGGGTTTGCGATGCGATGCGATCGCATATCCCATATGATAAGAGGAACCTTGTTAGTGTTATGAGATAAATCTTGCGACATGCAATAAGGGTTGGATGCGATGTAGTTTCAGAGTTAAATTGCAAAGGATTTCAAATCCGGAATAAGGCCTTTTTGTGAAGAAATCGCATCTAAGCTAGAAGCGGTGAATATGACACAGAACCACGAAGAATTCTTAGATGTGATATGAGGATTGGACGCAATATAGTTCAAAGCTAAAATCTAAAGGAATTGAAGTCTGATTGTGGGACCCAATTGCATATCGCACATTGCAAGCTCAGGAGGATAAGTGCTCAAGAATCATGTTAAAATGTCGAAGTGTGAAGTGCGATAAGAGTACCGGATGCGATGTAGTTTCAAAGAAAAAGTCTAAAGAATTTCAAATCTAGAGGTATAAGTTTTCCCTTTGAGAAATCGCATTGGGGTTTGGAAGAGATATGCATAACAAGAAACACATGAGAAAGTCAAAGTGCAAAGTGCAATAATGAAGCGGACACGATGCAAGTCAATGTTGAAGCCTAAAGGATTTCAAGTCTAGGAGTATGGGTTTTCCCTTATATTGGCCTGTGACCGTACATAACATGGAGAAGTGGTCCCTATAAGGAAATAACAAGACAAAGGCAATAGAGAAATAGTTAAGTTAGAAAAAACAGCAAGGAAATAGTCCCAAGCTAGGTTGGGTCAATTCGTGCATGCGGTCAGGTTGAGTCATGAATGCTAAAGCATATCTAGTCATGAATGTAGAGCAAGTATTCCATGAAAAAATAATAAATGACCAAGCACAACCAAAGAGACAAGGTCGGAAAACCACAGCAAGGGGAGCAGTGAGGACCGTTGATCAGAGCATCGATTAATTGCTGAGATTAAAATCACAGTCGCAGAGCACAAGTGTTTCAAGACAGGTGCAAAGGGTAAAACTCAAAAATGTTGAAGTGTGATGCGCAATGGCGGTGGGACCCAGTCACCCACCACACTTCCTTTCATTCCATTTCCCTTTCAAATCACTAAAACTTTATATTTTCCACCTTTCCGCTTAATTTCTCTACTTTACCTTTTTCACCGTTATATCATGGTTTCTCCTCCACTTTTCCTATCCCCCCGATTGCAATTAAAGTGGGCCAGTCCCCCTGACACGTCACCCATTCCCCCCCCCTGCCATCCATCGAATTTCACAAACATTGCAACTTATTGTTTAGGTGCCCGCAATGTATTTATTTTAATTTGCAATGTGGCGTTTATCCCCACCACAGCAGCTCCCCCCCCCCCAACACTTCACAGTCGTTTCCAAAGAATATCACATATTGTAACCCCGCCAATTGCAGTGAGATCCACCGCTCCCTAACACATCATCCTCCATTCAGCGCAAACCATACTTCGCAATTTTAAGAGTTTACCGTATTCCCCAAATGCTAAATTCTGCGATGTGCGATGCAGGCGGGTCCCTCTCCCCACACTTCACAAGTTTTAGATTTTAACCCCCGCTATTTATAACAAAATGGTAAGATCTGCAATTTGTGATGCAGTCGGCCCCACTTTCCCCTACCATGTCACTTAACTCCTCCTCGTGCTTCACACTTTGCATCCTTTAAAAGTAAACTTTCATTGTTTAGTGTTAAAATTTGTGATCTTCAGGCAGTGTTCGGGTCCCACCTTCCTCCACGTCACCTCCTTTCTCCCCGTACTTCACACTTCGCACTGTTTAAGAGTTCATCTCTACTGCTTCTTGGTAAATATTTGCGATTATGATGCATTTTGTCTCCACCATAATACTCCACTCACCGCAAATACACCATTCCTTCAATACTGTTCCCATTCCATTACTCTCTCCATTCCCATTCATTGGCACACATCCCATTACCACTAAGCCTTTTTCATCTCTCTATCACCTCATCTTCACCCCAATGCATCTGACGGTCCTTTTTTCATTTCACACCCCTCGCAATTTTCAAACTTTAACCATGGGAAGGGGGTCTAAAATGGGCAGTATCCATTACTTCCCACTCATCCACGTGTCATCCTCTCGTCATTTCGCACCCCCTTTCTCTGATACCCCTTACGACTTGAGACCCCCTCAGAAATCCGGTTCATGTTTTTGCGATTCAAAACACTGCATGGGCTTTTGAGGCAGAACATACAGTTGTGGCTGATGCAGTCTGCTCAGGAGATCTCTACTAAAGAACCAGGTGCGCTCAGTACGATCGGTCTCTTCATAATGGATTAAGTGGAAATCACCAGACTGAGGGAGTGGAGGTTTTCAAGCAATAGATAAAATCATAAAATGACAGTCAGCCTGTACACCTACGACCGCTCCTCGCCATACCGTGTTGAAGGCTCCCATTATTATCCTCAATGGGCGACCGTGTCCTTTCTGTTTTTGGTTTAATTTTGATGATTTTACTGGTGAAATCTTAATTTCACCCCATTCCTGTTTTAATTCTCTCAGTACATAAGTAATTTCTCAATGTACGCTATACAAGTTAGGTAGCATGTTTCGATTTTATAGATATGGGTCAATCATAAGTGATCAAGTACCGTAGACCCTCCAAGTAAACTCTATATATAGTGACTTCTAAGATGAAAGTAGGGTTCTAGAATTTTGGAAGAATTTTGTTGTAGTTTTCTATGATTGTGCTCCCTATGCTCTAAGATATATATTTGGGAGAGTTGTTTGAACTTAATATAACACAGCATTGTTATTTGGATTTCATATGGAGCAATAATTAGTATGTATCTATTTTTCTTTTTTTATCAATAATCTCTCTTTATGTATAATCATCTGTCATACTATGCTGCTTTGAAGGTCTACGTAATGTAGCTACCAGTAGTCTACAATTTTATTCATGAATTCGTGTTTGCATAATGCTCAAGTGTTAACGCTCATGTATTAAGCTTTTCGTACTCCCTTAATTTTCACTCTATGAACCTCTGTTGTTTCCCATACCTCATTCATATCTTTTTCCTCTGAGTTCACTGGGGGATATATTCTTAAATCTCTTAAGCCTATCTCTTGTGGGTTCATTCTCCGTTCTTCCTCACCGCCTCTGCACATTTTAATTCTTTTACTCATTGTTTTATACTTGGCCCAACTAAAATCCATCAACCTTACAGCCCTCTGAGCCCTCTCCCTATTTGGGGAATTCACATGAAGTAGGCACAAATGGTCTTCTCTATTCTTGAACCACCAAAACCATGATTCTCTTGACCCATATTCTATCAGAAGCTTTATACAAATTTCCCACATTTACCTTTGATTTTAAGATGTCCTAGGCACTGGTCCTTTGCAACTCAAGGTTATCTCTGGGAGCTACAACACCTTTATTAAATCGCATCGGAGAGAAAAGGAGGATTATAATGTAAAAAAAAAGGTTGAATGCAGTAGAAGGACTCGGGTAGAATAAGACCTGACACTACATGTAGAGAGTAAAGCAGTTACACTTTGATATTGGAAGAAAGTCTAAACATGGGCAGAAAGTCACAGGTAAGGGACCTGACACAGAGAAAAGGGCAGAGTAAGCTGAACATCATGGTAATAAGGAGATAGACACCAATGGTCGAGTCAGGCTTAGCAACACTATGGCCAGAGTCGGGTGTTGAATGTTGCAGGCACGAGCAGAAGAGGCAGATTCGGGCAAAAGGAGATATGGTGGCACTGTTGGAAATGTGCCAGCTAGGTCGATTCGGGAAAAAAGCATTCGTGCAGAATTGTTATGATATAACTGCATAAACAAAATAGACAATGACAGCAACATAAAGGAAAAATGCACAGCGAGCCAAGATCTGAAAGGGTTGAGTGAAATATACTTGTTGTAACTGTAAATGTAAATTCATTGATTATTTTATATTGTTTGTGATGCAAAAGCAAGTCTCCATAGGCATAGGCAAAACTCCATGAGTGTTGTAATGATCATTTCTAATGTAATAACCTAAACTGAAGAATGAGGAATCAAATAGGTGGAAGGAATAGGGTCAGGCATGTTCACTTTGTATTCCCTATAGAATGAAAATAGTCAGGGATTTGTCTGTATAAGAGATGTAATATCAGTGTGGATAAAGAGGTTGAAATTTGCAGAATGGAAGACAACAGAAGAATTTGAGAGAGTTGCAGAAGGTTGGAGAGTGGAAGAATAAGAGAGGACTTATAGAGATGTTGTGCATATCCGGAGCTGATATGAGGAAGATATGAAGGATGAAGAGGCAGCAGCAGAGAAGGAGTATAACATAGTTGATATCTAGGTAAATCAGCATATTAGTTTCATGTTGAGTGAGGGGATTGTAGTCTCATTTCAAGTTGTAGCTTGATAAATTTCTAGTTGGAGCTGGGTGAGGTAGGAGACTCCTGTAGGTTGTAGCCTACATAAACTTTAGGGGAGTTGGTGCTTCCTTGCAATTTTTAGCTTGCAGAAGTTGAGGTAGGAGCCTCGTGTAGGTTGTATCTTGCAAAAAATTTATGGGAGTTGGTTCTTCCTTGCAAGTTGTAGCTTGCAGAATTTGAGGTAGGAGCCTCCTGTGGGTTCTAGCCTGCAGAAAATACATGGGAGTTGGTGCTTCCATTTCAAGTTGTAGCTTGATTGATGTCGAGTTGGAGCTCGTTGAGGTAGGAGCCTCTTGTGGGTTGTAGCCTACAGAAAACAAATGGAGTTGGAGTTTCCTTGCAAGTTGTAGCTTGCATAATTTGAGATAGTAGCCTCCTATAGGTTGGAGCCTACAGAAAATCAGTGGTGAGATGGAGTTGGAGCTTGCCTTTGCATCACAAAAATAATATGTGGTTTTCTCCCTTATGGGTTTCCACTTATATCTGTTGTCTATGTGCTTGATGATTATGTGTTGATGTGATGTATTATTCTGCTTAATTACTTGTTGTCCACACATTTAGTTTGTTGATTCATTATGTATTAAGCTTCTTATAAAATGAAATAGTTAATGAGTTGAATGAAAAGAGTATTAATAACCAAGAATTTACTAAAATTATTAACCCCCCCTCTCAGTTTAGCTAAGGGTTCATCAATTGGTATCAGAGTCAGTTCCTTTGATGTAAGCCTAATAGCTTGAAGGATATTTGGTTGAGTCATGGACTATCAAAATGTACCCATGTTAATTACAACAAACTAGATAATGTTAAAACAAATTTAATGTCTTATGAACCTAAGTTATTGAAGCTTGTATGTGATGGTTACTGCACAAACTCTTCGTCTTTGCAAGAACAACAATGGAATTCAAAGGAAAAATGTGTCATATATAATAGTATTCATAACAAGGATCTTGATTCAATAATGGATTTAACTTCTGCAAAAGGAATCTAGAAAATATTCCATCTCATGCATGAAGAAGACACTAGTGGTTGCATTATCAAGAAGGAGAAGATTAACAAGAAGAAGAAGAAAAAATCCTTTCAAAAGGAAAAATTTCAATCAAATTGTAATATTCCTTTTTCATAAATATCACAAGTCTATTCCAGAGATGGACTACGGGGGCATTTACCAGATATGTCACCTTCTAAAGAAGGGTGAGATCCGGAGGCTTTTTGGCCCTTTGCAGATTCTGTCTACAGATATGTGAAATTCCCTAGTAGGAATGGCTAGCAACCCAAGCCTGGAAAACACATTTTTCCAGAAGTGGAGGCAACAAGATTTGATCCCTGGTCTGGGATCCTTCAAATATATCTTTCTGGAGTTGAAATCCTGAAGTGGACTCAAAACAAACCCTTCTAGGAGCTTGAGACAAGTCTCCTTCACCTGTTATCTTCCGAAAAGGGCCCAATGAAGAGGGCTGCAACAACACTTTGCTCAATAAAGGAAATGAATGTGTTATTTCTAATGAGCCATGTCATAAGAAGATAAAATCAGCCTTCAAATACATATGCAATAGAAAATGTATACAAACTCTTGATAAATCTATTACTCAAAACAAGTAAAGAGCCTCAATGAGACATGTGCATAGAAATGGAGAAAACACTTCTTACATATTCTTATTCTCAACTAAGACTGCACAGTCTATGGAGGTACTGCAGCATTAAATACATAAACATGAATGATACATCAATTTAGCTCAAATAAAGAAGGGGGAGCAAGGCTTCAACCCCTGAAAATACAATACAACAATCCTCTAAAAGGATTGGATGAAAACTAGACAAAATGGCATTTTTACCAAAATGTCGGAGTTGCTGGGCAGCTGCTGCAACTCAATAGAAAATGGAAATGAAAGGAGCTTTCTGAATATGATGCCTTTGCTGAAATAACTCCTTTTCTCAATCTTCCAAATGAAATGTTGATCCTTCCATTGAAGATCTCACCACCCACTAAAATACTACAACCCTCACTGCAAATGCTCTCTATGAACTGCGCAGTCAAGGAAGAGGGATGCTCTTCTACTAATGGAAATGATTGGCCTGGTGCCAAAGATGATGGATTGAAGATCAATAACTTCCTCACTGATCTCCCAAAGGAATGGAGACTCCCACCTCTAAAATACAATGTCGGAAGTAGTGTTGAGGAACCCTCCCCTGCAACACAACTCAACCACCAATGGAGACTGTGCTGGAGCTGAATGAAATGCTTTGGCCTCAAGCCAGAATATGGGGAATATGAAGAACAACTCTTACAAGAGCTACTCTATGGAAGAGATGGGATTCTCGCCCGATAACACCCAGTGCTAGCAACACTGCATCTCAGCTAAACAGCTAGAGAATGCTCTTATCTGAGAAGACAAGAAAAATTATAATCAAAAGCATGAATGAGAATGGCTGCTTCGTTCTCCTTTTAAAAAAGTGAAAGGTGCTTTTCCATGGGCCCCACACCTTACGGTTTCCTCTCTAGAATGATCTCCTCCTCACTCAAACTGCGCTGTCCCACTAGGTGAATCTTATCTTCTCTATCTGCGCAGTCAACTTGGCCTCTTCTAGAATTATCCACCTGCAATTGTCTCTTTTCACACATGGGGTGTGAAATCTAGTTATTTATTGACCCCTTTTCACACTACAAGGGTTCCTTATTCATATTTTTATTATCAATGGGTTTTCCTACCCATTTATTCTTCTCCTAAAGCAAAAACAAAATTTTTTAATGTTCCACAAAATTTTGGAACATTACAGTCCTCCCCTCCCAAATGTTGCTTGCCCTCAAGCAACTTGTAAGGATAGAACTGCAGGATGTCCTCCTCCTGCAATTGTATCATCTACTTATGATGAACTCCTCATGAAGAATGAGATGTTGCATCAACCAAGAATATCCATACTGCTCCTCTCAATTAATGTAAACTAGCCAGGGTGGCCATCATCATGAACATGGAGTGCACTCAAGAAGGAAACAAGGTGTTTTCTAGAGGTCTCCTTGAGGCGTGGTGTCAAAATGAATTGGGAAGAACATTCCCCTCATGTGAATCCTCCATCCCCAAGGAATCATCCACAAGAATCTATTCACCTCCAGATAAGGCAACTACTAAACATCTTCTTCCACCTTGAGCTCCAACAAAGAAGTTGGGCTAAAAATCTGAAAGTGGTAGGCATCATAACCTACCCCACACTATTCACCTCTCCAATCATGAAAAGTGTAGAGTGAAGGCTGCTCTTGGGTTGTAGAAATGTTGCCCTCAAATGGCAAGATGAAGTTTGGATCTCCAGAGATCTTCCCTCCTCCATTGTGAATCAATCTGGCCCAATGTCTCTCCTTTGTGATGGGAAGGATATCAACACCATCATATAACTCCCCACCACTCTCATGGCTCACCTCAAGAAGAAATAAGTGTTGAACTATGGTGGCCACATCATCTCTCATGCTCCCCTTAGAGCATGCCTTGCAAAAATTATGGGGATATTCTCCCCCAAAGGACACATCCATCTCATGTGCCTTTCTCCCAATCATGCTCCCAACAATAGTATGATCTATAGCAGCATAGAGAGCCGAAGTAAAATTCATGCTGGCTGCCATATATAGCAAGTGAGTGGGACATTGATCCCTCTTATGCAACCAGTGCAGTTTGGACACAAACTGCAAGAGAGAATGATAAAAGATGTGGTTCCTCAACCACGGTTTGCTGCTGCATTCTCCTCATGCATTTGGAGAAAATGAGTGATGTATGATACATGATGAGCATGTCCTCAAAAATACAAATCTCTCCCAAGTCCATTAAGGGGATGGCCTTAAACTATGCTCTTGGCCCCAAGTAGACCAAAGAGCCTTTGACAAAGAATGCTCCTCCTTGGAGCATCATCCTGCATATACATGGTTAAGGAATCAACATGTAAATCATATAAATGAACAATTTCCTTACCATGTTTTCTGCTCATGCAAAGGGAGCAACTCATAGATGAATCTCTCCTCTTCCTCCCAAGTAAAAGAAGTGATTGTGTCCATTCCTCCAAAGAGAGGTGTGCATATACTGCTCCCATGCCAACTGTACAAGTGGGAAGGTTGTTGTCCCTCCCTTGCTTCCCCTGCCACAGCACAGGAACTGAAAGGAGAGTGGGTAAGAATGATAGTGATGGGATGCTACCCTCTGCTTTGGTTATACCGAAAACCCCTAGTGCTGCAACAAGCTGTCTTAAGGCCTCCACACTGCTGAAATCAGTGATTGATGCCTCACTGTCTGAAGCATCTATCCTCCTCCTTTGAACCAGTGGCCTCCTTGGTGTGATGTCTCCACTCAATGAGACATCCTCATTTGAATATGACTGTGTACATGGATGAACAACCTTTTCCATGCTTCCACTGCACAGCTCAATCACCTTCCTAGGTGTAATGACCTCCAAAAATGGATAGAGATGGGCCCTCCTCATCACATGGTGTCAGGTCTCTCCTATCTTCTTTCTGAATCCTCATGGTTTTACACCTCATCTTCCATGGCACATGTGAATCATGAAATGTGCCTTAATCTCCATGCATGAGATCCTGGGGACCTTCTTGCAAAGACACAAGAATCCCTCTATTTGGAGAAAAAGCTCCTTCTTCCTCTGCATGAGGTACTAGGTGATATCTAGATTTGGTAGCGTTGTTGCCCTTTGTCTCTGCAATAAAGTTGGGAAACATCCCGATAATCTGATCCACCTTTGAAAAAGAGATATACCTGGTTTGTTGCTCAAAAGTGTGGGATGAAATTCTGGCCTCCAACAAGGATGAATGCAAGTCCTCATCTCCTCCAATGGT
The DNA here is from genome assembly GCA_034641835.2 of Pinus albicaulis. Classification (NCBI taxonomy): domain Eukaryota; kingdom Viridiplantae; phylum Streptophyta; class Pinopsida; order Pinales; family Pinaceae; genus Pinus; species Pinus albicaulis. Next base: position 115,863,593 of record CM076580.1, on the reverse strand, counting down.
TTCTTGAGGTGGTTCTGTGTTTCTATGCAAGGGTTTTGTTTGAGTCCCTTGGTTTAACTCCATCACATGAGTTCCAATAATGTTCTAGTCAAATCTTTTCACTAACGACTTAGTGAAATTTACATAAGATGAAGCTTTGACATCCTCAAAAGAAATGGACTCAAGTTCCCACCATGCTTGAGCCTTACCTCTCAAATGCAGTGCTGCAACCTTGCTGATTTCTTATTTTGAAGTGTGGTGCTATTGTTGGAAGGTGTTTGGCTCCTCCACCCAATGTTTGGCTAAACATGAAGGTGAACTTCCAAAAGTAGATAGATGAAATCTATCTTGTCGCTCCTTCCCCTTAACCTTGCTCTTTCCAAACTCAGAAAAAGTGAGATGATTTCTAAATCCATGAGTGTGAGACTCATACTCCTTCAAGAAATCACTAAGGGTTTCCTCCTTAGTCACCTTTCCTCCTTCTTTCATCTCCCTCATAGGAATGTCGGGCCTTTGACTGTGTTGTTCATCATGGTGTGTTGTTGCATGCTTACCCTCACCATGTGCAAATCTAGGGATTCCTTCAGTTCTGAACCCTCTTTGAGATTCTCCATCAATCTCCCTCCTAACCTTCCTGAAATCTTCATGTGTGCCTTGTAGAGATTTGGGAAGAATACTTGTGAGTATTTTCTTCTCCTTTCTTCCAAGAGATGGAGTCTCTCTCCTGCTCAACTCCTTACTTCCTTTTAGATGAGAATAGGAAGTGCAGGGGTCTTCCTTTTCTGTTTGCTCTTCCTCCTTGGATAGGTTCTTCTTATTTTCAAAAATGGATGAGATCAGTCTCATCCTCTTCATCTTATATTCTCTTTCTTGGGCTTTGAAGGCCACAGGCTGAGCCAAGAAAGATGCACTGATATCTTGATCTCATAGTGAAAATAACGTTGTAAGAGGAAGGGATTGTGTTGGGAATGAGATGAAACAATGGCCCAATGCCAAAATCTACAATGAAGCTCTAGAAATCTCCTTTGCTGATCTCATATAGAAAGAGGGAGCTCCTCCTCTACAAAACAAGCTCCGGAAATGAGTGTGGATGGTCCCTCACTGTAACACCAGCAACTCTAGTGTTTCTTCCCAACAGAATAACGCAGTAGCTGAAGATGAATGCTTTGGCCTCAAGCCAAGATGTGAGGAAGATGAAGAACAACTCTTCCAAGGCCTCCCAAGGAAGAGGAGGAAACTCCTAAAAAGGAATTCCTCTTGTTCTAAGCAGCACAAGCTATCTCAGTTGAAGAACTGAAGAGAGAAAATCGAAATTCTCAAGCATTCTCAAGAATACCATTGTAATGTTCCTTTTTCAGAAACATTATCAATCGACAAAGCATATCTATTCCAGAGATAGACTGCAGGGGCATTTACTGGATTTGTCACCTTTAAACAAAGGATGAGCTCCAGAGGCTACCTGGCCCACTAGCAGACTCTGTCTATAGAGTGATTTTCAAAGGACAATATTCCCAATAGGGAAATACAACAAGATTGGGAATCTCTTAAGATAACCCCAACATTGTAGCTACAGCAATAACAAACACATCAAATGGAAAATAGCAGTGAATCATTTACACATGAAATGTTAGAGAATACAATGGCCATCATATTAAGACATAGTAGCATAAATTATACATCATCTTGAGGAAATGATCACTCAAGAAAGGCACAACAAGCCTCAAGAAAGTTGTACAAGGAAACATGAGAAATAATGCTACATGAAGAAAGCCCTAGGCCATGACTGCGCAGTCATAGAGAGGAACTGTTGCATAAATAATGAAAATACAATGATATAGCAATGTAGGCTCAAATAAAGAAGGGGGAGCATGATCTCAACCCCTGAAAATACAGTAAATGAATCATCTAAAAGGATTGGCTAAAATCTATACAAAAATGGCATTTTGCAGAAATGTCAGAGTTGCTGGGCAACAACAACTCAATAGCTGGAAATGAATGGAGAAGGATGAAATAGCTGCTATAGATAAGGATCCTTTCTCCAATGAAAATATGAAGTGAAAGGTTGATCCTTTCACCCAAGACTTCCCCTCCAAAGTCTGCTAATCCCTCACAGCAATTATGCACCAAGAAAAACACTATCTAAGAGAGGGACTGTGCTGCCTTTGATGCAAAGTGGTTGGCCTGATGCCAAATATGGTGGTATATGCTCAAGAACCACCTTTGTTGATCCTCCAATGAATAGAACCTCTCTCCACTGAAAAACAAGCTATGGATGGTGTATGGAAACCTCCCCAACAACACTGCACAATATCTGCTGCAGAAACTGCGTTGATGTAGATGGCTGAAGCTATGACCTGAATGCATAAATATGGGGAATGGAGTGCAATCCTTCTCCCATGGTGGTGTGAGCTTCTTTCCCTTTGTTCTTTCTCCATCAAAGGTTTGGATCAACCTTTGAGCAAAGACCGCAAAATAACTCACCCTTGAATGGACCAAGGGTTTGAACCACCAAACAGAGATTTCTTCCTCCATGTACAGCGCTGCCATATCCACTGCTTCTTTCTCTTCCACTGGATGTAGCAATAAAAATGCCTCCAGCTTCTTCTCCCAAGCTCTAGCTGAAGTAACCCCATCAAATGTAGAAAATAGAAACCCATTGCCTATGATTTCTTCTTTTCCATAGGGCCTTCTCTCCTCCATCTGCTAAATAGACTGTGGGAACGTTGTAGCTCCCCTGAATGCTGCAGAATGGGGTTTATAGTCACCCAGGTACTTGCTTAAGATCTGGAAATCCAAGCATCTTCCATGCTGGTCTTCAAGAGAATAGGAAGTGCACAGACCTTCCTCTTCTCCCCTTTTCTTCTCCTCATCCTCAGGGAAGCTCTTATTTAATCCAAAATTAGATGAGATCAGTCTCATCTTCTTCATCATTCTCCTCTGAAATCGAACTCACAAGTTGTGCCAGTTCGATGCTCTGATACCACTGTAATATTCCTTTTTCAGAAATATCACGAGTCTGTGCTAGAGATGGACTGCAGGGGAATTTACCATATATGTCACCTTCTAAAGAAGGGTGAGATATGGAGGATTTTTGGCCCTTTGCAGACTCTGTCTATAGATATGTGAAATTCCCTAGTAGGAATGGCTAGCAACCCAAGCCTGGAAAACTCATTTTCCAGAAGTGGAGGCAACAAGATTTGATCCCTGGTCTAGGATCCTTCAAATATATCTGTCTGGAGCTGAAATCCTGAAGTGGACTAAAAAAAAACCCTTCTAGGAGCTTGAGACAAGCCTCCTTCACCTGTTATCTTCCGAAAAGGGCCCAATGAAGAGGGCTGCAACAACACTTTGTTCAACAAAGGAAATGAATGTGTTATTTCTAATGAGCCATGTCATAAGAAGATGAAATCAGCCTTCAAATACATATGCAACAGAAAATGTAGACAAAATATTGAGAAATCTATTACTCAAAACAAGTAAAGAGCCTCAATGAGACATGTGCATATAAATGGAGAAAACACTGCTTGCATATTCTTATTCTCAACTAAGACTGCACAGTCTATGGAGGTACTACAGCAGTAAATACATAAACATGAATGATACAGAAATTTAGCTCAAATAAAGAAAGGGGAGCAAGGCTTCAACCCCTGAAAATACAATACAACAATCCTCTAAAAGGATTGGATGAAAACTAGACAAAATGGCATTTTTACCAAAATGTCGGAGTTGTTGGGAAGCTGCTACAACTCAATAGAAACTGGAAATGAAAGGATCTTGCTGAATATGATGCCTTTTATGAAATAACTCCTTTGCTCAATCTTCCAAATGAAAGGCTGATCCTTCCATTGAAGATCTCACCACCCACTAAAATACTACAACCCTCACTGCAAATGCTCTCTATGAACTGCACAGTCAAGGAAGAGGGATGCTCTTCTGCTGATGGAAATGATTGGCCTGATGCCAAAGATGATAGATTTAAGATCAATAACTTCCTCACTGATCTCCCAAAGGAATGGAGACTCCCTCCTCTAAAATACAATGCCGGAAGTAGTGTTGAGGAACCCTCCCCTGCAACACCCAACAACACAACTCAACCACCAATGGAGACTCCACTGGAGCTAAATGAAATGCTTTGGCCTCAAGCTAGAATATGGGGAATATGAAGAACAACTCTTCCAAGTGCTACTCTATGGAAGAGATGGGATTCCTGCCCGGGAACACCTAGTGCTAGCAGCACTACATCTCAGCTAAACAGCTGGAGAATTCTCTTGTTTGAGAAGACAAGCAAAATGATAATCAAAATCATGAATGAGAATGGCTGCTTTGTTCTCCTTTTAAACAAGTGAAAGGTGATTTTCCATGGGCCCCACACCTTAGGGTTTCCTCTCTAGAATGATCTCTTCCTCATGTAAACTGCGCTGGCCCACCAAGTGAATCTTATCTTCTCTATCTGCACAGTCAACTTGGCCTCTTCTAGAACTATCCACCTGCAATTGTCTCTTTTCACACATGGGGTGTGAAATCTAGTTCTTTATTGACCCCTTTTCACACTACAAGGGTTCCTTATTCAGATTTTTATTATCAATGGGTTTTCCTACCCATTTATTCTTCTCCTAAAGCAAAAACAAATTTTTTTAATGTTCCACAAAATTTTGGAACATTACACAAATGAGATACCTGCTAGGGTGAATGGATGCAATTACCATGAAGAAATTACAGTTGAAGAAAAATCCAAACTTGACACAGCATTGACTGAAATAGAAAGATTGAAGAATGAAAAAAAAGACCTTAAGACACTGGTGCAAATATGTGATGAGAGAGAATATGAAGATAAGGAAGAAATTGTTGTCCTGAAGGCACAACTTGAAGAAGCAAGGAGTTTATGAAGAATGATTAATAACCAACTCAAGGAGAGAGATATACAATATGAAATTCTAAAATATGCAAAAACAGAACCAGATTCAGAAGACATTATTAAATTGAAATTTGAACTGGAAGAATCAAGGAAAATAGAGGATATTCTGAAAAGGGAAATAAAGGAGAAAAATCAGGAGCGTGAAAAGCTGGAAGAAGTGGTAAGCATGAGGAATAAATTAGAAAAGGCTCAAACTGATGTAACAATGAACATTCAAAAATTAAAAGGTGTTGAAAAATTGTACAGGATATTAAATGCACAAATATCTCCTCTTGTAAAGGATGGGATAGGATATGAAGGAGAATCCAGCAAGTCGAAGGTAGAGGATAAGAAAGCTATTACTTTGTGAAAGTTGTAACAAAGGAAAATGATAACTTACATCAATTTGAGATTATTTCAGCTAGAAGATTGATAGAATAAAGGAGCATGTTGTGTAAGCAGCTTGAAGATGAGATTGCCTCCATGGAGAACTCAAAGAAGGCAGACATTGAAAGGGATGATGAAGCATATCAAAAAGGATCCACAAAAGCAGAAGCTAGCAAGAACTTTATGTGTAAAGAAATAAACAGAAACAAGCAGCAACATCAAGTGACAAAGAATGGAAGGAAGAAACAAGCAGTTGAAAAAATCTCAATTGTTCCGGAAGATGAATTGAACAAGTTTGGAAGATCTCAAAGGAGGTTCTTTCCTCATATGAGAAGTATTACATGTTTTACCTGCCATAGACCTGGACATATAGCAGCACATTGTAAGACAAATTAAATCAAGTTTAACCAGCAAAAGATACAGCTAATGAGAATACCCTCTTAAGCAAGAAAATGGAAAGGAAAATCTCTCACTAGGTACACAAATCATTTCCATGGCTATTGTTATGCATGCAATGAATTTGGACGTAAACTCATTGAATGTAAATTATGTTCAAAAAGGAGCACAAAATTTTATACATCAGCTCAAACGTCACTAGGTAAAATAAGATGTTATGTGTGCCACAAGATTGGACACAAAGAAAATGACTGTAGGCTGCCATATACATTAAAGGACTAGATAGACAAATGTTGGAACCAAATCAAATCAGACCAAACTGTGAATTAAAAAGAAATGCGAACATTATAAGGAACCCCAACAAAGTATGGAAGAAGAAGAAAAAGGGGGAGCCTGTTACTTTAATGATATTTTGAATCCATCATAGTCTCAGGGGGAGCTGCTCTAGGAATAAATTCAGATCTCCAGTCAGTGATAGATAAGAAGAAACATCCTAGGGGGGAGCAATTCATAGAAGGTCCCCATAAGAGTTTTCAAAGAAGAGTTTCTTGGAATAATAACAGCTAAAAGTTCAGGAAGGGAAAGGACAATTCCTTTGGCAGAGAACTATAGAGGAAGAAGGACACATGAAGCATTCAATATCCAACAGGTTGATGGAAGAAGAGAATGTAGCAAGCATCCATGGTGGTAAAGGGAACATAAATCATGAACTTGGAAACTAAGAGGATGATTACACTGTGTGTCTCACTGCAAGTGTTGACAATTAAACAAAATTGTTTTAATAAGGATGAATAAGAAAAATTTTATTATCATTATATCATTACAAATATCCATCCCAACTGTTATTATTGGAGCAGTGGCATGATACAGGTCCTCGGGATTGGAATATTATGGTATGCATCATGGTGGTGGTATGGTACAAATACATCAAGCAGTGTTATCAGCATTATAATGTGTGTGGATTAAATTATGGTTGCTCTGGTTAGTGCAAAGTATCTTATAGTTGCAAATGTTGGAGAATGTCAAGTTTCATTATGAAAGCATGGAAATAAGTCTAGCACATATCATTATCATCAAGCAGCAAGGGACAAAAGAACAGAACATTCTATGGTGACATGCCTTCCAGCATTCTCATGAGTTGTGATAGCATCAGTTTGTGGCGTATATTCATTTAATAACAAAAGAACTGAATGAAGGTTGCTTATACTGAACTAAAAGAGGAGATTCTATAGGAAGGACCTAAGCATTATTATTGGAGCAGTGTTGGTATTGGAGCAAGCATTACTAATGTGCTAAGCTTGCGTTGAAGTTGGGCATGTTTTGTTTTGCAGGTAAGCAGATAAATGAATGATAAAATTGTGAACAGTCTGTCTTTAAGACTCCAATTAAGTAAATTTAAAATGTCTTCCTGAAATGCATTGTGATAAAACAATTGATTGATCTTGCATATCCATTAGTACAAAAGTTTAATGATGCCAGAATTAGATTATGTATATTGTTAATTGTTGTTGAGAATAGTGGAGAGATCAATGCAAATAGTTGAGAGTATGAAGGGTATCGTAAATATGGTTATCTGTGCTATTCGAAGTGAAATTACCGCATGGATTATCAATGGGTATCATATTATCTCATGGCCTTGGATGCATAGACACTTTTGGCATAAGTGTACACTACAGAGATTAGATATTGTTAGAACCCTGTAATTTACAGTATCACAAGGTGACTGTGTATTTTTTCTTTGCAAATTTTTCATATCTTACATAAATGTCAATATTCAAAATCTTCTTCAAATCATTAGACCATTGGCAAAGACAATGACAGCAGAGAAGCAGTTAAGGCAGAAAAAACAGCAAGGGCAGAATCGTGCACCCTAATTGGGTCAAGTCGTGAACGTGTATTCTATGAAAAAATAGAAAGAAGTGAACGAGGCACAGCCAAAGAAATAAAGTTGGAAAACCACCGATAGGAAGTAGTGAGGATCCTTGCATTCGATCGATTAACGGTAGAGATTGAGACCCATTCACCTGCCACACTTCCTCTTTGCACTTCATTTCCCTTGAAAATCACTAAAACCTTACCTCCTCCGCCTTTCCGCTTCGTTCCTCTACTTTACCTTTTTCACCGCTAAATCATTGTTTTTCCTTTGTCGTTCTCATCTCCCCAATTGCGATTAAAGTGGTCCAGTACCCTAGACACGTCACCCTTTCCCCCCCGCCATCCATCGCACTTCGCGTATTGTATAACTTACCGCTAAAATTCCCACAAGGTATTTCTTTTAACTTGAAATGTGGTCAGGCCCCACCACGTCACTCTGCCCTCCCTGCACTTCACACTTCACATCCCTTATAGTTTACCTTTGCTGCTAAAATTTAATACTTGCGATCTGCGGGCGGAATTCAAGCCCCACCTTCCTCCACGTCACCTCCTTTCTCCCTGCACTTCGCAGGATTTATAGTTTACCTACCCCGCTTACGACTAAAATTTAAAATGTGTGATCTATGGGCTGCGGTCGGGTCTTAATTTTCCCTCCATGTCACCTCCCACTTCGCATCGCACCACTGATTATATTCTTCACAACTTAAATTTTAAATACTGCGAAGTGCACAGATGCGATGCAGCTTTAGAACTGCAATTTAAAAAATTTCAAATCCAGGTAAATGAGTTTTATGTTGTTTTTCTTTGAAAAAGGGGTTAAACGCAAAAAGGAAGGACTCAGGTAGCAAAAGGGTCAAGTCGAGTCCCACTCGTATGCTATTTTATTCCACCTCTAATCTCCCTCCATCTTTCCTCCCTCTCCACTCCTCTCCCTACATCTGACGGTCCTTATCCAGTTTCGGCCTCCCCGCAGCATTCGATCTTTATCAAAAGGGGGGGTCCGAAATGGGTGGTATCCCATACCGCCCATCTGGTTATGCGTTGCAACCAAGATTACTCTACACCCCCTCTGTCCAATACTTCTTACCACTCTCACCCCCCTCCGAAAAGTTGTTTCTACCCTTCTCCCAGACCGCTGCCACCATATGACTATTTCCAATTCCGCCACGCCAAGTCCTCCATCATCCATCCCCGTCTGCCAACTGCCATCCCTCCATGACCAGGCATATGAGGTTTGAAACTCATTCTACAAATAAATAAGGGGAAACGCGGCCACAAGGTCTCGAGTAGATAGACAGAAAAGTTCGAGTCGAGCGTTTTGTGATATAACAACAAGAGAAGAGAGGGAAGTGAACACGCCAACACAACTACTGATCCAAGCACCTCATCGATTTAATAATACCACAAATGGTTTTTTGAAGATGAAGAGCCAAGGTGTTAGAGCTTTCCTTACCTCTTCGGCATCACTCCAGCCAGATCCTAATCATTACACTACTAAAGCCATTGTTATGGCCGAACTTGTCTTATCACCGCTTGCATGGTTCCACTTTGGAAAAGTTTAGCTTGAATGTAATTAATGAACAGATAGAGGAACCGACTTAAGTTTTTGTATAAATAATATATACATTAGCAGTATGAAAAAGGCTCGGAAGGGGAAAAACCATTGTAATAGATTTTGCTGATTGTAAGCACTCCCTTGTGGAGGAATAAAAGATGATGTTGTTTTCCAGATTCTTGTGTCATGTTTTTTGGTGAAGTGCTTCCCTTATGTAATTTGTGATTATTCTTTTTTACATATTATTTTCTTTTATTTATTGTGGATTGAAATTTTTGTGTAGGATTTACCATGGGGTACCCTGCATAGCCTTGAAATAGTACATTTTGTTTTCTTCTAAGACATGGATGTAGAATTCAGAGACGGTCTGCTCTGCATCCATGTTGACACAGGAATGTAGAACTAATACTTGGATGTAGAATTCAGAGATAGTCTGCACTGCATCCATGTTGAGACTGGAATGTAGAATTCAGAGATGGTTTGCTCTGCATTCCTGTTAAACCTTAATCTCCTCCTCTTTTTTATTTCACAAGATGTAAAGATCCATTGGCATGGCTAGCTTGTCTAATTGCACCTAACCTCAGTTATTCATCTATTTGAGCTTGTTTACACCTGCTTGACTCCATAGCCTAATGGCCCTCTTCTGTTGCCTCAACCATAAATCTTCAAACCAACACCTATGCATTAATAGCTAGCCTAAAATTCCCCTATAAACAAAGCTATATCTAACAGAGAGAACCCTCTCAGAGTCCAGGAAGGCTAGGTCCTAGACTCCAAAGCGGTTTGATGTTTCACTCTGTGGATCTGCCTTTAGCCTTCAGAAATGACAGAGTGATAACATATATATCAAGCTCTAGCCATTAGTCTTCCTTAAGCATGTGTTACACCTAAAAGTTATGTAACAGTGGTATGTGGGTGAATTTGAGAGTCCCTTATAAATAAAGTATGAGTGGTTTTCATATGAACCAAGTTCTATGCAAATACATCCTTGAATCTGCAAAAAAATCACTATGTAATCTAGTAGTAAAGGTAAACCGTGGTGGAAAAATATATATTGGCATCATCATATTTGAACAGAGGTGTACTATAGATGTGTATTGCAGAAGAAGACATATTCCATCTACAACCTTCCTCAACAGATATGTATCTCATATGAATATCATAATATAGAATGAAGTATATTTGGAGTAGAATTTATATATCATATGGAGAATTCTCAGTATTTTAATATTACTCCAATGATGCATTTCTGATTATATAAGTCTGGTACAATTTGTTCAATGGAGTGTCCTTATCATCCCTTTCATAATTATACAAGTGCAAGGAGCCTATGCTTTGGGATGGTATCATCTTACTGTGTATATACATGCAAGTTCAATGATTCCCAAAGTGTTCTCCCAACAATGCTTATACACCAAATGGAGCAGGAGTCCCAACCAGGTATGTGGACAGAATGAAGAATGCTTATGCAAAACTCTAATAAAGAAATGATGGAAAATACACTATAAAAAGGTGTAACCCTTTGCCATTGATGTCAAAGGGGGAGGAAAAGCAAGCAGAGGAAGATAGTCACTTCTCAGAATGAAAGGGGTAGGAAGTGTTGAAGGAAGTGTTTCCATCAATGCCAAAGGGGGATACTGCTGGAAATATTGTCATTGATGGCAAAGGAGTGGAAAGGAGCAGCACCAGAATTATCATTGAGAGCAAAGGAGTAGATCAGGATCAACTGGAATATAAAGGAGCAATAAGGCAAAGAATGAAAAATTTAAGTGGAGAAGCATAAAAGAGAGGCAAAGGAGCAGCAAAGAGTAAAAGAGAAGCAGAGAGGAGTAGAATTATGTATAAAATAGGCAAGGAGTAGCATTAGAATCATTATCTAAGGCAAAGGAACATAAAGGAGTAGAAAAGAGGTAGAACAGTGCAGTTTAGTTCAGTGTGATTCTAGTCTTGAGCAAGTGGATGTATGTGTAGGTTGAATAAGAAAAAAATCCATATTCTGGATTCGGAGATCTAATACAGAATGGTGTTTTGTATTCGGCATTGAAATAGTATGTAAAGTAGCAGCAACATATAATCATAGATCCAAATGAATAAGAGAAGAAGAGAAGGCATAGGAAGGAGTAGCGTGGAGGAGATGGAGTTGCAGATCAACGGAAGTTGAACAAACAGGAAAAATGATTAATGCATAAAACCCCTAAGAAAATTTCTAAAGGAGAGAATGGACGGTTCTAATCAAATCGTAAAGATCAGCTTGAAGATCGAAGGTTTATATCTCGTCGCAAATTAAATTGTGAAAGTGTCGAAGTGGACACGTGCGAGTGGAGGTCATTACACATATCGCATAGTGCATGCAATATGGTATAACAGTTAACGATGGAGATGTAAATTTTTGAAGTGTCGATGAGGGAAATCAGTGAAGATCCGAAGTGCAATGGGCAAGGTTTTGCGACATGCGATAAGGTCTTCGCAGAAATTTGCGAAATCGCAAAATCGGTATTATTGTGATATGGTTAAACTTTCGATGTTGCGATAATGTGCAGAGGTTGCGATGTGATAATAAGTGCGGTTTGCGATGCAATGTGATCACATATCGCATATGATAAGAGGAACCTTGCTAGTACTATGAGCTAAATCTTGTGGCATGCGATAAGGGGTGGATGCGATGCAGTTTCAGAGTTAAATTGCAAAGGATTTCAAATCCGAAATAAGGCCTTTTTGTGAATAAACTGCATCAGAGCTAGAAGCAGTGAATATAACGCAGAACCACCATTAATTCCTAGATGCAATATGAGGAATGGACGCGATATAGTTCAAAGCTAAAATCTAAAGGAATTGAAGTCTGGTTGTGGGACCCAATCGCATATCGCACATCGCAAGCTCAGGAGGATAAGCACTCAAGAATTATGTTAAAATTATGAAGTGCGAAGTCTGATAAGAGTACCGTATGCAATGTAGTTTGAAAGAAAAAGTCTAAAGGAATTCAAATCTGAAGGTATAAGGTTTCCATTTGATAAATCGCATCAGGATTTGGAAGAGATATGCATATCAAGAAACACATGAGAACGCCGAAGTGCGAAGTGCGAGAATGAAGCAGATACGATGTAGGTCAACGTTGAAGCCTAAAGGATTTCAAGTCCGAGAGTGTGGGTTTTCCCTTTGTTAAATCGCATCGGAGAGAAAAGGAGGATTATAACGTAAAACAAAGGTTGAACGTTGTAGAAGGACTCAGGTAGACTAAGACCCGACACTACATGCAAAAAGTAAAGAAGTTACGCCTTGATAATGGAAGAAATTTTGAACGCGGGAAGAATGGCTCATGTAAGGGACCCGACACATAAAAAGGGGTAGAGTAAGTTGAACATCGCGGTAATAAGGAGATATACACCATGGGTCGATTCAGGCTCAGCAACACTCTAGGTAGAGTCGGGTGTTGAGACAAAGGTGAAGGTTGAACGATGCGGGCACGAGCAGAAGAGGCAGAGTTGGGCAAAAGGAGATATGGTGGCACTGTTGGAAACGTGCTAGTTGGGTCGAGTCAAGAAAAAAGGCGTTTGTGTAGAAATTTTATGATATAACTTCCAAAACAGAAAAGATAATGACAGCAGCAGAAAGGAAAAACGCACAGCGAGCCACGAGCTGAAAGGGCTGAGTGAAATATACTTGTTGTAACTGTAAATGTAAATTCATTGATTATTTTATATTGTTTGTGATGCAAAGTAAATTCTCTTTAGGCATAGGAAAATATCCATGAGTGTTTTAATGCTTATTTCTGATGTAATAACCTGAACTGAAGAATGAGGAATCGAATGGGTGGAAGGCATAGGGTCAGGCCTGTTCACTTCGTATTCCCTATAGAATGCAAGCAGTCAGGGATTTATCTGTATAAGAGATGTAATATCAGTGTGGATAAAGAGGTTAGAAAGTTGCAGAATGGAAGACATCGGAAGAATGTAAGAGAGCTGCAAAAGGTTGGAGAGTGGAAGAATAAGAGAGGGTTGACAGAGATGTTGTGCATATCAAGAGCTGATATGAAGGTTGAAGAGGCAGCAGTGGATAAGGAGTATAATGGAGCTGATATCCAGGTAAATCAGCATTTTAGTTTCATGTTGAGTGAGGGGATTGTAGTCTCCTTTCAAGTTGTAGCTTGATAAATTTCCAGTTGGAGATGGGTGAGGTAGAAGCCTCCTATAGGTTGTAGCCTGTAGAAAATTTATGGGAGTTGGTGCTTCCTTGCAAGTTGTAGCTTGGATAAGTTGAGGTAGGAGCCTCCTATAGGTTGTAGCTTGTAGAAAATTTATGGTAATTTAAGCTTCCTTGGAAGTTGTAGCTGCAGAATTTGAGGTAGGAGCCTCCTGTGGGTTGTAGCCTGCAGAAAAGACATGGGAGTTGGTGCTTCTATTTCCAGTTGTAGCTTGATTGATGTCCATTTGGAGTTGGTTGAGGTAGGAGCCTCCCGTGGGTTGTAGCCTGCAGAAAATAGATGGGGGTGGGGGTTGGAGCTTCCTTGCAATTTGTAGCTTGCATAATTTGAGGTAGTACCCTCCTGTAGGTTGGAGCCTAAAGAAAATAAGTGGTTAGAGGGATTTCGAATTTGCCTTTGCATCACAACAATAATAATATGTGGTTTTCTCCCTTATGGGTTTCCACTTATATATGTTGTCTATTTTCTTGATGATTATGTGTTGATGTGATGTATTGTTCTACTTAATTACTTCTTGTCCACACATTCGGTTTGTTGATTCATTATGTATTAAGCTACTTCTAAAATGAAATAGTTAATGAGTTGAATGAAAAGAGTATTAATGACTAGGAATGTACTAAATTGATTCAACCCCACCCCCCCCCCCCCCCCGCTCTCAGTTTAGCTAAGGGTTCATTAGATAGAATTATGCAATTGACGTTGTTTCTCTTCACACGAAACCTGCAAATCATTGCATTTATTCTCATTCTTTACTAATCGATGCTCCAATTGGGAAACTGAGGCATGAATAAATTGAAATAACTATGGGGACGACCAATTACAAAGAGTTTCGGGAAAAATAACATTAGTTGGGGGAAGACACGATTGCAGTGGTTTCCCACAAGCAACCGAACTCTCAGATTGCTCCTATGGGGAGGATTCACGCTGAACTGTGGCTCTTTGATTCTGAATAATATGATGGAGAATGATCCTGGGGATAAAATTGATGAGGTTGTGCTCCTGTGCAGCAAGGGAAATGACTTGAAAACATTGGTCAAGGTCTTTCATTAAATGAACAACTTTCTCAATGGAAATAAGCGAAGGGACAGATGAGGACAGTTGCTAGATAATGGGAACAATAGATGGACTGGTAGATGGCGGGGAAACAACAACGGTGGCCATATGAAAAAATTATGCAACTATAGAGTCAAATTCCATTTCTACAGGGTCTTGAGGGGTAGGAGGCAAGTTCTTATGGTCTGATAGAGTAGTGACGGACGAATGAGGCATAGTATCAGATGTTGTATGCGGAGATGGGGGCCTTTCTTTAGGAATGGCGGTAGAGGTATAAATAATCAGGATGTCGACATCGAGATCAATGAACGTTGAAGACAAGGGAATATGATGAACCTGACAGGGTGACAGAGGGATAAAACCTTTAGCAGGTGGAATCGTAGAATTAATGACAGGTGGTGTGGTAGACATGGGGGTAAGTAGGTGTACCTGGAGGGTTTGCTGAACATACAAGCAAACTTCAGAACAGGTGACACGGGTAGAACTCGGACAGTCCTTGGATTTTTTCAACATGGGTTGGAGCCCTTCCAGAACATATTTAGAGTGCTTGTGAGAGGTAGAAGGACCTTCATCGACTAGTTTCATGGGATCAAAATAATAATAAACTCGTCCTTCTTGCTTCCATGCAACAACTCCAAGACAGGAATTAACTTATGAATGAAAATCGTGCTCACAGATATAAAATGGTAATGGGCGCATGTATAAAAACACCTCTAGGAAATGCATCAATTGAATGTAACAATTATCATGAGTAATACCAAACCAAACTAAGGGAGAATATCTGTCAAGGATAGGAAGTGGCACCCTTGAGAAAACATGCGTCACCATAACCATCTTAGTATACCATTTCCCAAAAGCAAGGTCGTTGAATTTTTTGTTCACAGTGTCCTCGACGTTGTGACAAGGAGAATACATGAAGGCAATTGGCTCATCCTATGCAATGGGAGCAAGGTCACGGCCCTCTAATGGGCACCATTTCGACATAGCCATAGGAATAAGAAAATAACCATAAATAAAGTAAGTTGAGTGAGTATAAACATCATTGGCAGCTTCAAATGGTTCATTGAGGAGGTATCCAGACCAATTGATTGAGTCCTCGTGAATACAGGCCTCAGCAACGCAGATGGCATCCAATGTACATTCTTCGCGGGTATGATGCCACATAATATTGGTGGAAAATAGAGTAGAAACAACATGAATTGGCATATCATTAATAAAATCCAGAACAACTCCTTTTCCCTTTTCGGTGGTACCAAACTTATTTTAAAAATTCTTTTCATAATTTTTCTTCGCCCACTTTCATGTTATCTGAAAAGACGAATTGGCATCGGAACCATATGCAGCTAATCCTAAAATATTGTGAATATCACTAGAGTGAATGGGGTATTCTCATTCCAGCTAGAGAGAACCCCCATGGATTTGACTAACTAAATATTGTATGCAGTGGATAATTTCACTGGTGGTCCCGAACACAGGAAAATCCTACAAAAGAAGAAGGGTAGATTGTTTTATCTAACAAAATGTAGACCGTATTTTCAGGGTGGAGTGAGCATTGGGGTGGGTATTTAGATCCATGAATACATATGTGTGAAGTGCAGGGAACAAAACGTGGTTGGACAAATCACTATTAGTAAGTAAGGTTTTATCATATTTGATGAGCACCATCATTAGATGTATTATAAGGAGTTAAATTGTCCTTTGTAGCTTAATTACTCTCTCACACACATTTAATTACATTTTTCCATATTTTTTTTAGTGAGAATGGTGTATTAAGGGTTTTCATGATTTGAGGCCTAATGTGGTTTAAATGCAGGAAAATAAAGGGAATAATGCCATTTTTGAGAAATATTCATATCAGGGCTCAAAGTAGAAAACGAGGAGAAATCATAAGGAGTTTGACCATGTTAGTGTCAATATTTACGTCATGTCACCAGTGATAAATGGGCTCTTATCATGTTCTGTTAGGGTCTCATAGTCAATTTTTTGTCATTTCACTAGATCTTCAAGCAAAAATTTGGTCACTCAGCATTAGGTCTAGGAAAATTTTCAACTCCTTTCAAAATTTTCATATGCTGGTCCATGCCATCACTCAGCTGAGTGTATCATCATTTAGAGATTATCATCATCATTTTAGTCATCTCCATCATGATTTCATTCAATTCAGTGTCTCCATTAGGTCATTACGGTTTCAAGCTACCCAAAAACTGCCATTTCATGCATAAAATCTGGCAATTGGATGAGTGACAATAAATTAATTTTATCAATAAATTTGATTTCAAGGAAAAACGTAATTTTGTGTTCTTAATTTGTAATAAGTACTTCAGAGTTCCAAGTAGCTGCAAATGCTCAAATTCCACCAGCAAATACTCTTGGAAAAGGACTTGTTTTAGGCTACTAGGAAAGATGTTAAATTCAAAGGAGTAGTTATCAATGAGGATGAGGTCCAGACCACTAGGAAAGGACCAAGACCTAGAGGACTTAAATAGGCACTGCAAAAGGAGAAAGATGACAAGCTCACTGTGAATGAGAGGATTGCTAAGGCGATAGATGAAGACAGGGAGTATTGGTTGGGAAGAGTAAACAACCACTTGGAGAAGCTCCTTCACAAAGCTAACAAGGATAATAAGATGATGAGGCACATGGCCCACCACTACTACACTAGAAACAAGGTCTGCAATATCAAATGAAAGCTAAAAGAAACCCTAATCACCCAGAAGAAGAGGGGAAAACTCCATTTGATGGTTGATGCATCATTAATTGAATAGAAAACCTAATTTGGACCTTACACAGAAATTTTGAAAGTTTTGGAGAAGTTTTTGGCATTTTTGACTTTTTGGCCAAATTTCACTAGCTTTTGCACAGCCTCACTGCAAAAAGTGTAGCATGGGCCACACTACGCTTTTTTTGGAAGCCTTCAAATGATGCAAACTCAGTTGGGATGGATAAATGGTGGCTTCTACATCACATTTTAACTCTTGGAAATCAAAAATATTAGCTTTTTACAAGTGGAAAAGCTAAAAAAATTCATAAAAAACACTTTTTTGTCAGTTTTTTTCAGCCACATGCTACGCTTTTTGACTAGTTTCAGAAAAAGTGGTTTTTCAGGGGCTTAACTCCATCATTTTCATTGCTTAATGACATTTTGGATAATTAGACAGGAACAACTTTCCAATGGGCTAGCTTGAGCTCAATTTGGACTTCAGAAAGGCAATAAAAAATCAACTTGAAGGTCATGATGCGCTTTTCTCAGGGACATGCTGCGCTTTTTGCACTCACGTTGCGCTTTTTCCAGTTTGCTTGTTATCTTCAGAATTTCGAGTTTTTCTCATTTGGTTGATAAATTTCATGAAATTTTACTGATGTAAATTTTTAAATCAATTGTAATTATGTCTATTATAGTTACTAAAGTAGATACATCAAATAAAATTTGTATTTTTGGGTCAAGTGAATTAGTTTCACCAAAAAAAGGGAGAGTTTGTTGATCTCCCTAGTATCTAGTTGAGGATTTTGGGGAACATCTCCACAAATCATGGATTAGACCCCTGAGAGTGGGGAGAATTTTTTTTTGGTCTATATATTTCATTTCCTTTTCCATTTGAATGGTTGGATGTTGTGGAATTTACCTTGGAACACTAGTGTATTCAGTGATTTTGGCAGGAACTAATAGACAAATTTTGTTGATATTGTGGTGGGATTTATGTGGTATGTGTTTTAGCAGTGTTTATTCTTCTTTTATTGTATATTTGAATGTATTGTACCTTCCATATTCATTTCCATGTCTTATGTGATTGATTTGTAAGTTTGATAAGCAGAATTCATTGATTCAATGCTCTGTTTTGGAGAAGATTTCACATTTATGTTCATTTTCTTCTGTTATAAACGAATTCATGATGTTCATGCTCGTTTTGAAACCCTATAAATCTACCATATTCACTAATATACCTTTAAAGTGCTAAAGTGTGTGCCTACCTTGCCCCATTACATCTCTGCAAATCTTATTTTTAGAGCCCTGGCCTAGTTTTTCCTAGACCTAATTCACCATCCAGCACAAACCTTCAAACTCAAAATCAAACCCTAATCTGCATACCTTGCCTAAAATATTTCATGATCCAATAAATTGGATGTGATTTCATCGAGAGATCCCTCTCAGCCTAGTAGGGCTAGATACTAGGTCACAGTGGTCTATAATTACCTTTGATGGCCTCCTTCTCAACCGTCGGAGAACTGGTGGAGTGCTAACATACCACCTTCTTAACTCCTAAAAGAAGTCAATATATCTTCAAGATCATCCTCCAACAGCTCGAAGTCAGAGGAAATCGAGAAAGTGAATGATAAGAAGGAGACAAACTCCACTTCTCTCGAGTTCCAAGGGAACAAAGACCCACTTTTTAGGGAGTTGTTGGTAAGGACCCTATAGCATAAGTAGACAAGAGCAAGGGATCATTAGGATTCAGATTTTATATACAGGAAGAGATCTCTTGGCTTTGTATCATATATTTTTTACTTTCATTGTTCATGTAAAATACTGGTTATGAAATAAGATGAGAATTTGGTTACTTTTCCACTGAGTTGATTTCAGGGAGCTGAGCTTGTGGGTTAGGGACCAATCCATTGGCTTTAGTCTCTCTTGTGTGCATGTGTGTCTTTCTTTTATCTTTCAGTGGTTGATTTCTTCCATTACATTATCGGTAGCATATAAAATATTAAAATTGTGTTTCTAAGCCTCCCTCTCTCACATCTTCCATTGGAGATCAAGGAGGAAGGTCTTCCACCATAGACCAAATATATTTTCAGTTTATGATTTCTTGGAAAATTTACTATAGTTTTTACTTTTCTTATCCTTAATATGTTGTAGGTTCAGAGGTAGATTTATTTTTCAAATGCATAGGTAGATTTATTCAAATGCAACTCGTCTTTTCCACCATTTCTATGATAAGTTTGTTGATGATGAATGCATGAGTAGATTTCTTATTTGCAGGTTTGGACAGACCAGAAGAGAAGGACCCCTTCAAAACCATCATCTTGATTTTCCACCCTCCATCAGATACCTTCCATTCAAGTCACCTACATCCATGTTTTTGAGGTCACCATCACATCCCGAGAGCAGTCTTTGGGGTGCAAGACAGACCTTTTGAGAGCTCTAGGCTTGGTCCAATTGGTTGGTCATCCTCAATGTACTTAGATCCACCTTCCCCTCACCTTATTTCCATCATTTCTAGCCTCAAAATCCTCTCAACCAGTTTCCTGTAGCTTTTCAAGACATCTTGTAGCACTACAAAAAATCCTATATCATCTTATGTAGTAGTTCCAAGCACCCTATCCTTCATCTCAAAATCATTCCTCCACCTCACCTAAGCCTAGAAAAGCCACCAGTAGACCTCCAACCCTGAATATTTTTTCCAAGGACACTCTTATACCACCCATGTGCCTTCTTCTTTTACTATAAAATAGAGAAATTTCAAGCATCATGATTATTCCATCATAAAATGCATCATTAGCACAAGAGTTAAGCATGAATTAGATAGCAGTTAGTTAGTCATTGGTTCATCATGTGTGAAAGGATAGAATAGTTCCTTTTCTGCAAGTCAATATAACAATCTAGACAATCAATGCCACTTAGTGTAATTTCCTTTCTTGTACTAGCATAAGTGTGAATCTTTCTTTCTTGCAAAAGTAGACAATAGTTAGATGAATCATTGTGATTTAGAGTAGTTTCTTTTCTTTCCAATAGTGTAATGTTTATGATATGTTTTCAATCCCAGGTTTCAGTTAGAAGTGTGACATACTTCCTTTTTCACAATGACCCTAGTTTCTAGTACCTCATTGTAGAACTAAGATGAGGATGGCATGAGTAGAGCTAATATGCTATGCATATAGCATTGTCACCTCCAATTTTTTACTAAATCCAGGTTGCTAAAGTAAAGTTGAGTAGCCTTTGGGAGTTGCATCACTCTTGGTGCAATACCAAGGCTCACCAGTTTTTGGCATCGTTGTCGAGGAGGTGTCTAAGTAGATGTTTGTTTCTTCTTGAGCATTATTTTCTGATTACTTTTTTACATTCAGTTTCAAAATATTGAAAAATACAAAAATAGTTTGACTTTCGTTCCTCGTAGAACTAGGGACAACCAAGGAAAATTCTTACCAAAAACCCCCACATCCCCACACAGTCACCCTTCACTCTTCTTCAGCGACTGTGTGGTAGAACACCCTCAAGGTGAACCACTTGAAAACTTTGATGAATCTATTGGGGAAGAAGAGGAACTTGCTTCACCAGAGGAACCTGCTTCACCAATTAAAGCCATGGCTGAAACTAGGGACCAATGAGTCTTTCCCATTAGAGAAACTGATGGAGAAACTAGAATGAAGAACATCAGTCCCTCAACCCTTACACATTTCCATGGACTTACTTCTGAGGATATTTACACCTTCATGTTCGATTATTTTGTTGTCTGTAGTACTTATGACTATGCTTCAGATGAGAAAAAGATAAAATTGTTCCCATCCACCTTCAAGGATGCAGCCTTGCGCTAGTTCATGGGTCTGCCTGGGAACAATATCACTACCTAGGAACAAATGAAAGAATCCTATAACAACAAATATAGAGACTATTTTAGGTCCAAAGAGACCAAGGAGGAGATATTTAGGATGACCTTGGGACCTAATGAATCCCTGGAGGATTATGAATAAACATTCCAACTGAACTATAAAAGAGCCAATTGCACCCTTGATCCCAAATCACTCAAATTGGTACTTCTCCGAGGGATCAGGGAAGAGGTTATATAGACCCTTAATATGTTGTCTAGAGAATATATATTCCAAATACCTTATGAGGAAATCAAGACTATATTTAGAAACCACTCTAGGGAAGCTAGGAAGAAAGGTAGAGCTAGCCAAAGCATGACCAACACCCCTTCCTCTTACACCTCCATCAAGAATGAGATTGGAAAAATGTTCTAGGACTTAAAAATTGAGATGTTTCACACCTTTTCTTTTCAAATGGACACAATGCAGTTCAAGAAGAAACACGAGGAAGAAAAGAGGGCCTTAGCTATCTTTTTCCCTAGATGTACCAGAAAACACCCTCGAAATTAATGTCCACTAAATGTCATAGAGGTTTTCTTAGTCTGTAAAGAGAATCATGCCATGGATAAATGACCCTCCTTACCTAGTCCCAAAGTTCTATATCAAGGTGGGGAAGGAGGACCACAGCAACCTTGTTTCATAAATCAGATAAGGCCTCAAGGGCCTCGGCCATATCAGTGGGGCATGTAAGGTGAACCTTATTCCTACTACCATGCAAACCAAAATGCACCTATGCAGGCTTTGTATTCCTCCACTCCTCCATCATGACCTACACCTCCTACTCAGCCTTATGTCCCTCCATATCACCCTCATCCTGTAAATCAACTTTTTTAGCAGTATGTTCCTCAACCACCTCAGTGGAGCAACCCATCACAAGGGTGGAGGCCCTAACTCAACCAACCACCTAATTTACTGACTCCACACCAACCTCAACCTCAACTCACTCATTCTGATCCACCTAAGTTGCCTCAGATGCCTACCCAGCCCAATCTGAACTTGAACAACAATTAGGCATAGTAGGTTTACAGTGGAGAAACATCCTATCCAGCTTATGTTGTGGAGATACATAAAATTAACCTCAGGTCTGGAAGAGTGCTCCAGAAAATCATCCTCCATCTCCACCTACAGAGGTTGAGGAGGAAAAGGAAGAAATAAACCCTCATACCAATCAACCTCCTTTTCTTGAGCATGTGATCCACCCTAGTTAGCACACCCCAGAAGAGACTGGACTTCTGGGAGAACTGAAGAACCTATGTGTAAAAATACCCCTTCTCTAGGCCATTAAGGATGTTCCTATTTACAATAGGCCCATAAAAGAAAAATTCTTTAAAAATCCAGGGAGAAAGAAGAAAGACACCCCCACCATCATTTTGTATGACAATTTTCCGACTTAATGTTGGTAAGGGTGATCTTCTCGAAGTACCTGGACCCTGGGAGTCCAGTAGTAGATGTACACATCGATGGTGTCATTGTCACCCACACTTTGATTGATCTTGGGGATTCCATCAATGTGATGACCGTGGAAACCATGCTTAAACTCAACTTCCAAGGAGCCTTGAGAAAGACCACCATAGTTATGCAAGTTGCAGAGAGATCCACAGTAGCTCCGAAAGGAGTTGTTGAGGATGTTATGGTCTCAATTGACTCCTAGGAGTATCCCATATACTTCCTGGTCCTTCAACCAAAAACCAAGTTTAATTAATATCGTATCATTTTAGGAAGACCTTTGTTTGCCACTGTTGGTGCTTTTATCAGTTGTAGGGCCGAAAACATGACTATAAAGAATGGTCCCTTGTCTAAACAGTTGGTATTATATCCTCCTGCCTAGCCTTCCATTGACCATGATATACCCTTGTGGTTGGAGGATGAAGAAGAATATGATGAAGTTTACAATACCACACCCTACCCCATTTATACCATAGATAATGTTCTTAGAGGGGGGAAACCTAATGAGGATGATATTGTTGACCACATCCTTCAAAGCCATCCCATCACAACCATTCCACTCGATGACCTAGTGAGAGAATCTGAAAGCCACCCTTGGATTGAGCTGCACTCAATTGAATCAACCTCTGAAGCCACCAAGGTTGTGTAATTTGGCCCATCAAGATCCATGAATATTAACTCATCCCTCTCGGCCAAAGAAGAAGAGAAGTTGTGCCAACACCTGAGGGAAAACTTAGATGATTTTTCTTGGGACTGCAAGGACATGAAAGGGGTGCATCCCTCAGTGTGTACACATCATATTTATATTGAAGAGGGATGCAAGCTTGTGCTCCAGCCCCAAAGGAGGATGAACCCAAACTTAAAGGACATAGTAAAGGATGAACTACATAAGTTATTGGATGCAGGGTTCATCTACCCCATCTCACACAGTGAGTGTGTGTCTCCTCCTGTTCTATTCCAAAATAAAAATGGGAAGTGGTGAATCTATGTTGACTACCAAGAACTAAACAAAACTGCTAAGAAATACCATTTCCATTTTCCCTTCATTGATCAAGTCCTAGATGGTCTTGCAGGATATATTTTTCTCTTTCCTGGATGGTCTTGCAGGAAATAATTTTTCTCTTTCCTGGATGGATTTAGTGGGTATAACCATACTCATATCAGCCTTGAGTACCAGGAAAATACCACATTCAAATTTCCTTGGGGCACCTTCACTTACAGAGTCCTTCCCTCTAGCCTGTGCAATGCCCCTGCCACTTTCCAGAGAGCAGTCCTGAGTATTTTTTTTGAACTTGTCCTTGATTATGTAATGATTTACATGGATGATTTCACACCTTATGGGTATGATTTCCAGGAGGATCCCTCCAATCTGGTTAAGGTGTTGAGGAAATGCATTGAATGCATCTCTCCCTGAGTCCTGAAAAGTGTGAATTTTTTAAAAGGGCAGGGATTGTCTTAAGCCACTCCATATCACAAGCAAGAATACAGATAGACCCAAACAAATTCACCATCATAAAAAGGGTGTATATTCCTCAAAAGCAGAGAGATGTTAGAAGTTTCCTAGGTTTGGTTTCCTATTATAGGAGGCTCATTAAGGACTTCAGCAAAGTGGCTTCCCCGTTAATCGGATTGTTGGCAAAGGATTTTGAGTTTTGTTGGTCTAATATTTGTCAAGAGGATTTTGATATCATCAAGGAAAAACTAACCACTGCCCCTATACTTAGAGCTCCCAATTGGGCTCTGCCCTTCCACATCCATACATATGCATCAGATAAAGTTGTGGGGGAAGCCTTGGGACAATTGGAAGATAAATTACCTTATGCCATTTATTTCATTAGCAAGAATTTTCCTAAGGCTGAACTAAATTGTATTGTAACTAAAAAATGAGCTCTTAGCTATTTTCCATTCCCTCAATGAATTCAAGTACTATATTACTGGTTATCAAAATTTTGTACATATTGACCATGCAGCAATCAAGTACTTAATGAATAAACCTGATGTCAATGCTAGAATCATTAGATAGTTATTATTGTTGTAGCAATTTGATTTGACCATTGTTGATAAGTCGGGAAAATGAAATGTTGTTTCATATTTAATATCTAGACTAAATTTATCTTTAGATGAGGAAGGGATGGTTGATTATAAACTTCTGGATAAACACCTATTTTCTATCTCAGCACTCTCTCCTTGGTTTGCTGACATAGACAACTACCTGGTTTCTGAGAGGTTTCCTCCAAACCTTTTGATGACCTACCGGGTCTATGACTCCACTTTAGGTAGCTTTAAAACACTAAGGCTACGCTACAATTCTCAAGAAAGAGACTTCAACCCTTCCATCTCTATAATTTTCATTAAAATTGTGCTCATATCAGTTATGCATAAATATGGAAGGATGAGTTTTCAAATTTTTGCGCTAAGGGAACACAAGAGCATGTCAACACTATGTGTCTAAAAACCCATGTGCCCATTTTCCTTCAGTGCAGCCTGATGTGTGAAAACGTTGGAGGTGAGAATAGGAATCAAAATTTGGAACGGGAACTTAACTCCCGAGACAGGAACTAAACCGTTGGTTCGGGAACAGGAACCTCTGTCTCTTGATCAAGTACATAACTCCCTCTTTGGCTATGATTGATGGTGACCATTAACCCGTCATCTCTATGCCACAACTAGAAATATTGAACAGAGCTTCATCCACATCTTTGATAATCTCAAACAGGACTTCAATCCACATCAAATTCTATCTCATTCCTGGAATGGTCGAACTGCATCCTTGTCTTCAAACAGTACCCTCAAAATTGAACCTTAACGAACTAGAACTAAAATCAGAATGCAACAAGCTTCCTTCAAGTGTTAAACGCAGAACCCCTTTCGTAATTCAATTGTGACATGTCTCGTCCAAACATAAATCTAATTTTTTGAATGAACAACTTTCAATAAGTGTCGAATTCTTCCATTCTTGGTTTGACTCCTTCTCTGTGTGAAACGGAGTTCCCTTGCTTGTTTAGATTCAAATCTCTGACTGTTGGAAACATTGCATGCCAATTCATCTACTATTGACCTTCTATTTACTTGGAGGATAGAACAAGGCTTCAAAAATTAAAACACAAAGGTTTATTATTCCATCAATTGACCACGTAGAGTATAACACAATTTCTACACATAGATCTCGTTTACTTTCTAAACAAGCCTCCAAACAATGATTTCATCAATATTTCTCAATGCAGAGAAATCCTCTCACAAACAAATTTCACAATTTGATGCATTCTGTACTTTTCCTTTTCCACGCAGAAGCACTTCTTAGGTTGAATTCCAATATGATCCACACTGCCTTATCTACGCAATCACAAATAAATTCACCACCTCCTAGATTCATATATTCACCAATTTCTAATCATATATCACACAAAAGCATACACCATAACATTAAAAATATATAGAGAATATTTTCAGAGAGATTTAAAAAAAACAAACCAATGTTATCTATAAACATATTCAAATTTAAATGCCTGATATAAAAAATATATATATGGGCGTATCGAGCCCTTGGCCTTCTGCACATATCATCACTCTCACACACACTCACACCCACATATTCTTCCCATATGCAGGCTTACATTTATAGAAACAATTACATATTTATTGATCATTCTAGATTCATGATCTTCTCCATAGATCACTCAACTAATTCCTAAAATCTCTTAATCCACTTTTAACTCAACTAATTCCCTATTCTAGGATCTCCTAATCCCTAAGATATTTATGAGATCTTCATAAGGCTAATATCTCTCATATTCTCAATTATTTGAGAATATATACATTAAAAACTTCACATATATATTCTCACTCAAATCATTAAAAATATACAAATTTCTATTAATAAATTAAATTCTTTAACAAACATTAGACCCCCTAAGTCAACCATAAATACAATGATTTTTCGAGTCGAATGCTCTTGCATCAAACTCCCAAAGTAGAAAAAAAACTTATAGACTCTTATCTATGAGGTCTGTCACTTTTCTGTAGTAATGTGACAGCTACAAGTCTTAATAAATTGCTACCTCCAGGATTCCAAACTTTGTTTTTTTGTTGGTTCTTCAATCTTTCTTCTTCATGCCTGGTGAGTTTTTGTTTCTGTCATCTTTCTTTCTCCTGGTCTCCAAATTTTATGTTGTATCCTTCCTTTCATCCTGTTGATAAATTATATTATCATCATTTTCTTTTTATTGTTATTTATCTCCTTCATATTCATGTACCTTTTGCTGGCTACTTTCATCATCAGCTTCTTTAATTTCTCAATTTCAGCATTCAAATAATAATCATTTTGTTAAAAATTACTTATAAGAATTTCAAAATTCTTATTTTCCTCTTCATCATATTTCATTTCATAAAAAATTAATACATTAAAATGTCTTCTTCCATGTTGATTTAAAACAATTTTAAAATTGTTGTTGCTCATTTTCTGTAAATTATCTTCATTTGTACCACTACTGTGTGGTTCTGCAATCTGCTTCTTTTCCTTAACTGAGCCTTCCTCATCTGTATTTCTTTTTAAACATTCTTCTAGAAATTTCATTTCATCTTTAAAATAATTAAATATAAAACTTACATTGTTTACCTGAGGTTCTTTCTTTGACTCGGAGTCTTCCATCAACCTTTCCAACAAATCTATTTTAGCATCATACCTCTCAAGCATAGCATATGAATGCTTTACTTCATCTATGCTTAGAACAAAAATCAGATTTTTTTCTTCTTCATTTGTCTTCATATCAGTTGTAAATGGTTTTCCTGCACCTGTAACAAAAATTTTATACAAATGATCAGATTTTAAAATATAAGGCTTTCTAGCCTCATTTGATGTTTCAGACATCAAATCTCTTCCATCATATTTTCCATTCTCTCCAAAGATTCTTATTTGTTCTGGTTCATATATGTGATCATCATTTACCTTTGTTTCCTTCTCTAATTGAGCTGAAAACTCAACTTCATGGAATGAAAAACAATCATCCCAACTTCCTTCAGGTTCAAAAGAACTTCTTGACCATAATTTCTTTCTGGATATTTGCTATTGTCATTAGCTATTATAGTTTTATTTTCCTCCTTAGCAACAAACTCCTCATTTGGTATTGTACCCGCATACATAAACAAGTTATCATATTTAAAAATACAAGACCTTTCAACCTCTTTTGATGCTTCAAGCACCAATCTTTCACAATGGACTTTCTGGGTTTTAGCAAATTCTCTTTGTTGTGACTCAATTCCTTTGATTTTATCCTTCTCCAAAAAAGCAATATGTCTTTGTTCAAGTTCTCTAAACATTTTTATCAGCTTGGCATTCCATTTCTTTTGTAATAGGTTCCATTTGACCCATTTCCTCATTCTCCATCCATATCTTTGGCCTTCATTCGCTTTCTCTTTTAGCCATTCCTTTAGTATATCCAATTGTGCTATCATCATTGCAAGACTTATCTCATGCTCTTCATTACTCGTCTTACCTTTATGGTATTTATCTAAACCTTTTCTATGATCCTCCATGATCATTTTTCTCATGAGCTCATCCATTCTCATCTTGGTGATCTGCAATTCTCCTTTGCTACTAAATACCCCATCAAGCTTCCCCTCTGTTAAACACACACATGGTGTATGAAGAAACTAAACACACACATAGAAAGATAAGCATGAGATACTCATATTATTCACCATAGATGTACATTTATAATACAATGGTGTGACTCTTGGATTCATCTTCCAAGGTCACTTGGACTCCTTTGTGACTCTTCGCCTTCCACACCTACCCATAGAGGATTAGGTGTTCAACATTCCCCCCCTTAATCCGAAGGGATATGTGTGAGTCCAAGAAGAGAATTGTACTACAAATCTGAAAAATATGCATGGCAGCACTTAGGTTGAATCAGATCTCTGAAATGTTGGCATAAAGAGGTGGTTTAAGGATGACCACCAACACTGGAATGCAACGCTTATTGCAGTTCCCGAAACTCTTCCAAAACTAGCAAGAAGCTAAGGGCTTCTGCTAGAGGAAGTGTCCCTCATATTTGAAGAGGGAGACCTTCAACCTAAAAGAAGGGAATTCTAAAACCTGTGATAGTTTAAGGTTGACCATCAACACTGGACTGCTTGATGAAATTCCTGGAACTTTACCAAGGCTGGCAAGAAGCTGAGGTCTTCTGCTAGAGGAAGTGCTCTGAATTCTTTGAAGAGGAATAATATGAACCTCACATGGATGGTTTAAGGTTGTCCATCAACCAAATGCATGCTCATGGGCATCCATGTCTCTGGCTACAACTCTAAATCTGGAACGACAGGTTGTGGCTTAGGCTCGCTTGAACTGTTGTGTCTCTGGCTACAACTCTGAATATGGAATGAGAGATTGTGGCTTAGGCTCGCTTGATCTGGCATCAAAGCTTGCAGATGACCACCATTTTCCCCCTGTCAGGTACAAGGTGAGATCATGGAAAAAACTCAACTGCAATTTTGTTCAATATTCTAGAACAAGTTCTGACATGCCACTTAAACATCTTCTTGTTTTTTGATGCCCATTTCCAAGAAGTGATCCATCCAAGATGAATCTTTGTTCTTGCAGGAGGCTTGTTACTGAAGCATCTGTGTGAACAATGGGTGTGCCGACCATAGCGCTTGCATGGGTGAAGATCAAAACAATGATATTTCATATGGCCAACTCGATCACAGTGTTGGCATTCTACAATTTGTTGTTTTTGTTGTCGAAGTGGAGCAGGATCTAGAACAGCTGTAGGAGAACTATCATAAAGAAATTTGGCACTCTAAAATTTGAT
The DNA here is from genome assembly GCA_034641835.2 of Pinus albicaulis. Classification (NCBI taxonomy): domain Eukaryota; kingdom Viridiplantae; phylum Streptophyta; class Pinopsida; order Pinales; family Pinaceae; genus Pinus; species Pinus albicaulis. The sequence continues at coordinate 115,834,416 of CM076580.1, read as the reverse complement.
GGGCTTGGAGTAGTCTGGAATATTAAAGGACAACTCATTTTCATATCCAAGACCAGTTATGTGCTTGTTATGGACAAGCTCTTCCCAAGGTCTGATGACGGGCTTGGGAAGTGCAAACTGAATTGTTGCATCTGCCTGTAAATCTGCTCTTGTACAAGGAACTGAAAGTGAATCGTTTGCAACTTTATATTCTTGCTGCTGATGAGAGTCCTTCTCAATGTTCTGAATAGAAACAGGTTCAGAATGATGACTCTTTTGTTGAAGTTCATCTCGCTGAAGCTGAGACTCCAACTGCAAAAATTATATCTTTTCATGTGCATCTTGTAGACAATTTTGAATATGTGAAAGAGAGGCTTTGTTGATTTTTACCATTTCATCATCGCTGGAATGTATTAGAGTATTCAAAAACTCCAATATTTCATAAACTTTAGCCATAAAAATGTGCAATAGTTCTTAAGACAAATAACTGAATTCTCCAATTTCCAAAACAATCACCGCCTTCTATATGATAACCATCAAACTAAGCCAATGTGCATACAATACCAGCAATCAAGATTCTTTATACTTAGTCTTCATACATATCACTCAACATATATAAGAACCAAATCATATGGCCAACTGATTTTCTTTCCAAGCCAATGCTTTGCTATCATGTTAGAATTTTGTGCACCCCAAGTCTAGGCTATTTTTTGGCAATTTCACAAGACAAAAAACATAAACACTGAAAATGCCTAACTTTATAAATTTTTCACAGCAAAATATGTCATCTATTAGATCAATGCACAGACAAGACACTGAATTTAATGCCCAACAATTAGTTCTTGTTAATCCTTCAACAAGAAAACTTAGGGCTCCTACACCAAGGAAAGTGGCCCTTTACAATCATTCAGAAAGACTAAATACACAACTGCTTAGCTCCTTTTAGGCTCACAATCTTCTCAACAGCAAACTTTCTACCCAAATATCAGAATTGTAGCAATCCTTTGACCACGAAGACACCTACAGTGAACTTCCTTTCTATTGTAGCATCACAAAAACACTAACATTCAATAGTTGTAGCAATTGTTACCTACCCAATCCTCCTTTATCCAACCCTTCTCCAAATCGGCCTGATCATTTCCTATTGTGGCATGTGTCAACCTATTACAACTCCCTTGGTTGGCCTTACTGTCCTCCTCGTCCTACCTTTTTCGGTTGTGGATTGATCTTACCAGCCTACGACTTGTCCAAACTACAATCTGACCCTTACACAGATATGAGCGATGAGGGGAGAGTAGAGGGTGAGTGAGTCGAGAGAGGTCGAGAAGAAGTGGTCGACAGTGCAACAACTGAACTCTCACTATTGTGCAGTAGCTTGACTTTTACATCCATCTCAGTAACACCCACAATGGGTTTCTTTCCAGCAAACCATGAGATCTCTGTCCTCCCACTCTATTTCTCGATCCATTCACAATACCCACATACCGTAGTCGAGACTATGTAGAGGAGCCTAACGGGAAATGCGTGATGAGCATGTGAATCGACGTCAACGGAGGGAGGAGGATCCGGTGGAGGGATGAGGCCACGTGGTAAGGGAATCAATGGGAGTGGAAGAGGCAACGGAGGTGAGGGAGTAGTGACCAGAGAGTAAAGTTGGAGTATGGATCGAGCACCACAGGTGGGAGTCTCGGCGTAGATAAATGGTGGTCTTGAGACACTAGAAAAGGTCTCTGAGAATGAGGTGCGGGATGTTACTTCTTTTCTTCGATTTGAGCCCAAAGTTAAAGATATTTCAACATCTGGGCAATTTCAAGATACCTCTGATTCGACAATTTCATGTCAAGCTCGTTAAAATTCTTTGTTTTCTTCCATGAATATATCAGCTGTCATAGGAAAGGCAACAAGGGTTAAGTTGGAACAGCATGAACTTGAAGACCAAGAAAATCTTGCTCCTCCTTCAGGTTCATCTTTAAATGTGGCTTTAGAGGCAAGTCAACTGTCAAGGAGATCATCAACTGGAAGATCAACTCAAAAAGTAGCAGAGGTTGTTACTTCTTACAAGGAACTCCCATTAAAGATTAAATTGTGAAGACCAGCATGAAATATTGGTTGCAAATTATTTTCTATCGAGAAGATTGTAGAACTCTGTCCGTCTTGCAAGTTCTTTTTTTATTGAGAAAAATGCAGGAGTTAGGGTTTCCAGGAGGGACAGATTTGGTAATATGGTGGACAGATCGGTAATATCGAAAACCATTTTACCAAAGGCAGGTAATTGCAAAGAATAGTTTCTGGGGGTCGTAGCAACAATAGAAGAAAAAATTCAACTATTAAACACACATGGATAATTCAATGCTCAACAAACTAAAATTTTACCTTACAGTCCCAACTCCATATGTATTCCTTGTTCGGTTTCTCAAAGCTGCAGGATATGATACCATGTTAAACACACACATGGTGTATGAAGAAACTAAACACACACATAGAAATATAAGCATGAGATACTCATATTATTCACCATAGATGTACATTTATAATACAATGGTGTGACTCTTGGATTCATCTTCCAAGGTCACTTGGACTCCTTTGTGACTCTTCGCCTTCCACACCTACCCATAGAGGATTAGGTGTTCAACACCCTCTAAACTTGATCTCTTCCTGGGTATTCTCTCTCTTGGTTCACTCTCTTTAACCTTCTAGAGCTTCTCTACTTTTTTTCACTCAGTCACCTCTCTCCTTTCTTCCAACCTCTAGTTGGATAGGTTCATCGTCATCATCAAAACTTTATTGTTCTAGCTACAATCATTAAAACATTCTCATATTGCTACTTGTAATCAATAATTAATAAGAAGACCATACCTCACTGTCCAATCTCTGTTTCATATGTTTCTTCTGCAATTTCCTCTTCTGTTGATTCTACTTTTATTGTTGCAGTCACCAATTCTCTTTATACCTCAGAACAATCTTCACAATCTATCTTTAAAGAAAATATGATCTACTTTCTCTCAAAGTAGATTTTCCTTCCATCTCTCTTCATTTTTTCTTCAAGCTTAAATCATGCAACCATCCATCTTCAAAATTCAATAACAAGAAAAATATTTACCTCAATTAGATTTTAAATCTGATTCTTCTTCTTTTCTGCTTTGCTTATGTTGCACCTTTGATTCTCTGAAAGCTTCTTCCTGCTCTGGCCTTTTCAAATGACACAACAATAAAATCTCCATATGCAAGAATATTCTTGCTCTTATACCAAAAAATTGATGACCTAACAGGTCTATGACTCCATTGTAGGTAGCTTTAAAACACTAAGGCTACGCTACAAGTCTCAAGAAAGAAACTTCAACCCTTCAATCTCTATCATTTTCATTTAAATTGCGTACATATTTATGCATAGATATGGAAGGATTAGTTTTCAAATTTTTGCACTAATGGAATACCTGAGCATGATTAAGGGAACACAAGAGCATGTCAACACTCTGTTTCTCAAAACCCATCTACTTGTTTTCCTCCAGTGCAGCCTGATGTGTGAGAACGTTGGAGGTGAGAACAGCAATCAAACTCTGGAACAGGAAATTAACATCTAAGACAGGAATTGAACCGTTGGTTCAGGAACTGTTGTGCTATGAAACAACCCCCTATTGAGATTCAACAAGGAAATTTCAACACCCACGCTTAGTTGCACTAAGCACCTAGACTAGGGCGGCGGCCACAGTGTTATTTTTGGGTGCATGTCTATTTTGGTTATCCCTTAATTAAGATGGACAATAAATTGTAATATATTATCAATGTAAACTTGAAATAGTTAACTAAGAGTGATAAACTCAGTTAGCTAGTGTATTTCGAGTTAGAGGTAGTTGGTGAGGCATGCAGAGTAATTCTAGTTGTAACAAAGTTCGAAGTACAGTGGTGCATTAGTTAATGCAGGTTGTAATCAGTTTAACTCAGTTAAGTGAGTTAAACTTAGTTGTGCTAGTTGTAACTGAATATACACTAGTGAGAGATCAAGTGAATTAAATATTAATTAATTCACAATCAGTGCTCTCACATGCAACTGAGGATTTACTATTATTAGTTGCATGCATGTCAGATCCAGTGGAGACCCAGTTGAGTTCTAGGTGAAAGGGAATTTGACTATCAGTTGTAGGATTATTTTCTTGCACACATGCAACCAAACACCCATTAGAGTGCCCATGATACTTGCGCGGTCAAGGAAGGCCAAAATTCCTATCTTTTAGGGATTGCATCATCAGGGATTGCGCAAGAAAGGCAGGTTGTCTAGAGGCTAAGAATTGGCTATGTGTTGGTCAGTTTTGTTCATGACAGTGTGAGACAATAAGCTGAGTACTGGAGGGATCTTCTGAGAAGAGTTTTGTATGTAATTGTTTCATGATCCATGCTTAATATACAATATAATATAGTGGGGTTTTTAGTTGTAAGCTTTCCTCGGGAAATTATCTGTGATGTGGTTGATTTGATTCTTCTTCATGTTCGTGTGATTAGTGATTGTGTTTTTAATTCCACAAAATATTTGTAGAAGTGATTCAGTATTTAACTTTAGTACATTGTTATATCAGGTGAATCCAAGATATACATGCATGTTGTATAATTTATACATGGTATCGGAGGACAAGAAATTGTAGAAGTGAAGCAGGAGAGGAGTTTGTGACTGGATAGAATTAGAATTTGCAGAAAGAATTTCATGGTGCTATAGCTAATTCAAGATCAAAATGGCTTTCAATGTCTTGAGGTTGGAGTATGCACTCGAGGGCAGCTCAAACTATATTTCTTGTAAGGACAGGATGGATGCAGTACTCGAAGACAATGTCTTGAAGGAATTCATTAGCAATGATGTTCTTAAACCCGTTGTGGCAAATGCTGCAAATCTTGATGCATGGAAAAAGAAAGTGGAAAAGGGGAGGAGTATCCTATTGGAGGGAGTACGAGACCACATTGTCTCAAGCATCCATGAGAAATCCACACCATATTCAATGTGGAAGGCTTTGACATATCTATTCCAAAGTAGCAGTGACCATAGGAAATTGGCGCTCAAATATAAACTCGGGAAGATCAAGATGGAAAAGGGTGACACCATTCCAAAATATCTAACAAATTTTTTCCAATGTCTGGATGAACTCGGGAAAATTGGAATAACAGTCAATTATGATGATTTGGTGAGCTTGGCTCTCCTAGGACTTCCCAAGAGTTGGCATAGTTATCAAGGCTCTGTCAATGGAAGGGAAAATTTCCCAGATTAGGAACAGCTGTGGTCAGATTTGGTGTAGGAGGAGTTCAGACGGAACAACCGAGATGGATCTTCATCTAAGAATGAGGATGAAAAGGATTTTGCTTTGGCTGCAAAGGCAAGGAAAGGGAAGGGGAAGAAACTCCATTCTAGATCTGAGTCCAAGAATAGCAAGAAGCAGGACATGTCCAAGGTGAAGTGTTTTCACTGTCACGAGCATGGGTATTTTGCTACTAACTATCCACAAAAGAAGAAGAACAAGAAGGTTGGAGGATTTGCAGTTGGTGACACCCTTGCCTGGAAATTTGAGCTCGACTTCTCATTGATCACATGCATGGTGTCCAGTGCATTGGGATATGTGTGGTATTTGGATAGTGATGCTTCCTTTCACATGACGGGAGACAAGGAACTTTTCAGTGACTTGGAGGAGAAATATTTCCATATGCATATTGAAATGGGTGATGATGGGTGGTATAGTGATATCTATATTGGTACCATTACCTTTCAAAGGCAGTCAAGTAAACCCTTTCAATTAAAAGACGTAATTCACTTACCAGTTCTGAAGAAAAATTTGGTCTCAGTCGCAATGTTGGAGGATAGAGGCTATGATGTTGTTTTTAGTGAAGGAAAAACTTTCCTGCGACATAAAACAATAGGACAAGCCAAGAGGATAGGGATTCAAGTTAAAAATACCTACAAGCTAGAGGTACATGGCTGCGCAGCAATGATGGGAAAGGCAGATCAAGTGGTGAGCTGGGATGAAGGCGAATTATGGCATAGGAGATTGGGCAATCTTCACCATGGAGCCTTGAAAGTCATGCAGTAGATTTCTACTGGTATTCCTAGGGGTACACTTGCACATTCAGATACATGCAAGGGATGTACTATGGGAAAAGATGTAAAGGCCACCTTTCATGAGAAGGAAAACCGAGCTTCGAGAATCCTTGAGAGAGTTCACACAAATGTGTGTGGTCCTTTATTTGTTGCTTCGACAGCAGAACATAAGTACTATGTAATATTTGTTGATGAATTTTCTCATAAGTGTTGGATCTTCTTCTTGCAGAAGAAAGATCAGAAATTCTCTAATTTTTGTGAGTTTAAGGCACTGGTGGAGAAAGATTCGGGGAATCAAGTGAAGGCTTTTAGGAGAAATAATGGTGGAGAATAAATTTCTAACGAATTCAAGAACTTCTGTAGCAAAGAAGGAATTCAAAGAGAACTCATAGCTCCTCATAACCCACATCAAAATGGGGTCTTGGAGAGGAAGAACAGAACAATCGTGGGTGAAGCACTAGCAATGTTGCATGATCAAGGTCTATCGAAGCATATGTGGGTAGAAGCATGCAACACAGCAGTACATGTGCAAAACCGTTGTCCTCATGGTGTACTTGGCATGAGTACACCTGAAGAGGCTTTCACTGGTAAGAAAAATGATGTTTCACACTTTAATATTTTTGGCTCATATGTTTATGTGCATGTGACCAAGGACGCCAGGAAGAAGCTGGAACCAATAGCTGAGGTTGGGATTTTTGTGGGGTACACTGAAACACCCCATAATTATCATGTGTATTTTCCAAATAGCAGAATGGCTGTTGTGCAACGGGATATAAAATTTGATGAAGATAAAGCCATGCAATTTTCCCTTGAGAAGGAGCTGGACTTGCATGCATAGGAGGAACTATTGATTCCCAAGGATGAGTCTCAAGATGTGGATCAACCACATGAGGAGGTTCATGGAGTGGAGGAAAACACTCATGCGGAGCCATCCATTATAAATGGCATAAGGCGCACCACGGAAGTTGATATATTGAGACTTGATGTTGTAGAGAATGTAGGAGCCCCTACTTCACAATGCAAACAGAGACAGTCTCCTGACCGATTTACTGGATACATGGCTCTTATGAGAAAATGTATTATGACTGAACCATATTCCTTTCAAGAAGTAGTGTAGAAACCAACTTGGGTTGATTCAATGGTGGAGGATTATGACTCCATTGTCAAGAACAATGCATGGGAGATAGTCCCAGGACCGGTCGACAAATCAGTGGTTGGATTGATATGGATCTACAAGGTAAAGCAAGTTTTTGATGGGAGTGTGGAGAAATATAAGGCTAGATTTCTGACCCAGGGATTCTCAAAGATCGAGGGGATAGATTATGATGAGACTTTTGCACCTGTTGCAAGGTACTCTTCCATAAGATCCATCCTTGCACTTTCAATGCAGATGGGTTGGCGCATTCATCAGATGGATGTGAAAACTGTGTTTCTCAATGGGATCATTAAGGAAGAGGTGTACATAGAGAAACCTAAAGGTTTCAAAATATTCAATAGTGAGTCACATGTGTGCAGAATCAAAAGAGCATTGTATGGGCTGAAGCAAGCACCTAATCCTTGGTACACTCGGATAGACAGCTATTTCACTAGACTTGGCTTCACCAAAAGTGAGCAGATGCAAATCTGTACCATATTGTGGTTGAGGGTAAGCTATTGATTATTTTTCTTTATGTTGATGATCTAATTTTGACTGGTGATGACCAGTTGATACACTCATGCAAGGAGGATCTTGCAAGGGAGTTCAAATGAAGGACATGGGACTCCTTCATTATTTCCTTGGATTGGAAATATGGCAGCGGGATAGTGAAATTTTTGTGTCTCAAGGAAAGTATGCAAAGGAGATACTGGGTAAGTTTAACATGGAGATCTTCAAACCCATGGATACTCCTCTTCCAGGAAATTGGAGGAAAGAGGATGCTACTTTTGGAGAGGTAGTGGATGTTACTATCCATAGGCAGTTAGTGGGTTCACTAATGTATTTGGTGAACACGAGACCGGACATTTGCTACGTAGTTAACCAGCTGAGTCAAGCTATGGTTAATCCTACCAAGCTATTTTGGAAGGTGGGGAAGCATGTCTTGAGATACCTGAGGGGCACATCAGAGTATGGTCTATGGTACAGACGGACAGAGGGTGAAGCTTCAAGGCTTCATGGATGCAGATTGGGTGGGCAGTCCATCAGACAGAAAGAGCACATCGGGAGGGATTCTAGCATAGGATTGATAGCAATTTCCTAGTACAGCAGGAAACAATGATCTGTGGCACTCAGTTCAGTGGAAGCGCAATACATCGCAGCAAGTCAAGCTGCATGTGAGGCTATCTGGATGAGAAAGTTCTTGGTTGGTTTGTTTGGTTCTCAGATGGATCTGAAAGTGATTCATTGTGATAATCAGAGTTGCATTAAACTCCTGATTAACCCTGTGTTTCATGATAGGTCCAAGAATATAGATATCTGGTACCATCATCTCAGAGATTGTGTGCAGAGAACGATAATGTTGCTTCAATACATTCCCATGGAAGATCAAGATGCAGATATTCTGAAGAAGGTGCTCACCAGGAGAAAATTTGAATACCATAGAGACAGGATCGGGGTGAAGGATAATCCCTTTCTTTTTTAGAGGGAGTGTTGAGATTCAACAAGAAAATTTCAGCACCCACGCCTAGTTGCATTAAGCACCCAGACTAGGGTGGGGCCCACAGTGCTATTTTTGGGTGCATGTCTATTTTGGTTATCCCTTAATTAGGATGGACAATAAACTGTAATATATTCTCAGTGTAAACTTGAAATAGGTAACTAAGAGTGATAAAATCAGTTAGCTAGTGGATTTCGAGTTAGAGGTAGTTGGTGAGGCATGCAGAGTAATTCTAGCTGTAACAAAGTTCGAAGTGTAGTGGTGCATTATTTAATGAAGGTTGTAATCAATTTAACTCAGTTAAGTTAGTTAAACTCAGTTGTGCTAGTTGTAACTGATGATACACTAGTGAGATATCAATTGAATTAAATATTAATTAATTCACAATCATTTATCTCACATGAAACTGAGGATTTACTATTATTAGCTGCATGCATGTTAGATCCAGTGGAGACCCAGTTGAGTTCTAGGTGAAAGGGAAGTTTATTATCAGTTGTAGGATTATTGGATTGCACACATGCAACCAAACACCCATTGGAGTTCCCATGACACTAGCGCAGTCAATGAAGGCCAAAATTCCTATCTTTTAGGGCTTGCATTCATCAGGGATTGCACAATCAAGGCAAGAAGTTTGGAGGCTAAGAATTGGCTATGTGTTGGTCAGTTTTGTTCATGACAGTGTGAGACAATTAACTGAGTGTTGGAGGGCTCTTTTGAGAAGATTTTTGTATGTAATTGTTTCATGATCCATGCTTAATATACAATAGAAGATAATGGGGTTTTTAGTTGTAAGCTTTCCCCAGGAAATTATCTGTGTTGTGGTTGATTTGATTCTTCTTCATGTTCATGTGATTAGCGATTGTGTTTTCAATTTCGCAAAATATTTGTAGAAGTGATTCAGTATTTAACTTTAGTACATTGTTAGATCAGGTGAAACCAAGATATACATGCATGTTGTACAATTTCTACACTCCCCCCCCCCCTCCCATTTATTTAAATATTGATTAAAGTTATGAATAATAAATGGGGACCCTTTAAAAAAAAACAAAGAGTTTAGGAAACATTATTTCTCTTAGCGTTACTTTATAAAACTTTAGGAATAAAAATCATGAAAATTTTTCACTTTGATTTCATTGCGCTTAGCACAAATTGCAAAACTCACAAGATAACAAAATTAGAACACATATAAAATTTGTGAATTTTGATAAGTGCTAGGACCTTTTTGAGTTATATGCAATTCCCTGTTAAAAATTTTAGAAACCCTTATAATTATAAATCGCATCTCCCCTCCTTGAAAGACAAACAAATAGCGATATCATACGAAAAGAAATTGCGATGAGTCCAGACCCGATAGAAAAATAAACGAATATTGAACATATCTGCAAAATCTAATTAAGTGCAATGATTTGATTTTTAGCACATATCGCACCCCGCAGCATCATCCTGAATAAAAGTTACGCCCACCTTGATAAAGTGCGATATGCGATTTGCGCAGATCGCATCTTGCATCTCGCATGCACTCACAGTCGAAATACATAAAAGGGATGCTTGTAAAATATGTGATTTGCGATACTTAATTTATTACTAGAGTGCTTCAAGTGATACTTAATTAGTTGGTCTGTTAATAAGATCTAATGATTTAAATCTTTTAAACTGACATATAGTGTAAAATACGTAAAAGATATGATAAACGTTTAAAGGGTTTACAGGGCTCAAAAATATCAATATCTTTCTAAAGCATGTTTCAAATAAAAGCATCGGATTTTTTATTTATGGTGATTTAACTATGTTTCTTTCCTCTTCGCTCTTCATCTCAATTCTGAATTTCCTTGTCTTGCTTGTATTCAGGAAACTGCCCGAGAAAGAGATATTAATGGAAATGACAAAGAAAGGAAAACCAGTTGCCCAATCATCCACTTCTGAAGTTACATACATGCCTCCACTATTTTCATACACTACATGCAATAAGGACAATGGAACTTCTTCATGGAAATCCTTGTAAAATTTGTTTAAAGGAGAGAATGCCAGGGAATTAAATAAAGTAGCAACGGCAGATGCAGCTACTTCATCAGAGCCTTCCTATTTCGAAGTTGCATGTTCATTCATACATAGGATAGTTGCAAGGAAAAATATCTTACCATATACGGATATGGTAAGATGGGTCATCGACAATCTCAATATTGCAGACAGGACGTTCAATAATTCCAAACAGGAAAACATGGGTTCATTCACCCTCGAGGATTTGCATACAATGTACCATTTTCCAATACCACATAAAGCTTATGATAAAGCTTTCCAAAAAAAGTTTTCAAATGAGAATCAAGACCCAATGAAGGTGGTGAAAGCATGGAAGGCACATCAAGATAAATTAAATCGGGACAAACTCGGTATGTACCCAATAGCGCAATTGCCAACACCTCACTGTTTTGTAGAAATAATGTTTAGTAGATTGTTTTCTAGACCTGACACCACTAAATTTTCCATTGAATGGGTTCCCTTAATTGACGCAAACATCAATTATACTATCATGAATTGGGAAAACATTTTATCCAATAATTTGGCCAAGACCATTATGGATTACAGAACAAATAGGGTCTTTTCGACTAGGACAATCCCTCCTTTTTACATGAGCACATATATAATGGATGTTATATGTTTCTGCTCAAAATTTCCTGTTATGGATTGGAAATGGACCAGCCAAGACCCTAACCCTATTCATATTTATCATAAAGCCCTATGGGATTCTAAATTTCGTTCCCATTTCTATAAGATTTGTCATGGAGTCATGTTACCCATTCATCAAACCATTTTTAATGAGAAAGCTCCTATAATTTCCAAAGAGGCCGGTGCAGATATTTTTCCTATGGCCATATGGTTCGGAGAATAGAATTTTACTTATGTCAGAGTTTTCAGGAGTCTTTAGCCCCCTCATGTTTTGCCCTACTATGTTCCACATAAACACTTGGCTAGAGAAATTGCATATCTAACACTTGTAAATGGTATAACGAAGTAGCTCAGAGATTCTAAGAAAGTCATCTGGCCTACATTTCCATTTCAGTGTGGTACCTTCGCCCTTTTTTATGTAGGTCATGCAGCGAATAAAATTCCAAAAATTATTTCCTTTAATCTGGCTTTAATTCCAAGGAGACAGTATGATCCTAATAATGTGGTCCAAAATTTTACCACTAATATTAAAGTTAGACCTTTCATGCATGGAAAGGATGTTTTTGATGATTTATTTGAAGGAACAGAGAAATTTACAGATGTATTAAAAATGGCATCTAATAAACTCAGTGTAGCAGACATTAAATATTTTCATAAATATAGAAACAAGAGGTTGAAAACAGTTCCATTGGACTTGTTTCTAATAGAAGATGTCAGAGAGACAACCCCTAGTATTAGTTTATATGATGAAGCAAAATATATGTCAAAGGATGAGTCACAGGAAAAATCAATTCAAGATTTAGAGCATTCACAACACAAGTCTCGAAGTTCAGATCATTTTGATAATGAATCTGAAAGTAAAAATGAGAGCCCCGATAAGATAATTGAAGATGTAATCAAAGGAATTGATATACATACTAAGGAAGGAACTAGTGAAGCTAAACTATTGAAAGCATTTTCAAAAGAACTTCAACAAGTTCAAACTACACCTAAGCAAACAATAAAATCTCAAGTACATCATTTGGGAAAAGAATGGACAAAGTTTACTCAAGTAATGCAAACACCACTTAATCCTAATCCAGAAGGATCAACAAGTTTTCAAACTCCTGAGAAAAATCCGAAACTAGCAGAAACGATAGTGGCACTTCAAAAAATCCCAGAAGTTCGAGAACAGGAGATCATCCTGGCCTACCCAACAGAACAAATCATTTTAAATATTGAGGAAATACCTCCACTGGACATTTTCTATAGTCCAAGTCACAAAGTTGTAGTAAAGAGGAGGAAAAGAAGAAGAGTTGATGAAACAGTGACAACTCTCAATAACGAATCAGTAGATGTTGCCTAGAAAGACACTTTTTTCAATCCAACAGAACATTTTACCAAACTGTCACAATTTGCAGGGGCATATGCAAATGCCACGATAGATAAAGCAACAGAAGTGCAAATTCTACTCAGACAGAGAGAAGATAGAGCTCAAGAGTTGGAAAGACAACTGGAACAAGAAAAGCACAGTGCCAATAAATAACTTGAGATGAAAATGGCACAGTTCCAAAAGTAATTTGAAGTTACAACATCAAGTGCAAACCTTTGAGAAGGACACAAATATTGAGGCACTAATGGATAAGCTTAAAATCCAACCTCAAATGGAATAGTTCATAAAAGAGGCACTGGAATGGAATACAAAGTTGAAAGAGTAGCAGGAGATTTTTTGTCAACAAATCTCAGCTACCAATTCATATTGTGAAACAAGTAAAATCTTAACTCAACAAGTGGAAAATAGAAGACTGGAATGTGAAAAGATTCACAAGAAAATTTATGAATTCAGTTTATGGCAAGAATACCAAAAAGGGAAGAAGGTTGATCTCTTCAAAGTTGACAAAATTCATAAAGATATTTTATTTAAATGACTGGGAGATGCAGTTGAGACAAGCAGAGAAAGCAACGTCAAAGGCAACAACCTTAGCAAATGAGATCATTGAATTTGTCAATGGAAAGCTACAAAACACTAATATTATTAAAGAATATACAGCCGAAGCAATCCCAGAGGTCAAATTATTGGAAACACAATGGAAAGAAAGCATTGAAACACAGGCAGAAGGTATTAATCAAATAACCAAATTAGAACAAGAAAATTATTGGAACTTCTTGATAAAACCACATCACCAGTGCATGACTCTGCAATCTTTAACCAATTCCACTAGAAGAGCGTTGCCAGCACTCTCAAATGTCATTTTTAAAGGCCAAGTCAGATCCAGGATCACACAGCCAACTCAGTTAAAGCTGATGATGGATATCTGCCAACTCATATATCAAATGACGAAAGAAGATCAGCCCACTTAAGCAATATTGTTATCTTTATTTCTAGATTATAGTTTAGTTTACTTATTATGAGGAAGTTTGTTTGAAACCTCCTCAATTTTTTATGTAATAATCTATTTTTGACTTATTTATTTTAGTATTTAAACCCTTCTCATGCATTTAGAGAAGGGTATGAAATTTTATCAAAGAACAATTTGTGAAAGCTTGCACTTATGTACTTTTATGAATTCCTTTGATGAAATATATGGAACAGGATCTACTTTTTGGAAAATTGAATATGTTTTACTGAAATTTCACTTCTATACTCCTAAAGTATATTTGGATTGAAGAGAATTTGATCAGTGTTGTGGATTTCATGAGCAGAACTTATCATATTCGGTACTTTTATCTTACGATTAAGTTTTGATTATGAGTTTACAATAATTTCTTTTTGTATTGTGATAAGAATGCAGTTTGACTTACAGTTTATCATTCATGCGCTTTTGTACAATGTTTCAGTTGTAATTCCTTTCTATATACATTAAGCAATTGATATATGTGATATATTTTACATAATTATTTTGATTAACTATTTAGTCAAGATAATCATTTTTCATAATTTTCATCTCTTTCAGCAATTAAATGATCTTTATTACCTTTTTTTGTAATATATCTCTCTAGATCGCATCAATGGTAATATATCCTAAGTTATATATTAAGTTAAATAATTAGATTAATTATATTTATGTGTTTTATTATTTAGATAGATTATTTCCATTAGTTTAAATCCATTCATAATTTTACCTTGTATTACAACACACCATTACCATATCAATCTCTTTATTGGGAAACTGATCCCATTATCCCCAGTCGAAGCCACTACACCAAACGAAAAAGGAGTTACTTTAAGGTTTGGACCGGGTGGCTATCCCCCATGTTGTTGCAACAGAATTCTGGGGCTTCAACAGGAACATAAACTAAACTGCGGGAACGAGAACCTTTGTATCTCGATCAGGAATAGAACTCCCTCTTTGGCTACAGTCGATGGTTACCATTAACCCATCATCTCTAAGCCATAACCAGCAATACTGAACAAATCTTCATTCACATATTTGATAATCTCGAATAGGACTTCGATCCACATCAAAATTGATCTCATTCCTAGAATGGTTGAACTACATCCTTGTCTTCAAACAACACCCTCAAAACTGAACCTCAACGAACTAGAACTGAAATCGGAATGCAACAAGATTCCTTCAGGTGTTAAATGCAGAAATCCTTTCGTAATTCAATTATGACTTGTCTCATCCAAACATAAATATAATTTGTCGAATGAACAAATTTCAATAAGTGTCGAATTCTTCCAATCTTGGTTTGACTCCTTCTCTGTGTGAAACAGAGTTACCTTGCTTGTTCAGATTCAAATATTTGACTGTTGGAAACGTTGCATGCCAATTTATCGGCTATCGACCTTCGATTTACTTGGAGGATATAACAAGGCTTCAGAAATTAAAACACGGAGGTTTATTATTCCATCACGCAGATTATTACACAATTTCTGCACATAGATCTTGTTTACTTTCTAAAAAAACCTCCAAACAACAATTTCATTAATATTTCTCAACGTAGAGCAATCCTCTCACAAACAAATTTCACAATTCGATGCATTTTTTACTCTGCCTTTTCCACACATAAGCACTCCTGAGGTTGAATTCCAATCTGATCCACACTGCCTTATCTACGCACTCATAAATACATTCACTTCACCACCTCCTAAATTCATAGATTCACCAATTTATAATCATATATCACGTAGAAGCATACACCATAACATAAACAATATACATTAACAATATATAGAGACAATTTTCAGAGATATTTAAAAAAATCAAACCAATGTTATCTATAAACATATTCAAATTTAAATGCCTGATATACAAAATATATATGGGCATATCGAGCCCTTGGCCTTCTACACATCTCATCACTCACACACACACTCACACCCACATATTATTCCCATATGCAGGCTTATATTTATAGGAACAATTACATAGTTATGGATCATTATATATCCATGATATTCTCCATAGATCATTCAACTAATTCTGAAAATATCTTAATCCACTTTTAAATCAAATAATTCCCTATTCTAGGATCTCCTAATCCTTAAGATATTTAGGAGATCTTCATAAGGCTAATATCTCTTGTATTCTCAATTATTTGATAATATTTACATTAAAAACCTCACATGTATCACCAAAAGAATAAAAGAGCACCAATGCACTAGCCTGCTTCTATTTTACAGTTTGATGAACATGATAAATTGGACAAAGGGAGCAAAATTTCTTCCATATCTCTCTCTCCTCTACTTACTCACTCCATATCCAACCCCAACATTCATTCCTCCATCCATTTCTACCACCATGTGAGCAAAAAATCCAATTTTATCCCTATCTCTGCAGTGTTATAGGATGTCCTAAGCTGCTACAGGAAACCTTGTAATGCAATAGGAAGTTTATCTGGGGCTAAATATGCTCAATTAGGGCTCATGACCCTAGAAAAGACATGGAATAATTATTCCCCACCTATTTCTACCATCCCTAACCATCACTCCATCCCATGCATGAAGAATCACTCATCAAACCCTCTAATTTTCCATTGTGAGTCAGTCTGTGTTAAATACACACACAAGGCCTTTTCTCTCATGTTTTCCTCCACTACACCTCTCCATCAACATCCTAACACCACCCCTATCATCTCTATAATGTTTTTCTCCCTTCCTTAGGTCATTTTGAGCTCCAAAATAGTAACGAAGAGACTGCTACAGGAAGATGATCGCTTCCTGTAGCACACCTGTGCATGCACCAAAATATCTTGACCACATCCAACACTCAAAAGAAGAAGAAGTATGATGAAGATCTGATCGTGAAGATCACTAGGGGACTCCAAAATGGAAGCTACATCAGCAGCAACAACTTAGGGTATCCATGTGGTACTTGTAGAAGACACAGCAAACAAAAACATAGTAAGCACCTCACTCGGAAAATAAAAACACAACAAATAAAAGACAAGCTTTGTAACCATTATAGTGCTCTAGCTCCCTACATCAAATGATTCTGCAACTCGTCAACAACCAATTAGGCTCAATTATTACTCCCTCGCCCTCTCGCTATGCATCAATTGACTAAATGAGTAAATGTCGAGAAAAGAGAGTTTAATAGACAAAAGGTGGTGAGTTAACTTGGCCACCCTCGAATAGTTAAAGTAAAAATTTGGTGGAGTTTCATGCCACATGGAGCTGTCACATTAGTCAAGGGAAAGATAAAAAAAGTGGGATTTGATTACAAGGAAAAAGGGAATGATAGGCTCAAGTGGGACCAATCGTCCAAATATGGAAACCCCGTGCCAAATCCGCATCACCAACACACTCTAAGCCCACTCGATTTAGCATAAAAACGTACTTTGGCTTATTTCCCCTCACTCTATTACTCATTTCGAGACCAGTTAAAAAAGGGACAAAGGCGAGAGACACCAAGGAGCTTTGATCCCTGGTCGAGTTTTTCATACAGACAGTGCTACAGGAAACTTTACTACTACTACAACCATTTCCATGGAAGTCACAGAGGGTTGAGGAGTGAAATTCAAGTGACCATCAAGGTATATTAGCACCCCAACACCATCCTTCAAGCCAAAATTTTCAAAAGTGCAAAGGTATTTGGCCATTATCCCTAGAAAAGTACAAGAATTTTCATGATAATTTGCACACAGTAGAGCATAATTAAGAGAATTAAAAGATTGTATAAGGAGGTGGGGGGTAACAAAAACTACATCTTTTGAAAATTACAAAGGTTTGAGGTCCCATATCATAGTAAATTTAAAAAAACAAGCCACAGAAGACACCTATCAAACACATGTAAAATATGGGGGGAGGTTTTAATAGGAGAGATCCCACAAACACCAAGAGAATTAGTCTACATCCTCATGTTGTAGACATCTTCAGAAACCATCAGTGGTTAAGGTTCTTCGAGCTCCTTAAGTGGTATGATGATGAGGTGGCTCGAGATTTTTCAATGGCCTTGCACTCTCAAGCAGATGATAGTGCCACCACAGTGATAAGAGGACTAGCTGTTAGCCTCTTTCATAAAGGCAATTATAAATCCAGAAATACATAAATTAAATAATGTAAAGTTAGGATAAATATATTTATTAAATTAGAATATTTAATAAATATTTGAGATACTTAGAAATAGTATTTTGTTAGTAAAAATAGGACTCTAGAATAGAGTCGTTTCCTAGGCTCTAAAATAGGAATAAAGTTAGTAGAATGGTTAGAAGGTCATTTATTGTAAATGGACACTTCTTTATTTTCCAAGTGATTCATAACTAGATTAAGTTAGAACATAGAGCTTATAAATAGGTTAGTTTCCTAATTTGATTGGAATGAGGTAGTGTGAGGGTGAGATTTTACGTTTGTAAACTCCTGTAATTTGCTATGTAATTTTTTTCCATGATCAATAAAGTTATGTCTTTGAGGACACTTCTGCATCTACATGTGGTATCAAAGCAATCGGAGATCTTGGAGCTAGAGCTAGAAGCCTTTGTTGAGATGAGTAGATTTTATTTTCAATTGAGTCTACATAGAAATTGATTCTTGGCGTTGTTGGAAAGTTTTCAGTGCAGTGGAAGAAACAAAATCCGAAGAAGACAATTGTGCGAAGTGTAAGATGTCAACGTTTGTGAAGAGTGCATTGTTGTTTATGCCACTCCAATCGTAAAATCGAGGTAACATTTGATTCTATAGATCTATGCGCTCCATTTCGAATCAAATAATTGATAAATTGATTTAATGTATCTATACTGCCATTTTGCAGCCATAAACCTCAACATCATAGATAAATATCTGATGAAATTTTGTTGAGTAAGCCATTGTCATATTGTGGAGCGTTGTGGTAAAGCGTTGGAGAAAAGGTCCCAAGCATGCGAACGTTGAACGCTGCCACAGTCAACGTGGTTGTTCGTGCTTTCATGGAAATCCCTTTGTTTCAATGGATCTTCGCATAGTGCTCACAGTGGATGATTCATCTATTTGGTTCGAATTCGGTAGGCAAATTTGACCGATTAGTAGATATGATAGATTTTGATTAAATGAATAGTCTTGAGTGCTTAGGCATTCTCCAAGTAAATAATCTCCAAGAAAAAAAAGGAAAAAAATGCCTGTGGCTGCTCACAAACCTGGGCACCTGTAAAATAGTTGCGTCCTATAGAGAAGAGTCAATGGTGTTTGAGGAGTTGTGTTGTGAAGCAGCGTGAGTTTGGAGGAGAACTGTCAATTTTGTAGTTGAAGGTGAGTTGCATCAAAAGAATTTTGGGTTGAGGTGCAACCAAGGAGATCTGAGTTGCAGCGCCATCCAGATCTCCGTTGTTTGAAGAGTCGGATCTGCGAAAACCCGAGTTTGCAAAGAGCCTCTAACATGTAGTGCGTAATTTAAAATCCTTCCATGCAGCTGGGGGGACAAGTCTAACACATTCAGAGTGGGCAGGTGTCGGGTTGGAGCTTCCTTGAGCACAAAATTGGGCTCCCTATTGGCTAATTGTGCAATTCGAGTTACAACACCAAACCAACGAGAGGAGCGTTGGATCTTGCAATAGTGGTTGGAGCATATGCCAAAGCTCACAAACGTGAGGTGCAACTACCTCCCTCTTGAATCTGTTATAGGAGAGACACGCTGAGTTGTGAGGTATCATTTTGGGGAGGAACCACAGTGTTTGGTAACCACAATCATTGGTGGAGGTGATTATGTTGTTGGCAAACCTATTCTATTCATATGTTTGAGAATATGGCTTTGTAAGCTATGCATTTTGTCATTTAGATTTTGGTCAATGCGTTGATACCTGTTACACAACCTTTTTCCTAGCTCAAAATCTAGAGGTGAGATTAAGTGGGCGTTCATGATATGTCTTTAGACTTCTTTGAAAATGATCCATTTGATGATAGCATTTTTCAAAAAAAATTGGTAATCTCTCTCTGCGCCAAAGGAAAATGAACAAAATGATATGCGTTAAAAAATTATACTTCCGTACATCACTTCTCCAAATACATTTTTTAAGTTGTGCCTTAAATCTAAATCGAAAATTCTCTTTTGTTTGAAAGTGACTTCATACATGTTTTTAAATCAATTTGAAAAAGGGGAGTTTTTAAATCAATTAAAAATTACTTTGAAGAGTGCTTTGAAGAGTATTTTCATGTAAATTCACTTTTTGAAAAGTGACATTATAAATTCCTATTTTTTTGAGAAATATCAAAGGAATATGTAATTTTGGGGAGACATAAGTGCTCATAGACTTTTTTTTAAAAGTGGAGTGAGGTTTTTTTGATGGAGTGAAATTATTGTTGTAATTTTTGGAGTAATAAGGTGCATATTTTGTAAATTTGGATTGATAAGGGAAAGTCATTGTTGTGATTCCAAGTACCATTTTTCTTTGAGAGAGATTGAGTCAGTGAATATATAGATTTTGAAGACAAATTGCTTCCAAGGGTTGTGAGCTTGCCATTTTCATTACTTGAAAGTGGTCATTTTTTATGGACTCCAAATTTTAATAAAGATATCATTTTTTGGTGTTGATGTGTCCTAGATCCGCCTGAAATTGAATAAGGGGATCTTAGGTACACCATGTGTGTTTGTGATGGTGCATGTTTTTATGGCTTCATGTTGTTGTTTTTGATTTGTGTCTAGTTGTGACACATCAATGATTTCATTTAATATCGCATACATAAAGTTCAATATCAGCAAGCACAACACATGTAACAAAATAGATGCCAGGCAGGAAAATTAAGCTCAACACATGCAATTGTGTCACTACAACATATAATCAAATATTGTCTACATCAGTTTTCTACATCAACAATCAAATTCACTTAGTCAAGTTAATGCATTTCAAATAAAAGTCTACATTAGCATTCTTGCAAATCCATTTCAGAACTTGTAATCAAATTCATTGTTTTAAGTGATTCATTAAAAATTCATTGTTCATGAATTTTTAAGAGGACAAGTGATTTCATTTTTTTAAGTGAATCATTAAAATCATTGTAAGCTTTCTTGGGTGCATTGTCGACAGTGTTCAACACCCTTCCTTTACACAAAATCAAGTGAGTGCATGAGTTTTTAAATCAAACAAGCAACAAGTTTACATCTCCTGCAAGCGATCGTGTGTATTCATTGAAGCAATTTGCATCAAGTCAGTACAAAGTTAAAATCTTCAAGCAAGCCAGAGTGAATTTCGTTGCAGCAATCATCAAAGGAACCAAACAAGTTAAAACAATCAAGAAAGTTAAGATCGTCATCAAGCGAGTGTGGCTATTCATTCAAGTGAGTGAGAATTCATCAAGTAAGTCAAGTGAGCGCTTAAAAAAACACGATCATCATCAAGCACGCGTTAATTCCAGAGTTTAAGCGAGAAAATTCTACAATTTTAGCAAGTACAATAAGCAACAAATCAAGCGAGCATTCCATTCAAGCCACATTCAAGCGAGCCTGTCATTCAAGTGAAACAGTTCAAAGTACGACATCTACAACAAGAGAGCCTGATTTCAAGTGCGCAAGTTCAGATGGCGCAACATATTCAGTTGTTAAACATTCTTCACAGTTTGATCATCTCAAGTGATGAAGACATGGTGCAAGTCAGCAAAGAAACTCTTGTTGATCTTTCACAACATCTACGACAAACACATGAAACCATTGAGTTTCTTCAACTAGAGTCGCAACTTCCAAGGATTGAATTGCAAGAAAAGAGTGATACTTTCAAGTCTTTGAACCATCCAGATGATAATTCATTCATCCAAACAGCTTCAAGTGTCGAAGTTGTTCCAGTTCAAATTTCTTCCAAGCCCATCATCAAGCCCTGGGAATAAATTCAGAATAACAAGAATCGACGAGGCTTAGGATATGTCAAAAATGAAACTAACCTGCATATCCCAGATTATTCCAAGCCAATTAAGTCTGTCAGTGGAGGATTTCTTACACAACTCACCTCAGCAGATTCTGAGAAAGTTGTAGACAACCAGCAATGCACACAACCCAAAGTTGCAAACAAACATAATTGCACGCAACCTGAAGTTGAAGTCAAACCGAAATGTTCTCATTTTCAAAGAACCATTCATATGGAAGATCATTGTTTTGATCTCCATCCTTGTCGCCAGTGTGGCAAGCCCAATCATTCCTCAGCAAAATGTCGCAACCAACAACAAACATCAACCAGATTGTAGATACATTATGAATGGATCGACCCTTGGAAATGGTCATCCACAGTCAAAAGATTGTCTCAGTTCTACAATCGCATACAATCACACATAGTGCAGCCAACTGTGAAAATATGATGGTACTCTCATGCAGTTGAACAGGGGAGTACACCAGTGTAAAACTCCTACACCTAAAGGGGGGAGTTCAAAAATACTTTCCATAGATTTGTCTCTCCTTTCAGCTGAAAAAGGGGGGGAAATGTCAATGAAATTAACGGTGGTTGTCAGACTGAAAGTCTCGACAAAACCAGCAAAATCAGCCAGTGGGCATCAACAAATTTTCCAGTGGGTAGTCGACAGCAAAAGCAACATTGATTTGTTTTTTACATCATCATCTAGTGGGCTTTGAACAAAATTTTGATGTTGATTTCATGCAAAGGATAGATGGATCCTTTTGTAACTTGGCACGTGATGGAGTTGTCAAGCAACATTCGGAGATGAATCAGACATATAGCTAACTCATGGTCTCTTGAGATTGAAGATTTTTTTCATCATCAACTTGAGAACTTGGAAGATGGTTCCTCGTTCTTCTTTTGGATTTATCCTTGAAGGGGGGAATGTTAGCCTCTTTCATAAAGGCAATTATAAATCAAAAAATACATAAATTAAATAATGTAAAGATAGGATAAATATATTTATTAAATTATAATATTTAATAAATATATTTATTAAATTATAATATTTAATAAATATTTGCGATACTTAGAAATAGTATTTTGTTAGTAAAAATAGGACTCTAGAATAGAGTCGTTTCCTAGGCTCTAAAATAGGAATAAAGTTAGTAGAATGGTTAGAAGGTCATTTATTGTAAATGGACACTTGTTGATTTTCCAAGTGATCCATAACTAGATTAAGTTAGAACATAGAGCTTATAAATAGGTTAGTTTCCTAATTTCATTGGAATGAGGTAGTGTGAGGGTCAGATTTTATGTTTGTAAACTCCTGTAATTTTCTATGTAGTCTTTTTCCAAGATCAATAAAGTTATGTGTCTCAGGACACTTCTGCATCTACACTAGCAATTACCATAACCCCTGAGCTCATTAGCAGAGTCACCACCTTACCTTTAGGAATTAAATGGAAAAGAGAGGATAGAGTCTCTAGTACTATTCTAAGAAGAGTTTCTTCTTTCCTAATGAGGAATACATTGAAGATAAAAATGGGGTAAGAAGGGAGAGTTTGCCTTACCCATGGGATCACGTGGCTTACAATATCATGAATTATATCTCATATGAGGGAAAACTAAGTGTAGTCTATGGATATCATTTTAGGTTGTTGCATGAACTAATGATTAAAGGGGATCTGCCTTTATATTAGAGGTTTAATATCCCATATTTCCTTCTCCACTCAAACAGAGATATGAGCCATAGGGTTAGGGAAAGGAAATATCAACACCTAGCTCATCATGGTCTCATCAAAATCATAGTGGAATATGGTTTAAAAAAAATCAACATCCCTGTACCTTTGTCTACTTTCATTGACATGGAAAGAGAAGCATTCATTGGGACACAAACCATCACCCCTAGAGACACCCCTGCCTCTAGCCTTGGAGAAAGAAGCATTAAAGAAAGAGAAGAAGGGACTTAAAGGATAGAGGAAGAGGAGGAAATGGAGATAGAGGAAGGAACTATATAAGATGTAGGAGCATAGAAGGAAAGTGAAGATAAATAAGAATAAGAGAAAGAGGAAAAGATAGAAGAGGAGGAGATTCTAGAGCCCAAGATTACCAGTGACATCTCCCCTCAGCAAAACAACCTTTCACCAGGTAACACTGAAAAGGAAGTGGTTGCCACTTTAGCCACTGTAAGCACCCCTGTGAAAGAAAAAAGAAAGAGGCAGGCCCCCATGTATTTCAAGACTAGGAAAATCACCAAGGTGTGGCGGGGGAGGCCTAAAACTCCAACCAAGATCCCCATCACAATTTAAGAGTAAACCTAATAAGAAAGAAGAAATATGGCCTAAAGAGGGCAATATTCAAGAGGTCACTTCCCCCAAAACAATATCAAAGACACCTATGACCTACACAAGAAGTCACTCCTCAACGTTAGAATCCCTAAAAAAAACATAATCACCCACAAAACTCCAAGGAGAAGGAAAGGAGGTGCTACAGGAAACAGAGGGTATGCAACATGAAAAACAAAGTGTGCTACAGGAAACCGAGGAGCTGCTACATGAAACTCATAATTTTCTACAAGAAGAGAAAATTGTCGAAGGGGAAGGGAAAAAAGCACCATTGGAAGGGAAGAGTGCCCAAGTTGATGAAAAAGAGGCAGAAGTTGAGGGGTAGAATGCCCAAGTTGAGAAACAAGAGACAAAAGAGGAGGAACCAAAAGAAGAAGGAGCCTCTCCAAAAATTGTCCCAAAAGATATTACATCAATCCAGAATCCTAGCCCAAAACAAAACATAAGCTCCTATTATAAATTCATTGAAGGAGGGAGGTTGATCCTTAAGAAGCTCTCAATTCCCCTATTCTATGAGCTAGAAAAAGGGAGAGGGCGCACCCACCAATGTATGCAAATTTCCAAGGTTAGGAATGTTGAAGATGTGGTAATCATGGAAGAAAAAATCAGAGAGATGGGAAGATATTTGGTTGATGTCAGGCTAAGAGAGGTAGTGTTAAAATAACAACTACAAGAGGCGCAAAAAGAGAATATAATATTGAATGGCCAACTACAATAGAAATACAAACATATTGCCACTATGGCAGACCTGTGTATGGAGGAAATACAACACAAGCATCCTTCAAATTCTTGTGTCATTTATCTAAAAGAGTAGTGGCCACAATTCCAAATCAAACTTTAGCACAACATGGGTCATTACCTTTCGAAAACTGGCACTTTATTCATTTCCGCAGTTAGTCCAGTATAGAAGATAGGGCCAAATTGGCATAGTTCTACATGCATAATCTTGCCCTAACTTATATGAACATCTGGAACCCAAAATCTATGTTGGAACATATGAAAATGATGGCCCTAGCCTCTTGGATGGCCAATGAAGAAGTCAGGGCAAAGGAGGTCAAAAATCTGATGAAGAGAGAAGGAAAGGAGCCTCTCAAAATTAAGGCAGAGCTACTTAGCCCTAGAGGGGTCATAAATAACCACCAAATGATAGCCAATAATTCCAGCCTTGTAGACAGATATCTCAACACCCAAGCACATGAAATTTATCATTATGGTGACATATCTAGACTACTGGGAGAGTAGTGTGTGATGGCATGTTAGAGAAGATGGAATGGCCTCCGACTTAGCTTAAGGAACATGGATTACCATACTTCAGACTGGTTGAGAACTACCCTATAAAGAGCACCCTTGTACAAAAGAGCCATGCAAACAATGAAAATCAAGTGGCTTGGATTAAAGCTCGATCCAAATTTTTTGTTGGGGCTGAGTGAAGTAAAAGAGAAAATTGGGGAAGACAAGGAATGGGAAGAGGTAGAAAAGAATGAAGGGTTTTACCCACCTGAAGGGACCCCTTCCATGATACCTTGGGATGTCATAGAAGCTGCAAAGTCTCTTAAATAAATCAAGAAAGAGGATTGAGTTGCTCAAAGGATTAGCAACCATTTAGCAAGGGGTGATGATGAGCACAATCATTAGGTATATTCTAAGGAGTTAAAATTTCACCTTTTTAGCTTAATTACTCTCTCACAAACATTTAATTGCATTTTTTCATATTTTTCTTAGTGAGAATGGTGTATTAAGGGTTGTCAGTATTTGAGGCCTAATGTGGTTTAAATTAAGGAAAATGAAGGGAATAATGCCATTTTTTAGAAATATTCCATAATAGGGCTCAAAGTAGACAACTAGGAGCAATCATAGGGACGTTGACCACATCATTAACTCCTAAAAGCAACAAATAAATCTTCAAGATCCTCCTCCAATAGCTCGAAGTCAGAGGCAGCTGAGCAAGTGAATGATGAGAAGGATCCAAGTTCCACTTCTCTCGAGTTCCAAGGGAATAAAGACCTAGTTTTTAGGGAATTGTTGGTAGCTACCCTCTAGCATAAATATACAAGAGCAAGGGCTCATTAGGATTCAGATTTTATATGCAGGAATATCTCTCTTGGATTTGTATCATATATTTTTTACTTCCATTGTTCATGTAAAAGACTGGTTATGAAAAAAGATGAGAATTTGGTTTCTTTTCCACTGAGTTGATTTCAAGGATTTGAGCTTGTGGGTTAGGGCCCAATCCATTGGCTCCAATCTCTCTTGTATACCTGTGTTTCTTTCTTTTATGTTTCGGTAGTTGATTTCTTCCATTGCATTGTTGGTAGCATATAAAAAATTAAAATTGTGTTGTTAAGCCTCCCTCTCTCACCTCTTCCATTGGATCTTGAGGAGGAAGGTCTTCCACTACAAATCAAACATATTTTTAGTTTATGATTTCTTGGAAAAGTTTGGATAGTTTTTAATTTTATGATCATGAACATGTTGTAGGTTCGGAGGTATATTTCTATTTCAAATGCATAGGCAGATTCATTCAATTTCAACTCATCTTTTCCACCATTTCTATGATAAGTTTGTTGATGATTAATGCATGAGTAGATGTCTTGTTTGAAGGTTTGTATAGAGAAGTAGAGAAGGACCCCTTCAACACCATCATCTTGATTTTCCATCCTCCATCAGATACCTTCCATTCAAGTCACCTACATCCTTGTTTTTTAATCACATCACCAAGAGCAGTGTTCTGGGTGCAAGACATGCATTTTGAGAGCTATGAGCTTGGTCCAAGGGGTTGGTCATCTTCCATGTACTTGGATCCACCTTTCCCTCACTTTCCCTAACCTTCTTTCCATCATTTATAGCCTCCAAATCCTCTCGGCCTATTTCCTGTAGCTTTTCAGGACATCCTGTAGCACTATAGGAAATCCCATAACAACTTCCTTAGCAGTGCCAAACACCCTCTCCTTCATCCTAAAATCATTCCTCCACCTCATCTAAGCCTAGAAAAGCCACTATTAGACTTCCATCCCTAAATATTTGGTTCAAGGACACTCTTAGACCACCCAAGTAACTTCTTCTTTTGCTGCAAAATAGAGCAATTTAAAGCATGATTAGTCCAGTATAAAATGTATCATTAGCACAAGATTTAAGCATGAATTAGATAGGATTTAGCTATTCATTTATTCAACATGTGTGCATAGATATAATAGTTCCTTTTCTGTAAGTCAATTCAGAAATCTAGACAATGAATTCCACTTAGTGTAATTTCCTTTCTTGTACTAGCATAAGTGTGAATCTTTCTTTCTTCCAAAATTAGACAACAGTTATATGAATCAGTGTGATTTAGAGTAGTTTCTTTTCTTGACATTAGATTAATGGTTATGATTTTTTTTCTTTCTCAGGTTACAGTTAGAAGTGTGATAGACTTCCTTTTTCTGAATAACCCTAGTTTCTAGTGCCTCGTTGTAGAACTAAGATGAGGATGACATGAGTAGAGCTCATATGCTATACATATAGGACTATCACCTCCAAGTTTTTTTGAACCTCAGGTTGATAAATTAAATTTTTGTAGCCTCTGGGAGTTGCAGCACCCTTGGTGCAATACCGGGGCTCACCAATTTGTAGCCAACAAATAATTCTTGCAATGAATTCTAGAATCAATGGAATAAAAAGTGACAATGGCTTTATTTGGATGAACCATGGTGGCAGAATGATGACTATACGCAAATCAGATGGGAGGACGACAAGGCGAGGACGATGCAGAGGCAGGAAATCAAGGAGCCATAATGAGAATTTCAAATGCACAGGGGAGAAAGGTGAAGAATGAGTAAAATTAGTCGGGAAGATATAGGATGATGGAGGGGATTTAGACATTAAGCACGAGAAATGTGGTCTAAAATTCGAATTAATGATAAGCGATCCTAACACGTACCAATGGACAAATTGACGTAACTAAAAATCTAATGGAATAATAATATCTTCTCGGTACTATTAGTGTCTATGAGTCACCACTGATCAAATGTACTCTTTCCATGTAATTGATAAGGTCTTAGGGTCAAAATTGTTATATTTTCAAATAAAATTTAACATCTCTTTGTTTTCATATGGTGATTGGTTATTGTCTAGATCATTTCTACTCCCTCCACTTGTCCAAGGTCACCATCATCCATCATGGTGATGTCATTTTTCCCATGTCTTAGGTCATCAAAAGAGTCAGTGAGTCATCATCTAGGTCATGGTATAGGATTCACATTTGATGGTAATCATCATATCAGTCATAAAAAGCAAACAATGGATTCATTTCATCCATTTTGGTCACCATCGTGGTAGTTACCAATTATGGAACAAAAAGAATAAAGGTAACATTTCCTTTTGAAGAAATAATGTTGCATGTTCAACCAGTCAATAGTCATTCTCTCAAAAGTACACATGATGTCATGTTTTCATCAAGCCAAAATCGAGTTTTTTTATTGATAAATGAGCATAAAGGATTTCAAGACTTCATTCTATCCTTCCAAATCTTAAAGAGCTCCTCTCTACCATTGAGAGACTTGCTAGAACCATCAGAACTTCGAAATTGATCACCAATTGCTAGTTTCATCAATTAGTTGCGTTTTTGGAGGGTGTTGTTGCGCTTTTGGTTTGAACGTAAAATGGAGAAATAAAGGGTCTTTTCATCATCTCAGTGCTTCAAGGGTTCTTTAAACAACTAATTATAACCTTGAAACTCCTATGTGCATCCATTTTCTTCAAAAAATTGGTCAAATTATGTCCCTACGGTTTGTTATGTTTTCTTGTTGCGTTTTCCCTTCTAGTGATCTATCTCTATAGTTGAGATGGATTCTTTTTGTTTTTAGGTTCACACATCCTTCATTATCTTCATTAATCATTCCCCACCCTTCCCCTCACTTAAATTCCTCTATTTCATCATTTCCCTCATAAAACCCAACTTGTTGTTGAGTTTTTGGAACAAGTCTGTGTTTTCTCTTTTTGCCCACTCATTTTTCACTCATTTTGAGAAATTTCACTTTCAGTGTGTCCCTCAAACCTAACCCTACCCCCCATAAAAAAAATTCATAATGTTTCTTGCCCTCCATCCCCTTCATTTCCTCACTCCAACTAGCTGCTCCTTTTCCCTTATTTTGCAGCTAAGTTCCCTTTGCTCATTCTTCCTTGAAACTAGGGTTTCTTGTCAAAAACAAGATCAAACATGGAAGAGACCAGTGAAAATATGAAATTAAGAGGATGAAAGATCTCAAGGTATGAGCCTATTCATATGAAGGAGGTCAATGCATTAGATTTTATAAGGAATTAATTTGAAGAGGTAGGTTGCATAGGGTTTTGTAAGAAAGTGCGGGAGGTGAGTTATAACCATGACTTGACAAGTTTATTTGCTATCAATTTTAGAAAATATCATGTCACAATTGCAGGGGTAAACTTCATGGTGTCATCAGATATTATATCTTTAGCTTCTACAATCCCTAATGAAGGAGAGACTTGGTTCAAGGGGATTTATTTAGACATTGATCACTATAATTCTTTCTTGAAACCACAATACAAAGACTCCCCCTCTCATATATTTCCTAGCAGGGAATTTTTGGATAATTACACCCCCTTGATAAGAACTATCATGAAATACTTCACTTGTGAGGGCAGGTTCAACAGGTTGCATCATTACCACATCAAGTTGTTGATGCATTTTACTTCTCAAAAATACCTCAACTTACCTTCATAATTTTTCAGAAGTTTGGTTAAAATGATAGAGAA
Source organism: Pinus albicaulis (assembly GCA_034641835.2). Taxonomy (NCBI): domain Eukaryota; kingdom Viridiplantae; phylum Streptophyta; class Pinopsida; order Pinales; family Pinaceae; genus Pinus; species Pinus albicaulis. The sequence goes on along the minus strand of CM076580.1, from coordinate 115,804,759 downwards.
GGTGCAGTCAAAGAGAAAGGATCATTCAGCTAGTTTATTTCATCATTCCTTGAGAAAAAAAACAATCCTCCACCAGCTGGCACAGATCAACATGCAATGGGAGATATTCTTGGAGGAATTTTATCTTCTGCCTACCTCAATTCAGCCAAAGAGTAAGAGAAATCCCTTAGAATCATCTATCCCATAGGAATTTGGCTCATCAAACAAGCCATCAGTGACAAAGATACAACCTAGAGCAGAAATTTCAAATATCTATAACAAAGGTGAGAGGTTGGTGTTTTCCCCTAAAATAACAGAGATGTTGTTGGCCCTCGTTTTTATCAAATTTTTCTTATTAAAATCCACCTAATTTCCACTTTATACCATCCACATATGACCTATTTTGACCTTATTATGCATATTCAGGAAAATAAATTATGTTTTTCAATTTTTAGAATTTTTTGTAAAAATTGGGTTTTAAGTGCATTTTTGGACAGGACTAAAAATTCTCGTAATGGCTTCATTGAATTCATACTTGCAGAACACCTGGGCATGAGCTGAGAATATATTTAGAAAGCTTGGGAACTAAGGATGGATGTGTAGCTATTGGTTCAATCAAACCGAGCTAAAACAGGCCCTGTCAAAGTTGGTCAAACATGACCTATTTTTCAGGAATCCCTAGAAAATAGGGGAGAAATAATAGATTTTGGGATTTTTCTAGATTTGGTGTAACTAATTGGATGAGTTCGACCTAGATGGATGGGATTAGGATAATATAAGGCTGTTAGAGACATTGTAGAATAGTTTGTTTATTATTTCAATGACCTGAACTATAGGTTCTTTTCCTTTACCTTTAGGCTCTGCTGCTACTGATGGGCTGTCTTCCTGTATAGCTTGTTGTAGAGTGGCTGTTGAAGATGTGCCAATATAGGGTACCTGCATTTGATCATATGTTTCTAGGTCAAATTTCTTCTCAGCATCTTTCATAAGTTTATTCAATTTGTCAGCTCCACTTCCCTCTTCAACAAGTGTTCCTTTCACCCATTCATCTTGATTTGCATACTGCTAAAATCGTTCCATAGAATATGTAGAGTAAGGAGACAGACTTATTTTTTATCTTCTTTCACAAATAAACCAAGGGGTCATAAGTGACCCAAATCTGGAAGATGTCTCAATTTCTTTTCTAATATAAGTTCAAGATTCTTTCACTCTTCCTTGAATTAAAATATATGACCTAACTGCTTCTTGATCTTAAATCGTGCTTTCCTTTTACATTGGCAGAAGTCGGGATTACATCTCAATTGTCTATCCTGCCCAAAGTATTCAAAGCAAAATTCTCATTGGTACATATCTGGGTACCTTGAATGGATGTAATTCACATCCACAACTTCATGACCTATGTTTTGGTACAAGTACTGACCCCCAATCTCAACTCTTTGACAATCACAGGGTTCTTCTTATCTCAAACATTTGCCTTGGGGAGAAACTCCTCACAATGCTTACAGAGGCTAAACCGATCAATGAATTCTGAATAAGAGTAGGGAGAATCAGAGGACAAATGAATGATGGGGGACCAAAAATAACAGACCTGGGATTACCTTTAGCATCAAGTTTCTGAACAGGGAAAGGGAATTTGTCTGAGTGATAGAAAATTATGAGGTGATAGATAACTGAGGAGTACTTGAAAACCTTTTCATCATCTAGCCTTAAAAATTGATCATGGATTTTGTTGGCAATGAAGGAAGCATAGTCATACTTAATCTTAGGAGGCTGCCCAGGGGTAAAGATAGATAGCAAAGCCAGAGTTATCTCGTCAACATACTCACTGGTATTGAATCCTAAGACAAAGGATATTACATTCACAATAAGCCTTCCCAATTGATTGAAAAAGTAAAAACCATAGGGGGGAGTCCCTTTTGGTTGATGCTCAGGTAACATGAAGTACTGACACATTGCTTTCAATTTCTCTGGAGTTAACAGTCTGGTTTTCTCAATTAGCCCTTCCATGGATAGAGGTGCCAATTCTTGTTCTGGCTCAAATTGTAACATAGCATTGATAGCCTGAGGTGTTATAGGGAACAAAACACTTTGATCAGGAGCTAATACAGCTCTTTGTATGGGATCATAATTTGCATGACAATAATGAATGATTTCAGGGAAAACGTGGACTGTAGGAATGAAATACCTTGGGAGATTGGATTCCCACAACCCTATAAGATCTTGCCCTTTTGAGTATTCGTCTCTGCAGCGACAGAAGCTCAAACGGGGAATTTCATCAAAATGTAGGTCTTTTATTTGGAAATCTTCATCTATGAGAGGTAAATAGTCCAAATCTCGGTGAGGAGCATTCAAAGGAGTGACATTTAGAGCAGTTGGGGCCTCCATTTTGGTTCTTGTGGATTCAAAATGAAGGTTTTCAGTTTTTCTTGCAGACCGGACGGGATATCTGATAAAAGAGGAAATTGGAACAAATTGCAGGTTTGGGAAGCAAATTTACAGGTTTCAACTCTTCAATGAGGACTCAGAGAGGACTTTCAAACACTTTTTCAAAGAAAAACACAAGAAACCAAGCTTAACTTGCAGTCGGGGCGCGGAATGATAAATACCTGTTTTTGGATGGAAACTGGTTCTTTAACAGGTAATGGACAATGGCAGGGACGTTCTTCAACACGGGCGCAACGGAATTTCTGAGTAATTTGGTGTATTTGCAGCGAATTTTGAAATTTGCAGCGGGAGCTTAGTCTCTTTCGAAAACCAAAATCACTGAAAAAAACGCGAAAAAATGGCTTAAAAACAAGTCAAAAGGGTTTTTGTCGTTTTCGAGGTGATGACGTCATTTGACGTACGGGGTGACGTAAGGGAGTGGGGCCGGCGGTATTCGATAAGCGGTAAGCGGTGAGCCCGCACCGCTTATGGAGGAAGGCGGTAAAAATCGAAATGGCAGCGATTCCACAGGATGCTTGCCACGTGGAATGCTGAATAGTCAAACCCGCCCACTCCCCGCTGGCTAAAAAACTCATACGCGATGGGCAGCGGGATTGATCGGGACCGTTGATCAACGGAGGAATGATCTGACGGCTGGAGGAAAGGGAAACTTGTGCGGTTTCGAAAGTGGGCCTGTCGGGGTTTAAACAAGTTTTGACATGTAATCTAATCACCCCGGGGAGAAGCTAATAGGCGAGAATGGTTGTTAATTAGTCCAAATGACTAATTAACCCCGTGAATTTATAAAATGAATTGCGGCGGGGTTTGGCCATGTGGAATGCCACGTGGAATGCTGAGTATGGTGGCGCAAGATTCCGTCGTAGTTTATTCTTGTTTTTGGTGTTAAACACATATGTTACGTGTCTAACGCTTTTCTATATATATTTTATTATACGATGAATAAATTAATATAATTAATTCATCATAGGGGAGGAATGTATATATAAGGTTATAGTTTTACCAAAGGGCTTTATAAAGCGGGGTATTTATTTTAAATGTGCGGGACTATATATACTTTGGTAAAACATTATAATAAGAGGGTTTTGGGGATATTTATTAGAAAAGGGAGTTAGATACATAGGAAAAAGGGATTTCACTAGGGATTTAATATAATAGAGTTAGGTGTTAATATGAAAAAGGACAAGGAAAATCAAAACACCTTTGTACATCTAAGAAAGTGAAAACTTATGAAGTAAATTGCACATTTTATCTTCAACACTTAAGCTTAGAATAACAAGTTGTCTTGAGGAATTTTATGGAATGTTGCATCAGTTTCCTAAGTAAAATAGGATTTTACTTAGGAAAAAGTTAAAAATGAAGATAATCAATGATGGATTATTTCAAGTGCTTAGGTCTTTTGATCATTAGGCCGAGGGTCCGGTCCCTCCAGAAGTCAAGGAAATGCCTTGAGCCCCTTTGATCTCCAATTACCTTAGTACTTTTTGGGGGAAATTAGTAAAACTCTTGAGGGGGAAAATGATGAGGGAGGTTAATGAATTTGACTTTGCTTGCTGTGATTTTCCAGTGTATTTCCTGCTTTAGTACTTGTGATGAAAGTGAATGATCAAAAACATGTAGCAGCATCATTCATCATATAACACTTTGCAGCACCATCTACCTACCCTATCTACTTAACACTACCATTTTCTCTTCTTTATTAGGGTGCATTTAGACTTGCAAACCCTTTTCAATCTTTTTCTTTTTAAATGATAAATCTATCTATTTCTACCCTTATTACATCCAAGGGCTCAGATTAAACTGTTGAGCACCTTTTATTCACTCTACCTAGCTACTTATCTGCCAAGATTAAACTGTTTGGCTAAATATTTATTCTCTAATCTATAACATGAAATTGAAATATGACTAAGCCAAGTTTAAATAGTTTGACTTATTCATGAATTGTGGCAAAAGTTTCACAAGCTGCACACAATTATTTTATTACAATAGATGAAAAAAGTAGTGGCACTTAGACTTGCACACTTTCCTTGGTCTATTTTTGCTTGGGGTTCATTTCTTTCTCTTTTTGACCATTTTTATTCTTTTTACCCTTTGATTTTTCTTTTAGGGTATACCCTCTTTACATTTTTTAAATTTTTTGATTTTTTGATTTTTTAAGAATATGGAACACCTTCGCTCAAGTAAGAAGGTTTGAACATATTCCACACTTCCATCAAGACAATCATGAAAGATGAAACCTATTGATATAGGAGGCTAACACTGGCTCCACTTGGGGATGGCTTTTGCTTGTGGAAAGTCAAGAACAGTAGATCAGATGCCTCAGAATGTCTTCAAACTGAAAGTAAGGAATTTTCCTTCTTCTGGTAGCTTTATTTTACATATGATAGTAAAACTTTTTGGAACTTAGGGCCTTCACTTCGGGCTTCAATTCCAAGAAGTCACCATCCAATCCAAACTGCAGTAACAAAAATAAAACAAGCAAACAATATATTATGTACAAGTTAGAAACATTTAAACATTCTAGTAAATTGGATCAAAATAATGCTTAAGCATTCAACCATTGACAGGTCCTTCTTCAACTTCTGAATTGTCCAAGTCCTTCAAAAAGTAAGTGTTGTTTCCCTGCAAGGCATGAATGATATAAGTTCTTTCCATACAGGTTCCAACTTCTGTTGCTTCCTTTTTCTTCTATAATATCCATCTTTATGATCTTAATCTAACTTCAGCAATCTTCCATGGTATTACTTTATCACATTTCTTTTGTAGTTTTCCTTGTGTAAGGATTGAGATCTTTGTATACCTCTTCTGTTTATGCTGTGGGATTAACTAATAATTCTTCGAATGCTGTTTGTTCAATTTGAGCTCTCTAATAATTTCATCATGGATTCTAATTGGATGATAATTCTATCGTTACATAACGAATCTCATATAAGGATTAGTCCCACTTGATTCTGTAGGGCGTCCGTTCTGCCCATAGTTTCATGTCGTCTTTACGCGGCTTTTGTCTTCCTCCGTTGTTCTTAACATATTGGATCAAATTTATTGAGATTCTGCCAATTATTACCTTAAAAGTAATAGGCTGTTGAATGGCCTCAAGTAATATGATATTTATGGCAGAAACTAATCATTTTCTTTGATTTAAATGCAGCAGCATTGTCTGTTATAATCTTTTCTCGACATCCAAATCTTGAAAGTATGTTGGTTTCAAGAAACCCTATGATTACAGAATCATTGGACTGTCTACATGGGATGGCTTCAATCCATTTGGTGAAATAGTATGTAGCAGTTAGAATCCATCTATGTTGTCCTGAAGAAGGGGGGTGAATCTCTCCAATAAAATCTAAACCCCATTGTTGAAAGGGTCTTTCTGTGGAAACTGGTTTTAAAGGCAGAGGTAATAACTTTCTTTTACCCTCAAATATCTGACATTTGTGACAGCTTGTTACAAATTTCTTTACATCAGAAAATAATGTTGGCCAGTAAAAACCAGCCCTTAAGATTTTGTCTGCAGTAGATTTCCAGTAGAGATGTCTTCCACAATCCCCTGCATGAAATTCATTAAGCACTTTATCAGCTTCATCTTTTAAGAGACAATTCAATAAAATTCCTTCATGATTCTTCCAAAATAAAGTGCTATCTAAAATACAATATTTCAAAGATGTCATCTTTAAAAATCTTTGCTTAGTTCTGGACAACCCTGGAGGAGCTTGCAGGTTTAATAGAAAATGAATTATATCAGTATACCAGGGTGAATCTAAGAAAGCTTGACTGATCTGGGGAGTCGCCATCTCCTGCTCGTTATCCAGTTCATTGATATCTAAGGCTTGGCAATTGGTTTCTGTCATAAGTTGTGCTAAGCCTTGGCCTTTTATCAGTTTGGTTGGCTTGATCTCAATATCATATTCCAAAATGGTAGCTATCCACTTACCTCGTTTACCTTCAAGGCCATCTTGTGTCAAAATATCTTTAACTACTGCATTGGGCACATATGCTATCACATGAGAATATAATATGTAAACTCTAAAATCTTTGATTGCTTTTACCAATGCAAAAGCCTGTTTTTCCATAATATTGTACTTTAGAGGTGCATCCCTCAAGCTACTGTATCGTTATCGTCTTTTCACACCTTGTCATCTTTTGAAGTAAAACAATTGCAATAAGATACCCACAAATGAAAAAATAATAAAGTTCTATCAAATTTAAAATCGGTCGAACCGGTCTCTTGTTAAAGCCATTTAATTTCTAATGGATTGTCGAAGCCATGTATCTACCAATGCTTGATTCTTTCCTCAACATGTTAGTCAGTAATCTAAGTAACTCTGCTAGACTAGAAATAAATCTTCTCAAGAAGTTGATTTTTCCTATAAATGCTTGCAATTCTTTTATGTTTCTGGGGTGGGGTATTTGCAAAATTGCTTGAATTCTTTCAGGATCAATCCTAATGCCATCTTTAGAAATGATATGTCCTAAAAGCTTTCCTTCTTCCAAACCAAACAACGACTTTTTAGGGTTTAAAGAAATTCCATATTTTCTGCACTTTATAAATACTTGCCTTAGGTGACCTAAATGTTCTTGATCTGTTTTAGAGAAAACGGTCAAATCATCTAAGTAAATAACCAGAAAATCATGTATCTCTTTAGCAAAAGCAATGTCCATCGCTCTTTGAAAGGTAGCTCCTGCATTCTGGAGTCCAAATGGCATTTTGACATATTTAAACGTACCCCATGGTGTGGTAAATGCTGTTTTATCCTGATCATCAGGATGAACCAGAATCTGGTTGTACCCTGAAAATCCATCCAGTAGTGATATTCTCGAAGATCCCACTACCCTTTGCAGAATGTGGTCCATTTTTGGCAGAGGATAGTTGTCTTTTAAAGAAACTTTATTCAAATTCCTTAAATCGACACACAGTCTGATTTCTCCCGTCTTTTTTCTTGTTGGTACCAGGTTAGAGACCCATTCTGAAAATCTGATAGGAGCTATAATCCCTGATTCAAACATTCTTTTGATTTCTTTTTCAATTGAGGGTAATAAAACAGGATTAATTCTCCTAAGCTTTTGTTTAAAAGGTTTTTGGTCTGGTTTCAAAGGTATAGTATGTTGAATGATGGATGTATCATAAGATTTGAGGTCTTCATAACTCCAGGCAAAAACATCCTGGAATTCTTTTAATAGTTCAACATATTTCACCTTTTGTTCTTTTGGGAGGGATTTGGACAACTTAACAATTTTAGGATGTTCTGGTGTTCCTAAGTTGCATTCCTCCATTTCAGCCTTAACAGGTTCCATTTTAGGTCTGAATGGAATATCATTAGAGTCGAATAGATCTTCCAAAGGTGTTAATCCTTCGGGTAATTGATTATCTTTTAAATTGATGATTTCTGTTTCATCTATGATCTCATCAAATTCCATTTGTTTCAAATTTTGCATGTCTTTTTCAGTGAATGTGGTTGGATGCAGCATATGAATTGCATTTTCTCTTGAAATTTCCATTTTTTGTTCTTTTTCTTGATCAAATTTATCAGCAGTCATATCTTCATCTATATTACAGTTAGAAAACTCATTCTGAAGTGTCAAAAAACTATTGATTTGATGGTTATTCACAAATACTTGCCAATTCAAAACATTGTCGGGTATTGCAGGCCTGTGTCTTATCTCAGCTGAAAACCGATGATTAGGATCAAAAGGCAACTTACATGTACTAGCAAACATTGCTAAACTGTGAGCATGCAAGTTTTGTTTCCTGGGAATCTTGGCAAGTTGGGCTTGTAGAAATGTGTTGAGAATCTCTACAACCGTCTCTCGATATTGTTTCAATCTCATGTCCTTTGTTGCACATTCTCCTTTAATCTGTTGGATAATTAGTTCAGAGTCGCCTATGATTGATACCCTAATGCCTCCTAACTTCTTGACATGTTTAAGCCCCAATAAAAGAGCTTCATACTCTGCCATGTTGTTAGTGCATTTGAAATTTAACCTATAAGCATGACCCTCTGCATGATTGTTCTCTACATTGTGTAACCAAATTCCAGCTCCTGCACCTAGTCTGTTTACTAAGCCATCAAACTCTAAATGCCATAGAATTTCATGTTCGTAATCTTCATCAATTGTTTTAACAGATTTTCTGACAAGAGCTAGTTGTTTAGTTTTTTCAGGTTTTTCTTGGTCATCTGGTGTTTCTTTGTTTTCAGATATTTCTTCAATTTTGACAATGGTTTTGTTTATGATTTCCTTTTCAGGAGCTCCTATTTCAGTAGGAAGATCTGACTCAGCATTGTATAAAATAAAAGAATCCATGTCAGAATGTACAGAATAAACAGGGAAGTTTTCAGGCTTCTCATGGCTACTCACTAAGTACTTCATCAAAGTTTCTCTATATAATCTTTTAGGCTGACCAAATACTAAAATAGTTGCATAAGACATGTCTAATTGAATAGATCCTCCAAGTTTAGCACCCCAAGACCTAGACAATAACATACCATATTTGGGTGGAATATCAGCACCTACTATGTCCATTAAAACAGACTTAGCAGGGTATTGGACCAAAGTGACACACAGATCTTTAATTAAACCCAAACATTTTACCTGACTGGAATCAAATGAAAACAAATCTTTGTATGGTCTAGTAATATCCAGATTCAATCTTTCCATTACTGCTTTTGGCATCAAATTGTGAGATGCTCCATAATCAAGCATTGCATTATGGAGTATCTTGTCATGAACATTCAGGCTTACATAAAATGGAGGAGTTCCCCCACTTTCTGGTTTGCCATTAACCTCAGGGCCAAAAAGAAGTTTGGGTTGATCATCAAGAATATTTACTGAATCATCCAATCCAGTAGTGTTAATGTTTAAAGACTTGGAAATCTGATTCCTATAGACATCATGTTTAGCCAATTCTGATAAAGGAACAGCTATCTTGAGTTTGCCTATTTGAGCTTCTAGATTAAAGGGTTTTTCTGTTTGAGCTTTAGCGTTTTGCACAGTTGGATTTTCTCGGTTTACTGGATCTTCAATGTTTTTCTCTTTTTCATGAATGAAGTTTTTCTTTGAAGATGTTTCAGGACTAACTTCTACTGTTTCTTCTACAGTTCCTACTTGAGGAGATGTATTGGATTGTTGTTTGCCAATTGGTTGGTTGTCAGAGACATCTTCAATTATTGGATTTGAAAAACTAGGAGTTATCCTAGGCAAAATTTGTATTTGGGGAATGTTTTGTACAGGGGAAGTATTTTGTAGAGGGGGAATGTTTTGTTTTCCTTTGACATTTTGTTTTGTGGTTTTCTGTTTATTTTTCTCTGGTACATCTATCCGTCTACTTCTCAAGTTGTACTGCTTATGAACCTCGTAGATTGCTGTGTCATAGCCTTCTTTGAAATCAAAAGTCTCACCTGAATGAGTGTGGAATGTTTCAAGGATATGATTCTCTTGATCATCCTGAGATAGGAAGATTTCTGATTCATCTTTGTCCTCATTGACATTGTTTATTTCTACATCTTCTGTAGGTCCTTCTGAGGTCGAACCTTCAACAAAGTTTTCTTGGAAAGGTGGTCTAATGTTTTGATCTGGGACATTCTTTCCAATATTTTGGTCTGTATTCTCCTTAAAGTTGGGTTTCTGCAAAATATTCTGCTACCCCAGCACTTCTTTCAATGGTTTCCACTTCATCACCCAATCTTTCCACACTTTAATGATTTACATCCAGCCTTCTTCTTTCTTTTCTTTTCTTTCAAAAGTCAGAAGGTTCTTCCTTCACATTCTTCTCTCTCTTCTTTCTCCCGTCTTATTTTTTCATCGTACTTGCTTCACGCTCACCACTATGCTGCCCTCCGTATTTCTGGCGCGGTTCAGGAGCTCTTTTCCGCAGGTTGGGCTATTTTGGGAGTCAAACTCGTCCAACAACTTGACAAACTTGACCAACACGTTATTAGGTGGGGGTCTTAGATTCAGAGGAACCGCATGATATGATTCATTAAATCTTATGATGTAATCTGGTACGGTTTCATTTGGTCTTCTTCTTAATTTTTCAAATTCTGATAGGATCTGGAGAGGATCTTTCTTTTTCTCCCATCTGTTCAAAAATGCCCTATACAAAGCTTCTAGGTCAGCAATATTGTTCGGGGTGAGAGCCCTAAACCAAGTTCTAACTTCTCCAGTAAGACTTTGTACAAAAATTCTCATACGGATATCATCAGTATCAATCTCATAAAACTCAAAGTAATCTGTCATCCTTTTGGTGTGTTGTTGAGCTGTGTAGGTACCTGATCCGTCAAAAGGTGTGATCTTACTTTGGTAGTCTGGTGGTAAAGCTGGAGGGATGGCTGGTAATATTAAAGGGGCATATCGATTGGCCATTGGAAGATAAAGTGGAGTAACAAGAGTAGCCGGTCTAGTAGGAGGAGATGGAGGTCTGACAGGTGTTTGAAAAGTGGCTGAGTTCGGAGATGCTTCAGTTATTACAGAAATGTTTGAGCTTTCTTCAAAGGCTTGTTCAGATTGAATGGAGTTATGAAATTCTCTGTCAAGATGATGCGAAACAAATCTATATTGCAATTCTTCAATGAACCAAGGATCTGGAATCAACCTAGATAATTCAGTCTCAGAAAAATTTACAAACAAAGAAGTTTCAAATCTCGCATCAAAAGGAATGTCATCAATATAAATAATCTTCACAGGACACGATGCAGATCTAGAAAGTGGTCTAGAACTACCTGTACTTTCCTGACTTCCTCTTTCAGAACTTTATTGACTTCCTTGTCTTCTAAGAATCCTAGGAATCAGGTTTGGATTTTCAAAAATTGGTGGTGGATTGGGGTCAGGGTTTGACCTAGTATGCCGAATCCTTTCTGAAGCCAGTTTTCTTAGAATATGTGTTTTTGAATTTTGGGTTTTATTTGAAAAATAAATACAACTTCTACAAATTCTTTAAGAAATAATGATATGTGATTAAGATTTCCTCAAAGATCTGTTTAAACTAGAGAATCTGATTGAAAAAATTGAAACTAAGATTCAACTTATAAGCTAAATCAGAGATAGACTGAAACAGCATTTATTTACTTTTGCAATTGCATAGCAAAAGCAATTTCAAAGGCTTCCTGGCTGATTTTCAGACTCTGTCTGTAGATTATAAATCAAACAATAGTATCAATAAAATGATTCAGTTCCCCAGTATGGTCGCCACTATGTTATCACTCAGGTTTTCCTAGAAGTTGTGTAAGAGGAAAGTATACCCAAGGTAACCACAAACCAACCTTCAGATGTAGAATCTAGCCAATCTGCATCCAGAGAGGGCTCTCTCTTTATAATTTATCTTTGTTTTTGAATGATTTAGGCTAGTTATGAGATTCAAGGATTCATGCCTATTTTGGGAAATTGGTAGCATCCATGTCTTTAAGGGCAAGGTTGAGGCTTTTAAATTCATTTTCTGGGCTATGGCACCTTCACAGGCTTTACCTGGATTTTTCTCAACACAAGATGAAGGTATAAGAAAGACAGCTGTATTATTGGAACAATCCTTAAAATTTTAAGTGGATGGATGGTCTTGAAGGGATGAAAGGCAACTAAGAATCTTTCACCATATTCAAGAGGAAGAAGAGAAATGATTACAAGCAAAGAGCAATGAAGGATTCTTTGTTACAGTAATCAACAATATTGAATCAGCAAAACATGAGCAATTAAGAATTCATGCTTATAACTAATCCAGAAGAAAACATTGAGAATAATCACATTTGAAAACAGAGTACAATTAAGCAAATTCTGTTTCAATCCTTTATGTAAACTATTCAAAAACGGATATGATGATAGCATAAACTAATATAAAATTTAAACACAAGGGTTGGAAAACTTATTGAACTGAAGTCCAACACATGAATCCTGCAACAAGTCCAGTGCTTCAAAACGTCATCCAGTAAGCCACAAGTAAATTTGTCCAAAGCTTTTTATTCCGAAAACCTCAATGTTACAGCAGAGTAATAGAATCCACCCTTCAAAACTTTATTTGAAGGCTTATTTATACAAAAATAATCTTAACAATCTTACTCTATCCTAGCCAATAATTCAGGCTGACTTAAAGCATATTTACAACAAACAAGAGACACATGGTCTCGAAAATAGAATAATGAGTAACGGCTGATGTGCTGTTCCTTTCTTCATGGACGTGCTAAGGATAAGTGCTCTAAATAGGGCTCTGTGCTGTCCTTTGCGTATTCCTTTGACTTGTTGAATACTTTTTCTTCTGACGGATACTCTTTAATCTTTCATCTGATACTCTTTCATCTGCATTTCTGTTTTTTACCATTTACTCAATAGTAAAGATAAACTTTTATCCTGACAACATTTTTTACAAAATTTCCAGCATTTCCTTCCACCGCTGATCATCTGGTATCATTGTTCTTCTGAGCTTCCTTAAAGTTTCATCGGCTTCAGCAAGTTTATAAAAAGTGGGCTCGTTTGGAAATAGATATTTTAATTCATGCTCCAGATGAAATAGATTCCTCACTTTTTCATAAATACTCTTCCCAGTTGGTACTGCAGGTTCTGATGAGCTAGTAGAACCTACACTAGTAGAACCTATAGCTGTATGTTTAGCATGAGCTTTGATTCTTTTCTCATAAGTTTCCAAGTCCACTATTTGATCCTCTGTGATCATGGGACTTGGCATTTCACTGTCGAGCAGAGCTTGAAACTTTTCTCTGAAAACGTTGATGTCGACCAAAATATCAGTACACTTTCTTTCTAGATTTTGCATGAAAGTTCTCTTTGTGAAAATTCTCTTTGCTTCCAAAACTACACCTGTTCTGTCATCAATTCCTAGCAATGCTAGCTGTTGTTTTGTTCTTGAATTCAAAAACTGAATGAGCTGCTGGGCTAGCTCTGGCTTGCCTCTTAATTCATGTCTAGTTTTGTTTATTTTCTCCTGGGCTATCTTGCCTAACTCATTCTGTTCAAAAATAGCTTGAATGGAAGGCCAAATATCTCTTATTAAATTAATGATGTTGTCCCAAAGAATATCATTTATTTCATTCAGAGGCTTTTCCAGTGTAAGATCTTTTTGCAAAGCCTCAACCAATTTTTCCAACCTTTTTATTTCTCTGAGGTTGTCAGCTACTGTCTTTTTGGATGTGTCATATTTTTCCTCCAATTTTGTTAATTGTAATTTTACTTCTTGGAGTTCTGTGACCTTTAGCTGCAAACTCTCCATTTGTTTAATTAAATCATCATAATTCAAATTAGAAATATTCACCTGAGATGACTGTTCCTGTTGTCCTGTAGTATCTGCTGCTGAAGCCTGTTTGAGAATTTCCTGTTCCTGCAATGCCTTTTCCAGCTCCTTCTCGGTTTCATTTAGTCGCTCTGTCAAGTTTAAGAGCAACTCCATAATTTCTTCTTGTGAATTTCCTTTTATTACTTCCTGTGTCTGGGGGTGCCTTGAGGCTGGTATTTTCAACTGTTTTCTCAGTGCAGCTATATCATCCTCTTTCTTTTTTATCAGTGCCTCAATACCTTTAGTGTCTTTGGGATTGTGACCCAGACCAATGATGATCTCTTCTAGAGACTTTATTTTATTGTCCTTGGCCTGTGAGGAGGCCCTTTCAATTTTCAATGTTGCATGAGTATTATTCAAGGAATCTTGTAGTGTTAAAGCTGCCATGGCTTTGTTGGTGAGAGTAGAATAAACCATTTCCCCTGTTTGCCTATGAAGCTCTATCTGATCCAAGGGATGGATATCCTTTGCTAACACTTCAAAATTTGTTCTGATGTAATCTGTTGCTGAAGTTGGCTTTGGCACTTTAGCTTTGAAGTGGCTCATTTGCATTTTACCTTGTGAAAGATCAAATGTTGACATCAACCTTTGCTGATTGTGAGGAGCCATCTTCATATACTGATCATAGACCTTCATTTTTAATGGTTCATTCTTTGTTTTGATATCAATGAAGGTTTTCTTTATGTCTCCAAGTTTCTGTTTCAAGGCTCGAAATGAAGAGGATACTTGCTTGCTCTTTTCGGCTATCCCTTCGCTATGTTTGTTTTGTTTGGAGCGACTCTGCTTACCGATCATCCTCCCCCATCACCAAATATTTCATCTAAGATCTCAAGGGTCCCTGGAGCAGACTCCACTTGTGCTTTTTAGCTGATAGACTGTGGGGCTCCTTGAAGGTGGAGTCAATTTTCCTTTTTCCCTATTTCCACATTCAGTGGAGTTTGCATCTCTGGAGCTGGGATTTGCTTTGCTGGTGTTTGAGAAGCTTTAGATTGTTCTGGTGTTTTGGAACTCTGTGATTTTTCTGCCATGACCAGGGTTTCAATGACCTGAACTATAGGTTCTTTCCCTTTACCTTTAGGCTCTGCTGTTACTGATGGGCTGTCTTCCTGTATAGCTTGTTGTAGAGTGGCTGTTGAAGATGTGCCGATATAGGGTACCTGCATTTGATCATATGTTTCTCGGTCAAATTTCTTCTCAGCATCTTTCATAAGTTTATTCAATTTGTCAGCTCCACTTCCCTCTTCAATAAGTGTTCCTTTAACCCATTCATCTTGATTTGCATACTGTGCTATGTCAGGAATTCTGTGATGTATATAAGGAGATGACTTATTTTTTAACCTTCTTTCACAAATGAAACCAAAGGGGTCATAAGGGACCCAACGGAAAGATGTATGGAATTTTTTCTCTAATATAAGTTCAGCATCTCTTTCAGCTTCCCTAGAATTGCAAATGAAAGGACCTAACTGGCTTTTGATCCTTAACTGTGCTTTCTTCTTTACATTGCAGAAATGGATTACATCTGAATTGTTCATCCGTCTAAAGTATTCCAAAGCAAAAATTCTCATTGGTACATATCTGGGTAACTTGAATGGATGTAATTCACATCCATAAATCCTGATGACTGTATGGTTTTGGTACAAGTACCAATCCCCAACTTTGTAACTCTTTGACAATTGCAGGGTCTTTCTAATCTCAGTACTAAGCCTGGGGGGAGAAACTCCTGTTAACAAGGTTGTAGCAGGATGTACAAACTGATCAATGAATTCCGAATAAGAGTAGGGAGAATCAGAGGACAAATGAATGATGGGGGACCAAAAAATAACAGACCTGGGATTACCTTTAGCATCAAGTTTCTGAACAGGGCAAGGGAATTTGTCTGAGTGATAGAAAATTATGAGGGATAGAGGCTAACTCTATATACTTTTGAAAAACCTTTCATCATCTAGCTCAAATTGACGATGGATTTGTTGGCAATGAAGGAAATACAGTCATACTTAATCTCGTGATATCGCCTGTGGCAAAGATAGATAGCAAAGCCAGAGTTATCTCATCTACATACTCACTGGTATTGAATCCTAAGACAACGGATATTACATTCACAATAAGCCTTCCCAATTTATTGAAAAAGTAAAAACCATAGGGGGGAGTCCCTTTTGGCTGATGCTCAGGTAACATGAAATACTGACACATTGCTTTCAATTTCTCTGGAGTTAACAGTCTGGTTTTCTCAATTAGCCCTTCCATGGATGGAGGTGCTAATTCTTGTTCTGGCTCAAATTGTAACATAGCATTGATAGCCTGAGGTGTTATAGGGAACAAAACACTTTGATCAAGAGCTATTACATCTTTCAGGACTTGCATGACAGTCAATGAATGACGGTGAAAACGTGGACCCAGAGAATGTAGCATCTTGGGAGATTGATTCTCATTGCAATCCGAGTAAAGATTCTGTTCTCTGAGTATTCGTCTCCGCAGCGACAGAAACTCAAACGGGGACTTTCATCGAAATGCAGGTCTTTTATTTGGAAATCTTCATCTATGAGAGGCAAGTAGTCTAAATCTCGGTGAGGAGCATTCAAAGGAGTGACATTTAGAGCAGTTGGGGCCTCCATTTTGGTTCTTGTGGATTCAAAATGAAGGTTTCAGTTTTTCTTGCAGACCGGATGGGATATCTGACAAAAGAGGAAATTGGAACAAATTGCAGGTTTGGGAAGCAAATTTACAGGTTTCAACTCTTCAATGAGGACTCAGAGAGGACTTTCAAACACTTTTTCAGAGAAAAACACAAGAAACCAAGCTTAATCTCAGCCAAGGTAACGATAAAGAGAAGAAGCTACAAACCTGCTCTTTGAACAGAACATTAACAGTGTGACGTTCTTCAAACACTAAGCAATGTAATTTCTCTCATGTATTTGGTGTATTGCGTCAATTTTGAAATTTTAAAATGAGCTACTTTTTCTAAAACTAAAATAACTTAAAAAATTAAAATGGTTAAAACAAGCCAAGGGTTTTTGTCGTTTTTGCAGGATGATGTCATTTGATGTGACGGCAGACGTAAGTATAAATAAGTAGATGCCTGGGATGTTTAAGCTGGAGCCCGCACTCGCTGAGTGGAGAAGAAGCGTGTGGCTCCAGCACGGCGTCGATTCCACAGGATGCTTGCCACGTGGAATGCTGAATAGTCAAACCCGCCCATTCCCCGCTGGCTAAAAAACTCACACGCGATGGGCAGCGGGATTGATCGGGACCGTTGATCAACGGAGGAATGATCTGACGGCTGGAGGAAAGGGAAACTTGTGTGGTTTCGAAAGTGGGCCCGTCGGGGTTTAAACAAGTTTTGACATGTAATCTAATCACCCCGGGGAGAAGCTAATAGGCGGGAATGGTTGTTAATTAGTCCAAATGACTAATTAACCACGTGAATTTATAAAATGAATTGCGGCGGGGTTTGGCCATGTGGAATGCCACGTGGAATGCTGAGTATGGTGGCGCAGGATTCCGTCGTAGTTTATTCTTGTTTTTGGTGTTAAACACATATGTTACGTGTATAACGCTTTTCTATATATATTTTATTATACAATGAATAAATTAATATAATTAATTCATCATAGGGGCGGAATGTATATATAAGGTTAGAGTTTTACCAAAGGGCTTTATAAAGCGGGGTATTTATTTTAAATGTGCGGGACTATATATACTTTGGTAAAACATTATAATAAGAGGGTTTTGGGGATATTTATTAGAAAAGGGAGTTATATACATAGGAAAAGGGATTTCACTAGGGATTTAATATAATAGAGTTAGGTGTTAGCATGAAAAAGGACAAGGAAAATCAAAACATCTTTGTATATCTAAGAAAGTGAAAACTTATGAAGTAAATTGCACATTTTTACCTTCAACACTTAAACTTAGAATAACAAGTTGTTTTGAGGAATTTTATGGAATGTTGCATCAGTTTCCTAAGTAAAATAGGATTTTACTTAGGAAAAGTTAAAAATGGAAGATAATCAATGATGGATTATTTCAAGTGCTTAGGTCTTTTGAGCATTAGGCCGAGGGTCCGGTCCCTCCAGAAGTCAAGGAAATGCCTTGAGCCCCTTTGATCTCAAATTACCTTAGTACTTTTGGGGAAATTAGTAAAACTCTTGAGGGGGAAAAATGATGAGGGAGGTTAATGAATTTGACTTTGCTTGCTGTGATTTTCCAGTGTATTTCTTGCTTTAGTACTTGTGATGAAAGTAAAGGATCAACCAACATATAGCAGCACCATTCATCAGATAACACTTTGCAGCAACATCTACCTACCCTATCTACTTAACACTACCATGTTGTCTTCTTTATTAGGGTGCATTTAGACTTGCAAAACCTTCTCAATCTTTTCTTTTTACATGATGAATCTATCTATTTCTACCCTTATTACATCCAAGGGCTCAGATTAAACTGTTGAGCACCTTTTATTCACTCTACCTAGCTACTTATCTGCCAAGATTAAACTGTTTGGCTAGATATTTATTCTCTAATCTATAACATGAAATTGAAATATGACTAAGCCAAGTTTAAACAGCTTGACTTATTCATGAATTGTGGCAAAGCTGCACACAATTGCTTTATTACAACAGATGAAAAAGTAGTGGCATTTGGATTTGCACACTTTCCTTGGTCTATTTTTTGCTTGGGGTTCATTTCTTTCTCTTTTTTGACCATTTTATTCTTTTTACCCTTTGATCTTTCTTTTAGGGTATACCCTCTTTACATTTTTTTTTTAAATTTTTTGATTTTTTGGTTTTTTAAGAATATGGAACACCTTCGCTCAAGTAAGAAGGTTTGAACATATTCCACACTTCCATCAAGACAATCATGAAAGATGAAACCTATTGATATAGGAGGCTAACAATGGTCAAATAATTTTTCATGTCCAGGGATTCATTAAAGTATATTTTTCAAACTTGGATATGAGTTTACTTATGATCTTGCTACGCAAATGTATGCATTGGAAATTATCTTATACTTGAGAGAATGACTTATTTTTATACAATGGAGTATGATACAATAGAATAAAATAAATAAATGGGTGGAATGAGTTCACAATAATACTTTTTCTCATAAATAATTCTTCACAACATTGGTCAATATTCATTTGAAAGGATTTCACGACAAAATTCATTAAGGACGATCTTATTTTGGGCAACCATATGGGATAATTTAAAAAAAACATGTTTTTAAACAAGGTATCTCTTGAAATTTAGTTTTTAAACCATTTTGAATTTTTTTTGGATCACAAATAATAAAAAAATGATCAAAATAAACGCTAGATTTCAAGAACATTTTTAAAAACAAAATTAGTACAACATTTATTTAAGGGTTCTAATGGAAACATTTTTACATGATATTTATAGGGACGATGGCCATTGTAATCTAGTTTCCAAATCAATTTGAATCACCTCAATCCGACATCATATGAAAAATCTATGCTCAAAATACTAACTACTTGTCAAAAAATCTGCATGGTGACAATTCTAGGTCTTCATTGTTCATTTGCATATTTGACATACTAAATCATATTATTTTCAAAACATATTTCTAAGGGATATATATATATTGAATTCTAGTTTATAACACAATTTGAATCATCTCATTTGAAGGCCAGGTGAAAAATTTATTCCACATTTAGTGACTGCATGTCTTAAAATCAGCATAGTCAAACTCTACCTCCTAGGTCTGTTCATCACCAATTTTGTGATATCAAACCAGCTGATTTTAAAAACCTGTTTCTCCTAGAAAGAAAAAAAATGAATCTAAATTAATCTCGAAGTGGAATCACATCGATCCTATATTTAACGAAAAAAATTATACTGTAAATAGTGATTGTTGGTCTAGTAAAAAATTCACAAGAAGCTCTATCAAACATGGTACTTCTCATCATTTTTGACATATCATTTTAAACCATTTTGAAAACCTATCTATACTGCAGGTAGCCATATGAATTGACTTCAAATTGGCTTTGTAATCACTCTAATTTGACATAAAACGAAGATTTTGTGAAGAAAATACCACTAGGAGGTCTAAGTTGGCCACCATTCCTCAAGGGGTTAAAAAAATGCATTTTCTTTGTATATCATCTTTGGAATTGTTTTAAAGAATTGATTTACATATTCCTTGGAAGAAGAGAGACTTTACTCCTCTCTTCCTCCATCATATAATGTTGTATTTTAGGCAAATTCTATGTTTTTGCAGGTCATAAGAAGATTTAAGAGGTGAACTCCATGGACAAAGGACTTTTCAAAGTCAATTTTTTTTTAAATATCATATTTCATAATATGAATACAAATGTTCAAGTCAAAGAAAAGTGGAATTCACAAGATGTTGAGTTCATTTAATGAAACTCAAAACTCATGAAGCTTTCTTTCAGTTGCTGACCAACAACACCAACAACCCTACAAGATGATCAAGATCGAGGCAAAAGACATGAAGTCAATAAGAAGAAGAAGAAGTCAAGTTTTGTACCATGTCAAATCACATCCATTGTCAAAGAAGCCTTTCATAAACCATATTTTTCATGATGTCATTCATCTACCATATTGTATGTTAAGTTCTGCAATCATGCATGTTGAAGTCCAGACCTATTTTCTATCTATCTATCCATCTACTCTTAGATGATGACTTCAACATATCTTAATTTCATAAGAATTCCATACTTTTTGACTCCATTATACCCCACCTTCATCCAGAAAAGAAAAGAAATATATAAAAATATAAAAAAATAATAAATAAGTTTGGTTGTGAAAATACAGGATACTGGCACAATACAAACTCGAATTCATATCGGAAAACCAACTTGTTTGGCCAATATGAATTCTCTTTTATGTTTTTCAAATTCATTTTGCAGAAATCATCCTCCATAATTCCAAGACTTGAGGACAAGTCTCAAAATAAGCAAGGGGGGAGGTTCATAATAAAACTATGCAAATAGTTTGAGCAGTTGTATTGCAGAAGGGACCTGGAACATCATTCAAAATATTATTGCAGAAGGGACCTGAATAACATGGAAGAAGGGACCTAAAAAATCATTTAAAAATTGCATAAGGGACCTGAACAACATCAATATTCATTAGAAGGACCCTGAATCAATAGCAGATACCAAGAAGAACATGAAATAACATAATATCAAAATGTTCAAGTCAGCAGTTACAATTGTCTATATTCCATCTAAATGCATCTTTGAAGAACCATCATCATGAGTCAAATTTGGATGAACCAACAAAACTCATCATCAAATCAGTATGAACATGAAGTTATATTGCGAAAGGGAAAGTACAGTAAGTAAAAAAAAAAATGTTCTTAGAACCTTAGATTTTGAAAAAATTTCTAGAGTTGTTAAATTTAATTTAACTTGAGTATGCATTCTATTACATCCTACATTAATTTATCCTACCCTCATTTATATTCATTATCCTACAATACCTACACTCATTTTACTCATTACCCTACCATACCTATACTCATTATCCTACTATATCCATTACCCTACATATTCAATTTCATATTTTAATTGCATATACCCCTACATTAAAAATAAATAAATAAATAAATCATATACCCTTGTGTATGAAAATTTTCATATACCCATATCTTATAAGTGTTTTTTTGATAAAAAAATTGAGGCTCAAATTTTGTTTTGCCTCATAAAGAAAATTGTCTACAAAACAAGCAAGGCTCGGTGAATTATGCAATAATATATTTGTTTGGTCTACAATGATATGCTTTCTACTCTATTCATGGATTTGAAATGACCTTAAATGGTCATTTCAACAAGAGTCATATTAAAAGAGTAACAAATGCATATGTGTTAAAAGAACAAAAGGGATGAATAAATTATAAGCAAAAAAACTTGAAAATTTGTTAAATGGATATGCAATGAGAGAAGCATGAAGATAAATTAATGATATTGAAGAGAATTTCAAAGAACATCATAAAAAGGAAATATGCATTAAAGGGGAGAAACAAAATGACGACAAAGATTTAAAGAGAGGGGCATTTCATTCATAAAAAAAAATGAGGAAATAATGCATGGGAAAGTGGATTATATGGATGTCGCATATATGATGGCACATAAACAAACCCAAATGGAAAATATGAAACTTTTGAGAAACCAATTTTAAAATTGATTTGGAAATTAATGGCGCATTTCAAATTTGGTGGTGCATATAGTAAAAATTGTGCATATAAAAAAGGGCGACTTATGGCAATCAATTTTAAAATTGATTTGAGACCTATACATGATAAGGATGGTCACTCAAAATAGTTGTACCAACCACGGGGAAGTAAGCCACGGAGGACGGGATTCAAACTTCCGACAAACTATTCAAAAACGTAGAGAAAAGGGAACGCAAGAAATTTCTGGAGAAGTGAACTCCGGCAGTGACTTTCTTGAGAGGTAAAAAATTTCAGAAGAAAGTGACGAGTGAACACATCCTGGACACAACAGAGATCTCTTAACAACACCTTGATGCAGAAAATTTGATAAAATCTCACCACAATTTAGGTACGGAACGCAAACTTTGTCGAAATGAAAATAAAAGAAGAGAAATGTCTAGTTTTTATGCCAAAATTTTGACAAAGAAATAGAAAAAACGTTGTGTTTCATTAAATTCTACCAAATTAGACATAGAAATTCCTGCCATAATCTCAAGAATTTCGCAGTCGAGTTTGAATAGGAGTGAGATCAGGGTAAAATCCTTTTCTCAATGATTCAAAGTCTAAGATTTGCAATGATTGTAGGTGACAAGTCAGAGTTTAAATTCACACATGCATTGAATTATATTCCAATTCGTTTTGATAATTCAGAGTTTCCAAGTGCGTAGTGGCACCAAGAGATAGCATTAAAGCTACAGATGTGTTAGTGTTTCCTTCCAGAATCTGATTTCCAAGCTATGAGTGGAGTGGTATTAAAAATCAATGATTGTTTCCTTCTAGAATTCAATTTCATGATGAATTCAATTTTGAAATAAAACTGGTGTTTCAATTGCAGTTGAAGAGACCTGTAGTTTTAGAACTGGATTGCCAAACATTGCATGCAGAGTTTAATTATAGAGAGGGTAATTTTTGAAATAGTATTTTTAGAGGCAACATAATTTCATTCTAGAAATCGTTTTATTTTTTTATTTTTTAAGAGGAAAACAATGAATTTTCAATCCCATAATTTGTTACGTTGATGGGAAAAAAATTGTCCAGAATTCAATGATGGATTAAAGGCAGAAATGAAACCGTGATCAGAGGAATTTTGACAAATAGAGGAGCTCAAGGCTCAAAGAAAAAAAATCAATTTTTCAAAAGACGGAGTGGACAAAAAAACAAAAAAAATAAAATAAAGAAAATAAGGCAAAGAAGGTTGATTATTTATTTTCCAAATTTCAATTTTTGCGGAGAATTATGCAGCTTAGCGTAATTGTGATCGCCCTGTAGGTTGATTTTCATTTCTATTTCCAAAAAAAAAACGATTTCTCAAAAGGCAATGAATGAATGAGTGGTTTTGTTGTTGCATACAGTGGTTAACTTGAACATTTTCTCTAGCATTCAATTTCTATGATGACAGAGAAGATAAGATCACCTTTAGCATTTCGATTTCTCCAACATTAAGTAAATCTCCAGCATTCATTTCTGAGAAGACAGAGAAGGTGAATTTGAAAACAATTGTTCAAATTTGTCAAAATTTCTCATTTCAATAATTTAATTTCAATTTCAAAAAGAGTTAATCATTTACAAAATTTATTTTTAAGTTCTTAAAAGACAAAGTAGAAATTGATTTTGATTTCTGAAGGAGCAGAGAGTTTTTCTAGGATTCGATTTCAGATTCTAAGCATTTAATTGCTCGAGACAAAGACATAGGGTTTAATTGATTTTGTTGTGGCTCATGTATCATTAAAAAAAAATGATTTCCTCATTCATATTTTAAAAATAACGCAGTTTTCAAATTTTATATATGTAGTTTGCCAATTTTTACACAGTGAGCAATTTTATAAGAAATTTTGCAAACAGAGAAGGGTTTTCATGGAATTTCAATGGGAAATTTTGAAAGAAAGAAAAAAATTGAGAAGAGAAACAAAGCATAGCCATACAGAAGAAAATATCAGGTGGGAAAGCGTAAAAACCCAGAATAAATATCGATTTTATAGCACATTCAGGGTTAGAAAAACGCAGGTGCAAAGTTTCTGAGGTATATGGTGTTGAATAAAAATCTGGGGCATATCCTTCAAAAATGTTGAGTCTCATTAATTACACTAACAAATTCTAAAGTTGAGTTGTAAGTCACAAATCCCCTATTACAACACATATATTGCTTCTTGTTTCCAGAAATTGATTTTTGAAGGCATCATAACGCGGAAATTGTCCTAGGAATTTGACATCACAAATTCATAAATTGCTCTTTATTCTCAATGACCAAGAATTCACATATCAGTCCAAAATTTGGTATTTTAATTCAAAAATTTCTCCTCATCTTCATGAGTATTCACTATAGAATATTGATTATTCATTGCCAGAAAATCGATTTCAAATTTTAAAAGAAATAGATAGGGGTAAATGAAAAAAAAATATTCATTTCCAGAATTCATTTTTAGGTGTTGATTTTAAATGTTGAGGGAAAAATCAAACCTATAGTTGTCCAGAAATCAAAAGTGAACTTGTTTCAGAAGTAGTAGTGATAAGAAGATTTTTCTCAGAGGAATTTTGATATAGTATTTTCCAAAAAGGGTTTTTTTTATTTTTAAAATAAAATCATTCTCTCTACAAGCAATTAAAACAGAGATTTATAAAAGAGAGAAAAAGACATGAGGGTCTTGATATCCTTTTACAGGAATCTCATCAGGAAGTTTCAGCATCAGGAGCCAAAGTCATAGGTACATCAGCAGGGCAGTCATCATATAGAAGCAGAAGGTCAAGGAGACAGAGGCAAGCATGAGGACATGCTTGAGAGTAAGCAAGGGGGAGATGTTGGCCCTCGTTTTTCATCAAATTTTGCTTATTAAAATCCACCTACTTTCCATAATTTTCCACTTTATACCATCCAAATATGACCTATTTTGACCTTATTATGCATATTCAAGCAAATAAATTATGTCTTTCAATTTTTAGAATTTTTTGTAAAAATTGGGTTTTAAGTGCATTTTTGGACAGGGCTAAAAATTCTCATAATGGCTTCATTGAATTCATACTTGCAGAACACCTAGGCACGAGATGATCACATATTTAGAAAGCTTGGGAACGAAGGATGGAAGTGTACCTATTGATTCGATCAAACCGAGCTAAAACATGCTTGGTCAAAGTTGGTCAAACATGACCTGTTTTTGAAGAATCCCTAGAAATTAGGGCAGAAATAATAGATTTTGGGATTTTCTAGATTTAGTCTAAATAATTTGATGAGTTCAACCTAGATGGATGGGATTGGGATAATATAAGGCTATTAGAGACATTGTAGCATAGTTTTTTTATTATTTCTCTATTTATACCAAGTTTGTGAACCATTGAAACATGTAGAGTTTATATGATTTCACTTTGATATTTCTGAAATTTGTTAGTTAATTGAAGAAACCAGTTCTATATTCTTTCTACTATTCCATGTGGTGAATGATTGATTTAGTTTCAGTAGCTGAGAAGTACTTTCAGTGTTCGAGGCAAGGGTGGAGGTCCCCCACACCGAACTAAGTGCACTTTTTGGTTAATTTAGTTGAAATTTCATAAACTAGTTTTTCTTCATGATTAAATCAGTTAATTAGATGTATGATGATATATTATGTTTACTAATGAATATTAATCTTCTAATCTGAATATGAAGGTTCAAACCAGTGTTTAAGTTAAACTATCATTCTATCTTATCAGAGAATAGAAACTAGAATTCATCTTCCTTGTGATTTTTTGAATTTCCAGTTTTCATACAATGGCATTAATGATGAACGAATTTATAAAGAAGGACAAAAAGGACCTCCTTAGTTAGGAGCCTCTTCTATTATTCTTTTATGCATCTTAAGCTATTTTTCATTAGTGATTTTTTATTTATGTTCATAAAGTACTATTGTAGAGAAGGTCAACCTGGTTCTCCTAAGTTAGGAGCCTCTTCTTCTGCTTATTACATATTGAATTATAAATTATTTAGTTAATTTTTATATATGTAATATGTCTTTCCTTCAAAGTCAATAATTCATCTTCTAAAATTGACTGTAGTTGAAATCCATATATTTTGGACATGCTTCCAAGTTTTACAAACCTGGATTGATAATTAAATATTTGTGTTAGTTTCCTCAATAAATACCCAATAGATGCCTAGACCTAAAATTAGATCTGAAACTAGAAGGCATGATCCAAGGAAGTTGTAAATGAAGAAGTGCAGGTTGAAGATATAAGAGAGAAATAACCTAGAGATAGAGATGATACGCATTTGTTGCATGAGGAAGAGATACCTCCTGAACTTGAAATGGAAGACCTAGAAGAAGAAAACCATGAAGATAAGGAAGTTGAAGACACAATCAAAGAGAAACAAGCATAGATCAGGGAGCTCCAATATGATCATGCCAAGGCAAATTTCATGGTGTCTTTTTTGCAACAAGAAAATAAGCAGCTGAAACTAAACCTATTATTGCAAAGCAAAGCACAAGGGAACCATCCATCATCCAGAAATGCAAAATTTGTGGTAGAAAAGAATAAGGGTAAGGCCATCGTTGATGTGGAGCAATTGGACCAAAAATGGATTTAGGTACAACCAAGAAGGCCTAAAACTAGAGCAGAGGCAAGAAAAGAAAATAATGAAAAAGAGCCATCTCATCCTAAAGCCCATGAAGACATAAATGACATCATACCTACTGAAGTTGAAGAAGACAACGAATACTAGGTTGGGGTATTAAATGAACACCTAGAGAAGTTGCTGGAGAAGGAAAACAAAGACACTGTCATACAGAGGCACATGGCAAGGCACTACTACACTAGAAACACTATTTGAAAAATTAGGGTTAAGAACATGAAGAAAAAGCTCAAGAAGACCCTAAGAAAGCTCAAGAAAAAGGATAATATAGATCTATTGGCTGATGCATCCTTAGTTGTTTGAAGGCATGACAAAAAGATGGAAAAGGAGAGAAATTTGAGTAAAATTTTGAGAATTTTTGAGTTTTTTTTTCACACGGGAAAAATTAGTGCACAGAAATGCAGCAAGTGCTCGATGCACTTTTTCCCAAAGGCTCCAAATGAAGATTGGAAAGCATGTGGAGATGGATAATGATGTGAGGATAACAGAAAATTACTTTGGCAAGTTTTAAATTTGCTATATTTTCATAAAATGACAAAATTGTGCCCATTTTTTACCTTTCTGCCACTATTTCAGACCACTCGCTGTGTTTCTGGGAAAACTTGACTTCAAGGAAACTTTTCAGATGTTTAGAGCAGTGTTTTCCAATTATTGATGATTCCATGGTGTAGTAGAAATCCCCATCTTTCCAACCATATCATTTGCAGCCAAAAAGTTTTGAAACATAGATCATTCTTTTATGCTTTGTTTTTGTTTAATATAAGCATCTAAGTGTTTCATCCTATGAATAAGTGAATTTCTATGCTCACTTAACTTCTTAAATGCTTTCCTCTTCACCACACTGCAACGAAAAACCAATTGTGTCACTAATCTCACCTACCTTGCCTCATACTATGTCTGCAACTAATCTTTTTGGGATATCTTGCCTAGTTTCCAAACTCGATGCTTCTTTGCCCAACAAACCCTAATCAAACCTAAATCAAAAACCCTACTAAGCTTATTACTAGCCTAAAATCCTCATTATCCATTCATTTCCATCGATTGCGAGCTTGATATAAAGAGATCCCTCTCTGATTTGGTAGGTCTAGCTACCAAATTGAAAGTTAGTCTGTGGTTACCTCTTTGGTTTCCTTTCTCAACCTTGGGAAACTAAGGAGCCCTAACATTTTTGGCGTCATTGCCGGGGAACAAAAGGTTTCATATTCTCCAGGAAAGATTGTTCAAGTTGCAGATCTGTTTGCTGATGGTGGACAGTGATCAGACACATGAAGGTTGAAATCATTCACCTGGCAGGAATGATCCAGGTGGATATCGGTGGCCACCCACCTATTCCATTTGGACCCGCACCATCAATTCTTGCAGCTTTTCACATTCAGCACAACTTACTATTTTTAGTAGGTTTTCGGGTCCTGCATTCCCGGAGCCGTTTTGGGGCCTTAATGATCCAGATGGACATTGGTGGCCACCCACCTATTCCATTTGAACCCTCACCATCAGTTCTTTCAGTTTTTAAGTTGCAGCACAACTTACTATTTTTAGCAGTTTTTTGGTTGTTGAACTTCCGAAGCCTTTTTGAGGCACTAAACGGCGTTTTTTGGGCATCATTTTTTCGGCTAATAAGATTCTAAAATCAATATTCGCAGCAATAGTTGTATTCCTAGGATAGATATTTCTAACGATGTATCATACACGTCAAACGGAGATTGTATTCCGAAGTTACGTCCCCGGGAAGTTGAAACACCAATTTACCCAAACGGGGCCCACAGTTTTGGCGCTTCATCTCCTAGGATTGGGTTTTTGGACGTTTAGAGTTCTCCATTGTTTCTCCATAATAAATAGACCCTTGAGCCTCAATTTAACACAGTTCAGAGGTGTGTAGCCGCCACATCTCTTCTCAAAGATTTGCTACCAGCACCCTAGCTATTTTATTTCCATTATGTTTGTAAGCAGATTTATGTTATTTGATATTAATGAAATGAAGCCTTATTTCCGCTGCATATCTATGTTTATGGTTATTTCTGTATTTTGTTGCGTTCCTGAATAAATCCAGATCACGACTCCAACCTAATTCAAAGAATCCACTGAAAGTAGGATCCAGAAATCAGGGTTTTATTGGTGATTCCACTAGCAGAAGAATCAGTAGCCTAAAGGATGCCTTATTTCATCTATTGTTCTCAAGATGGATTCAATTAATAGAAGGTATTCTCCTATGAATCGTGCTCACATTCTTGGTTTTCCAAATCAAATGCCTTGCATAGATTGGCAAACTTATCTTCCCAAATTCATAGATGGAAACGAGGATGAGGCCATTCTGCATATAATAAAATTTCATTGGCATATACATAAGCTTGAGAT
The DNA here is from genome assembly GCA_034641835.2 of Pinus albicaulis. NCBI lineage: Eukaryota > Viridiplantae > Streptophyta > Pinopsida > Pinales > Pinaceae > Pinus > Pinus albicaulis. Next base: position 115,775,930 of record CM076580.1, on the reverse strand, counting down.
TAGGTTTCATGAGGATTGTTTGATGAAAATTTTTATGGGTACCCTGGAAGGGAAAGCAAGATCATGGTATGAAGGGTTGAAGCCAGGTTTCTTATTCTCTCTTAAATATTTCGACACAACATTCTTTGAGTTTTATGGAAAATATCATCATTCATTCTTGTTGTTCGAGATTTTTGTGAATACTATGAAGATTTGATTAAATACCTTGAAGAGGCTTTTGGTGATGAAGAGTGTCTAGATTATGAGATCATAGAAGCCCTTTATGAATTTTCTTCCCAACAAAAAATAACAGAGACTAGCTACCTTGATACAAAGAATCATTCACAGCACACAACAACTCCTTATTTTCTTGAAGATGAAACGGATTTGCATCCTAACTGTCAGAAAGCAATTGGTCCAATTTAGAATTCTAAAATTTCATGTATGGAAAATTTAAGTAGTGAACCATCTCATAGCAGTGATCATCTACTTTTGCAAGGAAATAATGAACAAGATTTTTTTTTCCTTTATCCTTGTGACGGGAAAATTGATATTCTTCCTATTGAAGCACACGAGGAACCAAAAACACTGGAAGCACATGAGGAATCAAATATACTCGAAGTGGTTGTTGCATTTAAAGTTTTCCATGAGCATCCAAAACCTTGTCTTTTGCATGACAGGAATGAATATTTGAACAGCCAGATTGATGGTTTTACATTTTCAAATATTTATGAAGTTTCTAGTAAAGAGCAAGACATTGAACAACAAGAAGAGGTCCTCTATGTTTTGGAAGATCCATTTTCAAATATATTTAAATCATCAGTGGAGATTAGGTTTTTTTTATATTCAACCACATATATTGGGTTCATTTTTCAGATGGGGTTGTCATTACCACAGCACTTGTCCGTTGAGGAAAGTAGGAGGAGAAAGAAATCAGATAGGCATTTGCTTTCATGGTTGCACTGGATCTTTCATTTTACTTGATCAGGTGATTTATGGATCAGTTATAGTAGGGAAGGTGTGATGAATGATCTCAACATTCTAAGCATTTTTTTCAGTGTTAGTTTCCAGTAGAGTTTGCAATTGAAGATGTACACTTTAGTTTTTAGTTTGATTTGAGTCAGTTTGAGGATTATAGCTACAGTGAATCAATTTCCCAATGAACAAGGTGACCTGGTATAAGGTGTTCTTGACACCTCCTAAAGGAGCTGACATCCTCAATTGGAGCCAATGTTAGTGTCTATGAGTCACCAATGATCAAATGTACTATTTCCATGTGATTGATAAGGTCTTAAGGTCAAAATTATTATATTTTCAAATAAAATTTGACATCTCTTTGTTGTCACATGGTCATTGGTTATTGTCTATATCATTGCTACTTCCTCCACTTGTCCAAGGTCACCATTGTCCATCATGGTCATGTCATTTTTCCCTTGTCCTAGGTCATTAAAAGAGTCAGTGGATCATCATCTAGGTCTTGGTATAGGATTCACAGTTGATGGCCATCATCATATCAGTCATCAAAAGCAAACAAGGGAGTCATGTCATCCATTTTGGTCACCATCATGGGATTTAGCAATTAGGGAACAAAAATAATCAAGGTAACATCTTCTTTTGAATAAATAATGTTGCATGTTAAATCAGTCAATATTCATTTTCTCAAAAGTACACATGATATCATGTTTTCATCAAGAAAAAATCAATTTTTTTGAGTTATAAAGGAGCACAAAGCATTTCAAAACTTCATCATATCCTTCCAAAGCTTCAAGAGCTCTTATCTACCATTGAGAGACTTGCCACAGCCATCAGAACTTCGAAATTCATCAACAATTGCTAGTTTCATCAGTTTGTTGCGTTTTTGGAGGGTGTTGTTGCGCTTTTGGTTTGAAGGTCAAATGGAGAAAGAAAGGGTCCTATCATCATCTCAGTGCTTCAAGAGTTATTTAAATAAGTAACTCTAACCTTGAAACTCCTCTGTGCAGCCATTTTCTTCAGAAAATTGGTCAAATTCTATCCCCAGGGTTTGTTGTTTTTTCTTGTTGTGTTGTTCCTTATAGTGATCTATAGCTGCAGTTGAGAGGGATTCTCCTTGTTTTTAGGTTTACACATCCTTCATCATCCTCATTAAGCATTACCCGCCCTTCCCCTCACTAAAATTCCTCCATTTCATCATTTCCCTCATAAAACCCAACGTGTTGTTGCGTTTTTGGCACAAGTCTGTGTTTTCTCTTTTTGCCCACTCATTTCTCACTCATTTTGAGAAATTTCACTTTCACTGTGTCCCTAACACCTAACCCTACCTCCCATAAGTTTTTTCAGAATTTTTCTTGCCCTCCATCCCCTTCATTTCCTCACTCCAAATTTCTGCTCTTTTTCCCTTATTTTGCAGCTAAGTTCCCTTTGCCCATTCTTCCTTGAAACTAGGGTTTATTGTCAAAAACAAGATCAAACATGGCAGAGACCAGTGAAAATATGAAATTCAGAGGAGGAAATTTCTCAAGATATAATCCTATTCATATGAAGGAGGTCAATGCATCATATTTTATAAGGAATTCATTTGAATATGTAGGTTGCCTAAGGTTTTGTAAGGAAGTGCAGGAGGTCGGTTATAACCATGACTTGACAAGTTTATTTGCTATCAATTTTATAAAAGATCATGTCACAATTGTAGGGTTAAACTTCATGGTGTCAGTAGAGATTATATCTTTAGCTACTACAATCCCTAATGAAGGAGAGACTTGGTTCAAGGGGATGGATTTAGACATTGAGCACTATAAGTGTTTCTTGAAACAATGGTATAAAGACTCCCCTTCTCATATATTTCCTAGCAGGAACTTTTTGGACAAGTACACCCCCTTGATGAGCACTATCATGAAATACTTCAATTGTGAGGGCAGGTTCAACAGGTTATATCAATACCACATCAAGTTGCTGATTGATTTTACTTTTAAAAAATCCCTCAACTTACCCTACCACCTGTTCAGAAGTTTGGTTACAATGACAGAGAAGGTGCAGTCAAAGGGAAAGGATCATTCAGCTAGTTTATTTCATCATGCCTTGATCAAAAAATTAGCCCTCTACCAGCTGGCACAGATAAACATGCAATGGGATACCTTCTTAGAGGCAGTTTCTCTTCTTCCTACCTCAAATCAGCCAAAGAGTCAAAGAAATCCCTTAGCATCATCGAACCCATGGGAACTTGGCTCTTCAAACAAGCCATCAATGACAAAGACACAACCTAGAGAAAAAATTTCAAAGACATATAACAGAGGTAAGAGGTTGGTGTTTTCCCCTGAAATAGCAAAGATTCCTAGACCTAAAACTAGATCTCAAGCTAGAAGGCTATCCAAGGAAGTTGTCAATGAAGAAGTGCAAGTTGAATATATAAGAGAGAAATCACCTAGAGATAGAGATCATACACCTTTGCAGCATGAGGAAGAGATACCTCATGAACTTGAAATGGAAAACCTAGAAGAAGAACACCATGAATATAAGGCGGCTGAAGACACCATCAAAGAGTATTAAGCACATATCAAGGAGCTCAAAGATGATCTTTCCAAGGAAAATTTCACGGTGTATTTTTTGCAACAAGAAAATAGGCAGCTAAAACTAAACCTATTGTTGAAAAGAAAACCACAAGGGGACCATTCATCATCCTACAAGGAAGATGTTGTGCTAGAAAAGGATAAGGGTAAGGCCATAATTGATGTGGAGTAGTTGGAGGACAAAGAAATTCAGTTACAACCAAGAATGCCTAAAACTATAGCAGAGACAAGAAAAGTAAAACATGAAAAAGAGGCATCTCCTCCTTAAGCCCATGAAGACATAAATGAAATCACAACTACTGAAGTTGAACAAGACAGGGAATATTTTCTTGGGGTATTAAATGAACACCTAGAGAAGCTACTGAAGAAGGGAAAGAGAGACATTGCCATGTAGAGGCACATGGCAAGGCACTACTACACAAGAAACACTATTTGTAAAAATAGGGTTAAGAACATGAAGAAAAAGCTCAAGAAGACCCTAAGAAAGCTCAAGAAAAAAGATAATAAGGATCTATTGGCTAATGCATCCTTATTTTTTTGAAGGCATGACAGAAATATGTAAAAGGAGGAAATTTTTTGCAAAATTTTGATAATTTTTGAGTTTTTTTGTCACACGGGCAAAACTACTGCACAAAATTGCAGTGAGTGCTCACTGCACTTTTTAATGGAGGCTCTAAATGAATATTAGAAAGAATGTGTAGATGGATATTGAAGTGAGGATAACATAAAAGTACTTTGGGAAGTTTCAACGTTTATATATTTTCATAAAATGACAAAATAGTGCCCATTTTTTTACCTTTTTGCCACTACTTCAGACCACTCGTTCCGTTTCTAGGACATCTTGACTTCAAGGAAACTTTTCAAATGTTTGGAGTAGTGTTTTATAGTGCTTGATGATTCTATGGTGTATTATACATCCCCAGCTTTCCAACCATACCATTTGTGGCCAAAAACACATCTGAGAAGGCCTCCAAATCATCCTCCAAAATTGTGTTGCGCTTTTGTTGCATTTCTAAGAAATTTTGCAGTGCTTCAGGGTTTGAATAGCTAGCTCATGATTTTTTTGATGGTTAATAGGCATATTTATGGTCATATTTGTAAAATAATCTTATGTTTAATGACTTGAGAGAAAAGCTCAACTAGTTAGCTCAAAAATGGGATAGTTGTTTCTAACTTCCCTAGGATTATGATATGAGTCATTGGGTGCATTAATTAGGTGCTTTGGATCAGGATTCGACCCCTAGAGGTGGAATCTTGTTTTATTTTCTATATGTACTCAAAATTAAATCATTTGAAGTTCATACTCCTTTGGCACTAGCGTATTTGACATTTTGCAGAAGAAATTTACGGGTACTTGCAAATATTTTTATGAGATTCTTGTGATGTGGTTAGTGAAATTTTTTTTCTCTATATTTCTTATGTATATGATTATCAATTTGTTCAAGCAGCCATCTACTTTCTTCATATGCTTTATCTTTTAAGTTTTGAAACATAAATCATTCTTTTATGCTCTATTTTTGTTTAAGATAAGCATCTAAGTGTTTCATCCTCTGAATAAGTGAATTCATTATGCTCACTTAACTTCTTAAATGTTTTCCTCTTCACCATAGTACCATGACAAACCAATTGTGTCACTGATCTCACCTACCTTGCCTCATATTATGTCTACAACTGATATTTTTGGGATATCTTGCCTAGTTTCCAAACCTGTTACTTCTTTGTCCAGCAAACCCTAATCAAACCTAAATCAAAAACCATACTGAGCTTATAACTATCCTAAAATCCTTATTCTCCAGTAATTTTCATCAATTGTGAGCTTGATAGAGAGAGATCCCTCTCTAATTTGGTAGGGATAGCTACCAAATTGAAAGTTTATTTGTGGTTACCTCTTTGGTTTCCATTCTTAGCCTTGGGAAACTAAGCAGCCCTAATAGGGACTTTAAATATAGACTAGGTAGCTAACTTTTCCATGATATGGGAAAATTGACAGAGAAGACAATAAATGATGACCCTGACATGGAAATATATGACAAAATTGCCTCGACCACAATGAGTTGCAACGGGTCACAACAAAAATGGAAAGGCACTTGCAGAAAACTCAAAGAATACAACAAACTAAACAAACCATGGACACTTATTGACGTGACTAACCTAACTCCTACCAACTAATCTCTCTTCCAAGAGAGATAAACTCAACCAAAATTAGAATCAGAAAAATAGGGCTTCAGGCGAGAATCATTCACCCATCAAGAGAAAAGAGTATCATCAAGCTGAGCAAGCTAAACAACACCATAATCCTTAATATCCGCAACATAAAAGGGAAAAAGCCAATGCATTTGTAGCTTACCAGGGTTATTGTAGTACTTTCTATAGTAAATTAATACTTTATCTCTGACTGAAATGGACTTATTCTTGATGTGTCAATCATACCAGGACTTATACCACTCCTTCTCAGTTGTCTGATGAAAGTAAGCAAGGAAATGAGATTCATCCAATTGCAATATCTCATTAATTCTTTCTAGAATGGATTGATCCTGGGTAATCTGAGTGTCATGCGCAATGAAAAAATTGGGAAAAATGAACTCTGCAGGAACAACGACCTCCTTCCTGTACACCAACTTGAATGAGGTATACATATTCAACTGTTTGACAGTGGTTCTGTAAGCCCACAAGGTAGCGGAAACCCGTTCATCCTAGTCATCCCTATTTGCAGAGAAAATCTTCATAAGCCCTTGTTCTAAAAAAATTTTAAATGCCTCAACAATCCTATTAGCTTGCAGATGGTAGGGAGTGCTCTTATTATGCTAGATCATGAAATTTTGTAACAACACCCAAATTTTTTCATTAATAATGTGAGAAACTTGATCACCTGTCAGGCTGTGAGGACACTTGAACCTGGTAATAATGTGCTCAAAAATAAATATAGCAGCTGCGTTCGTAGTGAAATATTTAACTCGGAGCACTTTCTCCCAACGGGTAAGATAATTCGTCGTGGTGATGATATAGTGGGCATGTGAATGGAGAGCAATTGGATTGATAGGCCCAATAAAGTCGATAGCCCATTTTTCAAATGCAGCAAGTGCGCGTGCCAGATGCAGAGGAATATCATCCCACCGAGATGGTCAACCAACTCATTAGCAAACATCGCACGCCTTCGCATAAGCCTTCGCATCTTTAAAAATAATTGGCCACCACAGACTAGCTTGTAAAATCTTCCTATCAGTAGCTTTACCTCCAACATACCCTCCTGAGACGCTAGCATGGCACTCCCGTAATACACTTTCACGCTCATGATCAAGCATACATCGTTGCAACACTTGATCAAGCCCCATCTTATATAACTAGCCTGCAATCAATTTATAATCAGTTGCTCGAACAACCAGATGCTTCTTTTGTGTTGTAGTATAATCAAATGGATAATACCCTGTTGAAAGAAAGGTAGAAATTTCCTGTAAGTATTTTGGAACAGCTTTAATGTGAAATAAGTGGGCATCGAGTAATGCATTATTAATAGGTCTTCCTCACTCTCATGATTCCAACCTGGATAGGTGGTCAGGCCCAGCATTCAACCTTCCTGGCTTAACAATGACCTCAAAAGTAAATTCTTGAAATAGTAGCAACCAGCAACAAATTATGCCCTCCAACACAGGCTTGTTTCTAAATACTTTAATGTCAAATGACCGGTGTGTTGTGGCTCATTGGAAATATCCTTTATTTTTAATTTTTCAAAAATAAAAATAAAAAAATAGAAAATTATTAAAATATATGTTCAAGTATAAAGTTTCTCATACTTTAGCATAAAAGATGTAATATTTTTTACATTAAGTCTAAAGTTTAATACTTTAAAACTTTTCGCGGAAGCGGGTCCTAGTACATAGCTAAATAACGAGCAGATTATGAAGCAGGATCTGATGATTCATAAGGCAAGTAATAAAAGTGGAAACCCACGGGCACATTCAGCACGCGGGTTGGGTGCGGGGCCGATCCAGTTCTGTGGCTGAGATTAACTGCGAGGGCATGAACCCGACGAGGCCTCCATACTTTGAGACCTTTCACAGTGACGTGAGCAACTAGCTGGCGACACCTATCAGCCACGTCAAGGTACTTGTAACGATCTTTTGGCACGTCAACTCAACATTTAAATCATAAGCCCGTGCCACCTATTTAAGATTGGTTCTAATTTTGGCAAGGTTATTGTTGTTATTTTGTATTAGATAATTTGTCTGTCATGCGTCATTCCTTGTTTTCTTCCACCTTGTCATTGTTTGCCACCCCAAGCCGAATTATGGCCAAGCGTTTGTCTCTTTCAGGTTCCTCCAATCACATTCCTCTCATGGATACTGAGAGAGATATTCAAGACACCATCTTCTCCTTAGACCACCTCCAGTTCTATCAACAGGTTTGTCTAAATGACAAAGCTTCTCCAATTTTCTACACCATGGTCAAAACAGGTGTATTGTCTGCATGCATTCCAAGAATGCACCTTTTTCCTGAGTTTATATGTTGGCTAGTGTCTTTCATGTACCCAGGCAAGTGTTTCGTGATGAATTTTCATAGAGAAAATGTTTTGCAGGTTTTGGCTCTATTAATTCGTCAAGCTCTGTGTTACCATGAGTCAGAGTCTTATGTCCAATTCATTGATGATTCGTTGATAGCACATTATGATAGCCTTGTAGGTCAAGAATTAAATCAATTCATCTTTTTCCTGAAGCCAAATATGAAGCAGTTTGTCCCTGACAGTAAAGAATCTTCCTTGGAGGTTTTTGATAAAGACAGTCAAAACCGGTGTTGAGGTGCATTTCAAAGATATTGGGGAAGGAAGATGACAACACCATAGACAAATAATTTCTGGGAATGTTTTCTTTGATGATGAAGCCAGAGGTAGTGCTGGATATTCCTTCATACTAGCAAGAAGTTGTTAATACTCAGCTCATGAGAATATCACTGACTGGATCATTCAGGTTCCCTTCTCTCATTATTTATCTCTTTTTATATCAAAATGTAGAAGAATTCTTGCATCTAGGGTTAAATATAATGGATACAAATAAAAGGAGGCAATCAGTAGTGTTTTGGACTGACCTAGTAAGAAGAGAACATAATGAGGAGGGTTTATTTGATTTTGTAAATCATTCTATGTCTACTGCATACAAAATTCTTAATGGGGTTCCTCCCCCATGCTTCCTGCCAAAGGCTCAAGAGTTCTTACAGTTAGGAACAAATTGAAAGTTTGGTGATTGGAATTTTTTTGAAGACCATTCAAAAATTAGACTTTATGGGGTTGGGGTAGAACCATACATACTTCTAGTATTTGTGCCTATGAGGTTATTTTTTTTTGGAGTTCATTAGGCAAAGTTTAAATGTTGATCAAGTATATTTTGTGCCTATGAAAAAGGGTCATATGTTTAAGCTACCTACGTTTGTGGGTCCCTTTATAGTTAATATGAGATAGGCAGCTGATGAAGTCACTATGATGTTAGATAGAATGCATTTACTGTTAGGAGATATGTGGGCTTATGACCCCCATAAAGTGATTTCAAACAGGAGAATTGAAAATGGATATTCAACATTTATTCATGAAAGCAGACCTGATATAGAGAAACTAGCAAATAAGGGTTTTGCAGGTTCTGTGGGCTCAAATATACAAACTCCTGTCATATCAAAGAAGTCTAACAAGAGGAGTAAAGAAGCAGTGATTGATTCAGAAGATGAAGAAAAGAGAGCTGAAAAGAGTGAAAATCTAAATGAAGACTTAGCAAGTACTCAACCCAGTTTCTCACTACAATTGGGAGATGAACAAAATGTACCCTCATCACCAAGAAGACAGTAAAATGCTCAAGAGAAAGTGCCCTTGATTAAACAAGTATTTTCTCATATTTCTGAAAAAATCAGAAGATGAAGGTTAGCATGGAGGCACGGGCTGATTAATTCATCGAAGACCAAAATTGAGGTGTGGAAGAAATGTAGAGCCTAGATGACTGATCTCCCTAAAGATCCCTCAACTGCAAAGAAGAACAAGACATCAAATCAAGAGAATGCAGCAGCAGCAGCATGAGTTCATATTCAGCAAATAGATTAGGATTTAATTTTTATTTTATTTTATCTCTTTTAAGATAATTTAATTGTAATAAGACATTTAGATGACTTGTAATAGGTAGTTTACGAATTTCGAAGTAGTTGAAGCAGTTAGGAGTTTTTTAGCAGTTACCAACTGCTTTTCATTGTATTTAAAGAGATAGACAAGAAAGAGAAGGGTTCTGAGTTTTTGACCTTCAGACCACTACAAATTTTGTACTCAGTTTTCAAATGATTAATGAAAAAGATCAAGATTCTGGCATTTGTTGATATTGATATGTTTTTCCAGTTTACATTCTATGTTTTCTGTCTCTGAATAAAATGAAGTAATGAAGCTGCAGGTCTCTTTTTACATATGTGAATAAGATTTAAAATCCTTAATGGGCACTCCTTAATTTTAACTATTTCTCATCTTAAAGTTCTTCTGAAGTTTAAAATGATAGATATTGTTTCTCAGCATATTAGTTTGGGCTTCCCTCTTTCACGTTCTTCTAATCATTCCATTCAATATCAGCAGATAATGGCATTGTGAAACATGATTTCATTTGATTATTGAGGGTTTCATTAATAAATCTGTGTGTGTGTGTCTTGAGCATTGATTCCTTACCACAGCTAATGGATTGTTTCTTAAGATACAACATTTTTTGGTTCCGTTGCCGGGGACGAAGAAACGAAGTTATTTCCCTGGGTTTATTTCATATTTCCTCTGGTTGTTCAGAGAAGAGGAAATATCAGGTTGTATTTCTATTTCATAATTCTGGCGTATAAAAGGCCACATACGAGGTCGAACACTTTGCAACAAAAAGCACCAATTCTGTCAGATCCTGAGAAATTGGTTTCTAGAAAAGTTGAGAAGCCAAAGAATTTTTCTACACCTGATGCTACACTGCCTGCACCTGGAAACAGTTCACATAACCCGTCATCCAAGGATATTTCCAAGAAACTCATTTTCTTGGAACAAGAATCCTTTTCTCCACCAATTCATTTTCAAGAACCAAGGTTAGAAGAACACTATTTTGAGTCTATTTCATTCACATTTACAGAAGCTCAACCAAATACAGTTTCCAATTCTTTTTCTATTGTTCATCAACCCCTTCTTATATCAATTGTTTCACCCCATCCATCCACATTTACAACTGGTATACAAACCCCACCTACTCAAGGAGCAATTAACCAAGGCATAAACATGGCAGCCCCTATTCCTCCTTTCTTGATGAATAGATATGCACCGTTAAATCTTCCACAACCTATGAATGCAATGCCCCAAGAATACCTCAAGTTACTTCCTCGTTTTACTAGTGAAGATGAAGTAACTACAGAACAACACTTGCCATTGTTTTGGACTTTTGCTGAGAATCTAAATGTTGAACATCTTGATGTAGTAATGAGACTTTTTGTACAGTCTTTGAATGGAGAGGCAAGAAAATGGTTTAAAGGTTTGCCTAATGCCTCAATTCAGAATTGGGACGAATTAGAAACACAATTCATTCGAAGATGGGGTGAAAAGAGAGATCATGGTTATTCATTGACAAATTTTAATGCTATGAATAAAAAGTCAGATGAAAACATGACTGATTTTATTAAAAGATTCAATAAATTGTATAATATTTTGCCTGCATAAATGAAGCCTCCCCCTGTTGGAGCAAGAGTAGTTTTTGCTGGAGCATTTGTATCAGATTTTAGTTTCACTTTGAGAGAGAGAATATCTGCTACTCTTGAAAAAATTCAAACTGATGCTTTGGAGATTGAGGCAAACATGGCTGCTACTGGAAAAACACAAGAAAAGCAGTCAATTTAAGAGAAAGGAAAAGCCAAATAAGAATCACCACAATATCAAAGGATTGATGACATGACCAAGGTCTCAAATAAACTAGCGAAGATGGAGCTAGACAGTAAAAAGCATGCACAACAAAACAGAGGATTTTTCAATCCTCAATTCAAAAAACAGCACTTGCATATTTTGCAGAGGGAAAGGAGAGATCAGGATCAAGTTCAAGCACCTTTATATATATAAGTATCACTTTCACAGTCTTCTGAAGATGATCAAAAATAAGTTGATAACCAAATATTTTTTGTTTATATGGAAGATGATGAGGAAGAAGAGGAATGTGAAGAAGAATGCAGTGAAGCTGATGTGTCATTTGATTAGGAAGAAATGGATGAGTATTATAAGAAATTCACAGATTTTATGCAAGCAGAGTTGCATAAGAAGTATGATTTGAGATCAAGGAAGAGATCAAGAACTCGGGATGATGAAGAAAAAGAATTAGAATCAGTCCCTTCTCCAGTGGCAACTCCACAACCAAATAACTCAGTAAAACAATAAGATAAGGGGAAACAGCCTATGAATACAGTGAGTGGAAATGAAAAACAACAGGCTGAGACTTCACAAAATAAGTCTATTGATTCTAATAATTTGGAAAAGGTTATTACTGTACCTGAACAGAGTACTAATCCTAGCAGAAACCAAGAAGAACCTGAGAAAATCATCAAAAAAAATGAAACCTTCAATCTGTCTAAAGAGCTAGAAAAGATCAAAATTCAAGTACCTTTGCTTGAGCTAGCTAAGACACCAAGATACAAGAAGGAAATTGAAGAATTCATTAACCTTTCTCAGTCTGATGATATTGGTGATATTGTGAATTTGCAAGAAGAAAAACTAGTGGTTACTTTTGGTCCACATGTGGAGGAGGCAGATTCTTCTGTTCCTCCATTTTATATATCATTGCTTCTTCATGATTTTATTCTTCATAATTGTATGTTGGATTCCGGTGCATCACATAATCTCATGCCATTATATGTAATGAAAGAATTGAATTTATAAATTACTAAACCCTACAGAGACTTATATTCATTTGATTCAAAAAGGGTGAAGTGTGTTGGGCTTATTAAAGACATGGTGGTATCCCTAACCCAAATTCCAGCCAAAATTATTATGATGGATGTAGTGGTTGCAAATATTCCAACTAGATTTGGCATGATTTTGTCTAGATATTGGGGAGCGAAGCTCGAAGGTGTTTTAAAACTGGACTTCACATATGCTATTATTCTTGTGTTCAATGGGGAATAAAGAAGGTTATACAAAGAAACAAGATTTGTTAAAACTACCACAAAGAAAGATGCAGGAAATTCCCCTATTTATAGTCAAGAGAAGGAAGATCTTTCATGTTTTATGTTGCATGAAGATGCAGAATTTGCTTAAGACTCAGAGAAGCAGCTCACTTCAGCAATTGTACATAATGAGTTGGGTTCAAACAAAATTTGGAAGTGTTATTTTGATGGTGCCTACTCAAAGGATGGCACAGGAGCTGGATTTTTACTCATATCTCCAAAAGGTAATCTTTTGCTTTTTTCTTTTAAGCTTGAATTTAAATCGACCAATAATGTAGTTGAGTATGAGGCATTAATCTTGAGTCTTCAAATTGCTAAACAAATGGGAATTCAATGTATTCCCATTTTTGGTGATTCTGAGTTGATTATAATACAGATTAAAAATTTGTGTCAAACCAAACATCCAAGATTGATATCATATAGGAATGAAGTATGGGACCTGATTGAGAATTATTTTGAAGCTTTGAATCTTCAATTCATTCTGAGAGAAGAAAACAGAATGGGAGATTCACTGGCAGTTGCAACCAGTACTTTCAAGTCACCTATTAATCCAAAACTGAGATATGAGATTGAGTTGAGGCATAAACCCTCAATCCCTGACAATGTTAAACACTGGCAAGTCTTCAAAGATGATGAGAAGATCAATCATTTCCTAACGATCCATTGGAAACTTTGAAGATAGTGAAATAGATCAAGAAATTGAACAGACTAATTAGAATGAGGACTTGAAAAATTTTATGCAATCAATAGGTGATTAGAAGATAATCCAGTTGAAAGACAATATATTACCCAGAGGATTAGTTCCTCTTGAAAGAATGTTTGATGCAAATGATGTAGCACTGGATAAAAAGAAGGTATCTCAAGAGGTTGAGATGGAGGACTGTAATCTGGGAACTCAACAAAAGCCCAAGGTTGTCAAGTTATTCAAAGGAGTTCCGAAGGATTATAAAGAAAGATATGTTGATCTTTTCAAGAAATATATGGATGTATTTTAATGGTCCTATGAGGATTTGAACACATATGATCTGGATATTATTTAGCATAAAATACCATTAAAGGATGGGGTCAAACCTCACAGGTAGAAACTTAGGCAGATTAATCCATTTCTCCTTGCTCCAATTGAAAAGGAAGTGAAGAAATTTCTGCAAGAAAAAATCATAGTCCCACTTAGATATTCAGACTGGGTTTCTAACCTAGTTCCTATAAGGAAAAAGAATGGAGAAATAAGGCTATGTGCTGATTTCAGGAATTTAAATAGAGAATCTCTTAAAGAAAACTATCCTTTTCCAAAGGTGGATTAGGTTTTATAGAAAGTGACAGGAGCATATAGATTGTCTATGGTTGATGGTTTCTTTGGGTAAAACCAAGTAGCTGTTGAAAAGGAAGATCAGAAGAAAAAAACTTTTACCACGCCTTGGGGAACATTCATGTATGCCATGATGCCATTCGGTCTTATGGATGCAAGTGCCACTTTTCAAAGGGAAATGGACATAGCATTTGTGGGTGATAAGTTTGTAGCTATTTATTTGGATGATGTGACTATCTTTTCAGGTTCTGATGATGAGCACTTGGAGCATTTGCAAAAAAATTTCATGAAATGCAGAAAGTTTGGGTTGTCATTGAATCCCAAAAAATCCTTATTTGCCTTGGAGGAGGGAAAGTTGCTGGGGCATATAGTTTCAAATCGGGGGGTGAAAATTGATCCAGTAAGAGCTGAAGCTATACAAACAATTCCTTTGCCTAGGAGTAAGAAGGATATTCAGAGGTTTCTAGGAAAAAATAATTTCCTGAGAAGATTTTTCCCAAATTATGTTCAAATTTTTAGGAACATAACAGATATGTTGAAGTAAAATGGGACAAGGATGCAAGAGAATCCTTCACTAGGATCAAAGAAGGTCTTCAAGAAGCTCCAGTTCTGATCAGTCCAAACTATCTGAAAGCTTTTCAAATATTTTCATTTGCATCACCTTCTACCATTGTTGATGTGTTGTTGCAGAAGAATGAAGAGGGAAAAGAACAACCTGTGGCATTTTTCAGTAAAGTTCTCAGGGATGTTGAACTCAAATATAATATCTTGGAAAAATAGGTATATGCCTTAGTTAAAGCATTAAAATCCTTCAGAACTTATGTGTTTCAGTCTCAAATAGTTTCATATGTGCCTAATTTTGTTGTGAAGGATGTATTGATTCAAATTGATGTGGAAGGTAAAAGAGGAAAATGGATAGCCAAGGTCCAAGAGTATGATTTAGATATCAAACCTACCAAATTGGTCAAAGGACAAGGATTGGAAAATTTATTGACAAAATCTATTTTTCAAGCCTTGGGGATTAATTTTTTGGCACCTTTAGATGAAGCTACTGAAGAAAGCAGTTAGATTAGTACAAAGACAAAAATTAAATACAAGTTCCTATGTTCTGATTGGTATAAGGATATTTTTCATTACTTATGTTTTTTCTCTTGCCCAACCACACTAAATAGAACAAAATACAGAGATATTAAGCTCAAATCCCAGCCTTATGTTATAATGGATGCTAAGTTGTATTGGAAGGATCCTGATGGCATTTTGTTGTTGTGTTTGACAGAAGGAGAATCAATGGAAGTTATAAGGGAGTATCATGAAAATCTATGTGGAGGCCATTATAGTTGGAAGGTTACTGCACACAAAATCCTCAAATCAGGTTTTTACTGGCCTTCCCTGTTTGCTGATGTTTACATAATGGTTAGAAGCTTCCAGAAATGTCAATTGTTTGCAGAAAATAAAAGGTTAGCTCCTCTACCTCTTCTCCCAGTGTTTGTTGAAGAGCCATTTAGACAATGGGGATTAGATTTTATTGGGGAAATTAATCCACCATCAAGTGGGAAGTTTAAGTGGATTTTAACTGCTACTGACTATTTCACAAAGTGGGTGGAGGCAATACCTACTAGGAAGGAAAATGATCAAGTAGTAATGAAGTTTCTGGAGTAAAAAATCTTTAGCATGTTTGGGTGTCCCATCAAGATTGTAACCGACAATGCCCAGGTATTCAATTCAATTAGATTCATTAATTTTTGTCAAACATATAATTTTATTATGTCTCATTCTACAGCATATCATCCACAAGGGAATGGACTAGCGAAATCTTCCAACAAGACATTGGTGAAGATCCTGAAGAAGACAATTAGTGAAAATCAAAAAAATTGGGATTCAAAGTTGACATTTGCTCTTTGGGAAGTAAGAGTGACTACCAGAAGATCTACAGGTAAATCTCCTTATGAGTTGGTTTATGGTACTCAAGCATTAGTTCCTACTCAATTGGCTAGACCTGTGATTTCTTTTCTTCAACAAGCACAAGAGGAGCCTAATGCATTGGTAAGAAGGCTAAACAAGGTTATAGAATCAAGTGAGAGAAGGTCCATTTTTGACAGGAAGGCAAAGGAGATTCTTTTTCAAGCTGGGGATTTGGTATCGAGATGGGATACTAGAAGAGAAGGGAAGGGAAAGAATGGTAAGTTTGGTCCACTCTGGTATGGCCCATATAAGATTGTACAGGCTAGATCAAATAACACATTCATGATGGAAGATCTTAATGGAGAAACAGTGGAGCTGCCTGTGAATGGGCAGTATTTGAAACATTATTTCCAACATTAAGAGTTCATGGTTCACCATTGTACATATCCAGTTTGCTCATTGTTCATATTTCATCAAACAGCATTTGACTCCATGCCCGAAGTGAAGGCACTAATCTGTAGTTCGTAGTGTTTCATGGAAAAAAACACTATCCCCAAGTGGAGCCAGATGTTGTGGCTCATTGGAAATATCCTTTATTTTTAATTTTTCAAAAATACAAAAAATAGAAAATTATAAAAATATATGTTACAGTATAAATTTTCTCATACTTTAGCATAAAAGTTGTAATATTTTTTACATTAAGTCTAAATTTTGATACTTTAAAACTTTTCGTGGAAGCGGGTCCCAGTACACAGCTAAATAACGAGCAGATTATGAAGTGGGATCCGATGATTCATAAGGCAAGTAATAAAAGTGGCAACCCGCGGGCACATTCAGCACACAGGTTAACGAGGAGGGTGCCTCCGCAGTTGACCCAGTTGACTGTGGGGCCGATCCAGATCTGTGGTTGAGATTAACTGCGGGGGCATGAACCCAACGAGCCCTCCGTACTTTGAGACCTCCTGCAGTGACATGAACAGCTAGCTAGCGACAGCTATCAGCCACGTCAAGGTACTTGTAACAGTATTTTGGAGCGTCAACTCATCATTTAAGTCATAAGCCTGTGCCACCTATTTAATATTGGTTCTCATTTTTACAAGGTTATTTTTGTTCTTTTGTATTAGATAATTTGTCTGTCCTGCGTCATTCCCTGTTGTCTACCACCTTGTCGTTTTTTTCCACCCCAAGCCGAATTATGGCCAAGCGTCCATCTCTTTCAGGTTCCTCCAATCACATTCCTCTCATGGATACTGAGAGACATATTCAAGACACCGTCTGCTCCTTAGAGCACCTCCAGTTCTATCAACACGTTTGTCTAAATGACAAAGATTTTCCAATTTTCAGCACCATGGTCAAAGTAGGTGTATTGTATGCATGCATTCCAAGAACGCACCTTTTCCCTAAGTTTATATGTTGGCTAGTGTCTGTCATGTACCCAGAAAAGTTTTTCGTGATGAATTGTCATGGAGAAAATGTTTTGCAAGTCTCGGATCTATTAATTCATCAAGCTCTGTGTTACCCTGAGTCAGAGTACTATGTCCAATTCACTGATGATTCGTTGATAGCACATTATGATAACCTTGCAGGTCAAGAATTAAATCAATTCATCTTTTTCCTGAAGCCATATACAAAGCAGTTTGTCCCTGAAAGTAAAGAATCTTCCTTGGAGGTTTTTGACGAAGAAGTTCGACCGGTGCTGAGGTGAATTTCAATGATATTAGGGTAGGAAGATGACAACACCATAGAAAATAAGTTCTGGGAATGTTTTCTTTGATGATGAAGCCAGAGGTAGTGCTGGATATTCCTTCATACTGGCAAGAAGTTGTTAATATTCAGCTCATGAGCCTATCACTGACTGGGTCATTCAGGTTCCCTTCTCTCATTATTTATCTCTTTTTATATCAAAATGTATAATAATTCTTGCATCTAGGGTTAAATATTATGGATACAAATAAAAAGAGGCAATCAATGGTGTTTTGGACTGACCTAGTAAGAAGAGAACAGAATGAGGAGGGTTTATTTGATTTTGTAAATCATTCTATGTCTATTGCATACAAAATTCTTAATGGGGTTCCTCCCCCGTGCTTCCTGCCAAAGGCTCAAGAGTTCTTACAGCTGGGAACAAATTGCAAGTTTGGTGATTGGTATGTTTTTGAAGACCATTCAGAAATTAGACTTTATGGGGTTGGGGTAGAACCATATAGACTTCTAGTATTTTTGCATGTGATGTTATTTGCTTTGGAGTTCATTAGTCAAAGTTTAAATGTTGATCAAGTACATTTTGTGCCTATCAAAAAGGGTCATATGTTTAAGCTACCTATGTTTGTGGGTCCCTTTATATTTAATATGAGACAGGTAGTTGATGAAGTCATTATGATGTTAGATATAATGCATTTAATGTTAGGAGATAAGTGGGCTTATGACCCCCATAAATTGATTTCAAACATGAGAATTGAAAATGGATATTTAGCATTTATTCATGAAAGCAGACCTGATATAGAGAAACTAGAAAATAAGGGTTTTGCAACTTCTGTGGACTCAAATATACAAACTCCTGTCATATCAAAGAAGTCTAACAAGAGGAGTAAAGAAGCAGTGATTGATTCAGAAGATGAAGAGTAGAGAGTTGAAAAGAGAGAAAAGATAAATGAAGACTTAGTAGGTACTCAACCCGGTTTCTCACTACAATTGGGAGATGAACAAAATGTACCCTCCTCAACAAGAAGACAAGAAAATTCTCAGGAGAAAGTACCCTTGATTAAACAAGTATTTTCTCAAATTGCTGAAATCAGAAGATGAAGGCTAGCATGGAGGCAAGGGCTAATTAATTCACCAAATACAAACATTGAGGTGTGGAATAAATGTAGAGCCTGGATGACTGATCTCCCTAAAGATCCCTCAACTTCAAAGAAGAACAAGACAGCAAATCAAGAGAATGCAGCAGTAGCAGCATGAGTTCATATTCAGCAAATAGATTAGGATTTAAGTTTTATTTTATTTTGTCTCTTTTAAGAGAATGTAATTGTAATAAGACATTTAGATGACTTGTAATAGGTATTTTACGAAGTCCTAAGTAGTTGAAGCAGTTAGGAGTAGTTTTAGTAGTTACCAACTGCTTTTCATTCTTTTTAAAGAGATAGACAAGAAAGAGAAGGGTTCTGAGTTTTTGACCTTCAGACCATTGCAAATTTTATACTCAGTTTTCAAATGATTAATGAAAAAGATCAATATTCTGGCATTTGTCGATATTGATATGTTTTCTAGTTTACATTTTGTATTTTTTGTCTCTAAATAAAATGAAGTAATGAAGTTGCTGGTCTCTTTTTACATATGTGAATAAGAGTTAAAATCCTTAATAGGCGCTCCTTCATTTTAACTATTTCTTGTCTTAAAATTCTTCTAAAGTTTAAAGTGATAGATATTGTTTCTCAGCATATCAGTTCAGGCTTCCCTCTTTCACGTTCTTCTAATCATTCCATTCAATATCAGCAGATAATGGCATTTTGAAACATTGATTGCATTTGATTATGAGGGTTTAATTAATAAATCTCTGAAGGTGATTAAGAAAAGACCATTTGACATTAAATTTCTGTGACATATATATATATATATATATATATATATATATATATATATATATATATATATATATATATATATATATATATATATATATTCCTTGAGCACTGATTCTATATATATATATATATATATTCCTTGAGCACTGATTCCTTACAATAGCCAAGGGATTGTTTCTTAAGATACAACGCGGTGAAAATTTTAAATGGCCCTCCCAACAAATAATGTTGAAACTTCTAAAGAGAATAAACCATTTCCAAAGATTCCCGCTTCATGGTAGTATAACTATTTTTTGTATTAAAAATTTCTCTACTTGAAAAGTAGATGGGGTGGTCTAGGTTACCCTATCCTTGTTGTGTCAATATAGCACCTAATTCAATCCCTGATGCATCCACATGAACATAGAATTTATTGTTCTAATCAGGCTATAATAAAATTCGTGCACTTTCAAGTTTTTCAAAGTATCAAATGCAACATTAAATTCATCAGACCACACAAATTTTTTTGATTTCTTAAGAAGTTTCTCTAGTGGGACCGTAATAGAAGCATAATTGCAAATGAATCTACGTTAATAACTTGTATGGCCCAATGCGGAATGCAACTGTCAAACATATGTGAGAGGTGGAATATTTAGAATTACCGCAACCTTAGTTGGATCCACACAGACTCCCTCCTTACAAACAATATGGCCCAATAAAGTTCCAAACAACACAACGAAAATGCTTTTCCTTAAATTAAATGATATTTGAAGTTCTCAATATCGATCAAACATAACCCTCAACAGGCTAGGGTGATTCTTAAACAGACTATAAACAATCCAGTCATCCATATAGATTTCCAAAAACTTGTAGATGTACTCACGGAAAGCAACGATAACAATACAAGAAAAAACAGTTGGAGAATTCTTCAAACCAAAGGGCATCACATTGTATGCATATGAACCCAAATCGGTAGTGAATGTGGTATTTTTCTTATCTTCTTCTGCAATGTGTACTTGATGGTAGCCTAAAAATCCATCAGTAAAAGAATATGCTTCATTCCCCCAACATTATCCAGAACTTCGTCACTAAAGGGGGTTGGGAATGGATCATGGACACATGCATTACTAAGACTGTGACAATCAACACAAACTCTTATTTCATATGAATCCTTCTTGTCTTGAACGATGATAGGGATTATCCATTCAACTTCATCAACAGGGAATATTAAGCCAACAGTCAACATTTTATCAATCTCATTAACTTTCTCCTTGGCATGAGGGTTCAATCTGTAAGGTTGGTGTTTCATAGGTTTCACATCTAGCTTTAATGTGATTTTCATCTCTCCCATATCAACTTTAATTCCTTCCAACTTTGATACAGAACATGCAAACAAATTTTCATATTTTTTGAGCAGGTAAAAAATTTCCCATGTGGTCTGACATCCCAATAGTCTCCAATAGAGGCGAGCTTTTGTTTCTCCTCATTCCCAATATTCATATTCTTAATTTTGAGAGGCTTTAGATGTGTAGCATCACAAATAGGATCGTCTTTAATATTTCCTTATCCTTCAGATTCCTTGAAATAAATGTGCCTCAATTCCTCCAAATTATCATCTAGATCCTTGTGAACCTTGCCACATACAATAGTTTCATGAAGCCCTGCATCATATTGGTTCACAAAGTCTGCATATCTGCTACATTCTTCCAATGTATCTTCTCCTGGAAACAAGAGTCTTATAATAGCTTTAAGAACATGTGTCATCTTCTCATCAACATCTGAAAAAGAAAATTATTTGTACAACTGAGGCGTCTGTTATCACTCAGGTTTTCCTAGAAGTTGCGTAAGAGGAAAGTATACCCGAGGTAACCACAAACCAACCTTTTAGATGCAGATTCTAGCCAATCTGCATCCAGAGAGGGCTCTCTCTTTATGATTTATCTTTGTTCTTGGAAGGTTTTAGGCTAGTTATAGATTTCAAGAGTTTGCTTTGGGGAAATGGTGGAATCCACAAACTAAGGGCAAGGTTGAGAGCTTTCAGTCCATTGGGCTATGGAGTCAAAGGATGGCTTTACTGGATTTCTATTCTAAACACAAGATGGTATTACAGGGCAAGATAGCTAGACAGAGAACAATCCTTAAAATTTAAAGTGGATGGGATGATCTTGAAAGGATGAAAGGCAGCTAAGAATCTTTCACCATGTTCAAAAGAAAGAAATGAGATGACTACAAACAAAGAGAAATGAAGAATTCTTTATTATAGTAATCAACAATGTTTAAATTAGCAAAGCAAGAGCATTTAAGAATTCATGCTTATAACTAATTTAGTAGAAAACATTAAGAACAACCACATTTGAAATCAGAGTACAATTAAGCAAATTCTGATTCAATCCTTTATGTAAATTATTCAGAAATGGATATGATGATATTATAAACTAATATATTATTTCAGACAAAAGGGTAGAAAAACTTATTGAACTGTAGTCCAACACATGAATCCTGCAACAAGTCCAGTGCTTTAAATCGTCATCCAGTAAGCCACGAATAAATTTCTCCAAGATGCTTTTATTCCGAAAATCTCAATGTTACAACAGAGTCATAGAATCCACCCCAAATGCTTCCAAGAGTGGAGTATTTATACAAATTCTAAACTAAAATATCTTGAAACAAACATCAAAATTGGTTCACAAATCTCTCCAACTATTTACATAAATAGAACTTAATTAAAGGACACTCAAACTAATGCATCTATTTGGCACTATTTTGTATGGATAGTTGATGACAAAGAGAAGAATTCGAATTTGATCCAACTCTTAGTTGATGATGAGGCATCCAAGTCACTAACTGCTTCCTTTCTTTGTGCAATCTGCTCCAACAATTCTGCAAACTTGGGGTCCAATGATATCTTTGTATTTCTCAATCCGTAATAGATATGTAAAAAGTGAAATAGGTTATTTTAAATAAATATGTTGGTGAGATAAACCTCTTTCATTTTCCCAAAATTCCTCTCCAGCTATGCATAATAGTCTCTGTAAAAAATATGTGTAAAACAGAGTTTTACAGAGTCTGAAAAATGGCCTGTAAAGATGCGCATGTATCTCTCATTATAAAACCACTGTGAAAAAACTGAGATAGGTTTTTGTATCGGGGTCTCTTAGGAACAAAAACCTCCTTCAGTTTTGTATGATGTATTTCTGATTGGCCACAATCCTCTCTGCAAAATGATGACTTAAACTGGAATTTTCTGCAAAAAGTGCTTTCCAACATTGTTTAATATTTCCAAAACCATAATGGCTGTTAGAAAAGTGAGAGAGGTTTTTGTAGATGGATCTTTTAAGAACATAAACCTCCTTCAGTTTTTTAAAATTCATCTTGGATTGATCACAATAGTTTCTGCAAAACTATTACTAAAATATGCAATTTCTGCAAAAATGTTCCTTCTTGTTATGTTTTTTCATCTTTTTACTTTCTTGCTCTTTTGACTGTTTTACTTTCACTTTAGACAAAAATCACTATTGGTGAAAGTATTCTCATCTATTTTTACCATTTTACTGCCTTCTGTATTTACTTTTACTGTTTACCTTTGACTGCTCTGTAACTTCATTTTAACTTTCACTGACTTTTACCTGATACACTTTAACCACTGATACTCTTTAGTTGTTATGCTTTCTAACCTCTATTTGAATAGATTTGATAACAATATTGGAGTAAACAAATCTTATGACTAGTATTAAGACTGTTTATCCAAGTATGTGATCTTCTGATCACCTCTTCAGAGGACAACCGAGTAGATTTTTCAAGCAATTCCCCAATGGACAAGGGAGTGAGGTTTTGACCAGGTTCAAAATGGAGCATCATTCAAGGCTACAGGAACTCCCATTTTGGTTCTTGTGTGTTCAAAATGGCAGTTTCTGGGTTTTCTTCACAGAAATGTCGTGATTTCAGTTTTAATGAGGGAAATTGGCACAATTGCAGGTTCGGGGGAACAATTGACAGTTTAAAAACTAGGGAATGATCTTAGCGATAGGATTTAATCACTAATCCAGTGGAAAACGAGGAAAACAGACTTTCTTTTGAAGTTTAAAGCGCTATAGGATAAATACCTGTTCTTGGAGGCAAATTGGGTTTTAACAGGTATCAGGCGGTAGCACGAGGATGCTTGAATACTGGTTCAGCAGAATTCTGGAGCGAAATTGGATAGAACAGTGAATTCCAGTGAAAATTCAAATTTTGCAGCAGAAGGCGCAGTCGCTTTCGAATAACGAAAATGACACAAAACACGCAAATTTGTTTTATTTCCAAAGTCAAAAAAGGAATTTTTAGTTTTTCGAGGAGTGACGTCATTTTAGTACGGGCTGACGTGGGGCAGGGGGGCCGGGCGGTAAGCGGTTAGTCCCCGCACCGCTTATGGACAAGAGTGGTTTTTAATGCGATGGCAGTGATTCGACTGGGCGATGGACGCGTGGCCGGTGGACTATTTCAAAACCACCAAGTCCCCGCGCGTTAAAGCTCTGACAAGGGACGGCTGGCAGAATTGATGTGGAGCGTTGATCTTTGGAGGGGCGATCCGACGGTTGAAATGACGAAGAGATAGTGGGGTGGTTATCACGCGGGCCCGGCATAATTAGCGTTTAATTAATCATCCCGGGTGGCACATTATTGGTGGGAAAAAGGTTATTAATTACTTTTGATAACTAATTAATCCCATAGTTATAAAGGGTCGGGGTAAATGAATTTTGCGCGCGAGTCTTCATTTAAAGTGTCGGGTGGGATGCCAGGTGGATGAGCCACGGTGGCACGAGGTTTTTCCAAAGTTTTAGTTTGAATTAAAACTTTGGCTTTATTTATATTTTTGGGTTAAACATATATATCGTATGTTTAAACTTTATTTTTCATATATGTTTTTATTATATGGTAATAAATAAACATTATTTAATTACCATAAGGGGCGGGACTATGATATAAGGATATATTTAACCAAAGGGCTTATGAAGCGGGTTTTTAATGAATATTTGGGAAGTAAATACTTTGGTTAAAACATAATAGAGGGGCTTTTGGGATATTTATAAAAAAGGAGTTATATACTTAGGATAAGGCATTTCACTAGGGATTTAGTAAATAGAGTTAAACATTAATATGACAAAGGGACAAGGGAACTCAAAATACTTTGCACATCTAGGAAAGTGACAACTTCTGAAGTAAATTGCAATATCTTATCTTCAACACTTAAACTTAGAATAGCAAGTTATCTTGAGGGATTTTTATGGAATTTTGCATGATTTCCTTAAGTAAAATAGGATTTTACTTAGGAAAAGGTTAAAGGTGAATGATTATAATGATGAATTATCTCAAGTACTTAAGTCTTTTTTATCATCAGGCCGAGGGTCCGGTCCCTCCAAAAGTCAAGGAAATGCCTTGAGCCCCTTTGATCTCCAAATACCTTAGTACTTTGGGGGAAATTAGTAAAACTTTTAAGGGGAAAGTGATGAGGGAAGTTAATGATTTTGACTTTGCTTGCTGTGATTTTCCAGTGTATTTCCTGCTTCAGTATTTGTGATGAAGGTAAAGGATCAAAAACATTTAGCAGCATCATTCATCATATAAAACTTTGCAACACCATCTACCTACCCTATCTACTTTACACTACCATTTTATCTTCTTTATTAGGGTGCATTTAGACTTGCAAACCCTTATCAATCTTTTTCTTTTTACAAGGCAAATCTATCTAATTCTACCCTTATTACATCCAAGGGCTCAGATTAAACTGTTGAGCACCTTTTATTAACTCTACCTATCTACTTATCTGCCAAGATTAAACTGTTTGGCTAGATATTTATTCTCTATTCTACAACATGAAATTGAAAATGAATGAGTCAAGTTTAAACAGTTTGACTCTTCATAAATTGTGGCAAAAGTTTGACAAGCTACACACAATTTGTTTATTACATCAGAGTAAAAAGTAGTGGCATTTAGACTTGCACACTTTCCTTGGCCTTTGTTTTTGATGGGGTTCATTTCTTTTACTTTTTTGGCCATTTTTATTATTTTTACCCTTTGATTTTTCTTTTAGGGTATACCCTCTTTACATTTTTTAAATTTTTTGATTTTTTGGTTTTTCAAGAATATGGAACACCTTTGTCCAAGACAAAGGTTTGAACATATTCCATAGTTCAATCAAGACAATCATGAAAAATGACACCTATTGGTATAGGAGTCTAACAGCGTCAATACATCCCAGTCTATAGACTGGCGCTTTATCTCCTCCTGCAAATACTAGGCTTGTGGAATATTCCCTAAGAATGCATAAACCGATGCTGCCACATTGTAACCTCCACACTTTCAGCCTTCCATACAAAAGATAAATGTACCACATGGTCTTGCGGAGATGTACAACCAGTATAAATAGGAATATTCCTTAAGAGCTCGGGTGGTGGAGAAAACCGATGTAGCAAAGAAGTTCTAACAAAATTCCACTCATGTAGTTGATCACGATGTGTTTTCGATCATCACGCAGGCATGTTTTGTATAGAAACACTCATTACAATTGATTTATGATGTTCTTTTATACAAGAATCAATTTACTTAACAAAATCAACAACAAAATTTGCACCATTAAAAATAGGATACGTGTGTACCTCAGTACTAACCCATCGAACACATCGAATAGTAGGATAGTGCCGATAATGTCGTTCATGAGAACCATGTTTCCAATCCTCCATTGTAACTTCGTAACCAACTTTCGTGCTTTGGATACTCCTCCGGCTAATAGAGCTATCTATAGTGGGGTTGACGTAGTCTTCTCGCTTTCCAACAGTCAACTGTAACAGTTGATCCACTAGATTAGGGGACTCAACATCGTCTACAGGTTTAGTTGGGTGTGATCCCTAATAACTATCAAGGGGATGTATAACCCACATCCATTCCACCTAAAAACTCATAGTCTCCAACTTAAGGTCAATTACTGCATAGTTCTCAAAAGACCAATCAATCCCTAATAGAGTTGGGTATGGATCCTTATCACCCATGATATCAATAACTTTGAAATCAGCATAGGTATTAACATGGGCTATATCGACTTTTGCATTTTCCATCCTGCCAACAAGAATAATACAATACTAGTTTTTCATCCGCAACTGAATTAGAGAGTACACCAATTTAGGATTGCTAATAGATTCCCAAGTTTTTTGATGGATAATATTAACATATGATCCCAAATCCAAGCTGGATTCTTTAATCTGGAACCCTACAATTTGAGCATCCACCCAAAACTCCCTTCCAGTCCTCTTCTTATTCCTCTGCACCCTTCTGGAATGCCTCTCGGGTAGATTTACAGAGATCTGTTCCTCATAGAATATATCATCTTTAAAAATAGTCTCCAGCCTCTTCCGCAAGTGACAAGTGAGTTATTCATCATTCATGATTTGTAGAAACAATCTGAACCAATCCATTATAGATTGATGGGGCTCTGCAATAAATTTTTCTTGAATTCTCCTTGTCTGCCCCTGAAACTCACTACGAGGTCCTTGAGAGGACATTATTTGGTGGAAGATTTCAGTTGCATCCTTGTAATACTCTTTTTTTTATTAGGTTCATACAATCTCCTCAAAGAGACATACTTTATTACAGTTGGTTGATCAGTTGCTCCAACATTATCTCTCATTCTTTTCCCCCCTCTCGTGACAATGTTGATATTGGAATGTATTGAAGAATTAGGATTTCTAGGTTATGCATAGCTAAATTGGCTCCCTTTGCGCATTTTCGCTCCCTCCATCAAGAAATGAGCCCAAGACAGTCCTTAGTTGCATGCATATTTACGTGAAATACGAACACCAAGGTCTTCTTGGATGAGTACATTCTCTTTCCACATGGCCCCATTGATCAAAATTATAACATCTAATTGGACTTCTTCCCCCTGTCCTTATACCCCTTGTAGCTCCACCTCCTCGGCCTCGAGGAGTTTCGTTTACCTGGAAAGCAGTTCAATCCAAGCGATCCGCTAGTGCATCCAAGGATCGGCATTGGTCCATTTTTTGATTTATGGATTCACAGAATTCACAAAAAAAGTTATTCGGAACATTTGAATACTTTTTTAAAATACGACATAACCAAGGTTTATGCCCAAATTTGCAACATACTTCACAATAATCTATTGCAGTCATACCTGGTCGACTAGGGAACGACCGGAACTGAGTATGACCCTGATAAGGAAAGGCAGAAGATACTTGCACAACTCTTGCATGTGGTGGTGGTGGAGGCCCCATGGGTGTACTACATGCTCTTAGGCCTCTCAATACTACATGCTCTTAGGCCTCTCAATTGTGAGAATTTTGTAACATGGTGTCCTTCGACCTGGAAATGGGTACACCATACATGAGGTCTTATCAGTCAAGCTGGTGCTAAATCCTTCAATCTTTCAGTTAAAGTAGAAATTTGATTTTGGAACTCCATAATGGTGGGATCTGAGGAATACCCCCCCACTCTGTACTCTTATGAATATCCTGCTATGGCCTCAATTTGAATAACCTGCTCCAGGGCATCTTGGATCGTATTAATCTTTTGTTGAGAAAGTGGAATCTTGGTCATAGGTAACAAAACTTTGATAAAATAGTCCCTGTGATTATGAGGATTAATAGGGTATGATAATTTACTCATAGCATCCTTGAATCATTGGATGCACTACCAGGTTGATTCCCCCTCCCTTTGGAGGATATCCATTAACTCTGCTAGTCCTTGTTGATTTGACTGCGAATATTTAAACTCTTGAATAAATTCCTAATTCACCAAATCCATACCAAGGTTCGGATTGGCATCAATCCACTTTATAAATCATATGAATGCTTTGTCCCTCAATGTGGTCTGGAACTTAATGATTTTATTAGCATTAGGTGTCTGGCGGGATCGCAAAATAGCTTCACACAAGTACCAATGATGCTCAACGTCTTCATCCCCCCTGCCTACAAACTCGGGGTAACTTGTAAGATACCCAGTTGCAACTCCAGCCATGGTAGGTTATGGTGTGGAAACAAGTAAAAATCTTCTTGAAAAAGGTTGTGAGTAACTATTTGAACTCGGTTGGATAACAGGACTAGAACTACCTGTTGTTTGAAGCAATGACTGAAATTTAAGAAATTTGTGTACCTTTGAAGAGAGAAAATTCGGGCTTTGATAGAGTACTAGGGGAAGGTCAAAGGGAGGAGGAGTAGGTATGACTTTGTATTGCGGGGTGTTAATTTTTGGTATCGAATCATATTCGAAGAAAATTCACCTCATCATGAAATGTAGATCATCATCCACTAGGGTATATTCGTATGATCTTCTAGCTTTCTGACTATCTATCTCAGACGTCTGAAATCCTTCTCCTTCTTCATGTGCCAGAGTAACCACTTCTAAACATTTTTTCCCAGTCTCACTTTGACTTTTGCTGGAGTTCCCCATTAAGCCAACGAAAGGATTTCCTCCTTCAATTCCTCTCCAAAATT
The DNA here is from genome assembly GCA_034641835.2 of Pinus albicaulis. NCBI lineage: Eukaryota > Viridiplantae > Streptophyta > Pinopsida > Pinales > Pinaceae > Pinus > Pinus albicaulis. The sequence goes on along the minus strand of CM076580.1, from coordinate 115,746,979 downwards.
CTGGGGTCTCCATTTCCTTCCTACGCTCTGTCGAACCCCTGACAGTGTTTCCTATGCGTTGTAATTCTCTTTTTTTGGCACTAAGTTCCTGCAACTTCTTCTCACGCCACTCTTCAGCGATCCTTCTCCTCTTCAATGCTTTGAAATCTCTTTCTTGCCGCAAATCTTCTTGATTCATTATAAGACTTTATTCATCCTCTCATGTTAACATAACGTTCCTCGCCCTCCTAATCCATTCCCCCAACATAAGAGGTTTACGCTGCCATTTTACCTAGTTGAAATTCCAACATGTGGTCTTCTACTAATAATACCTTAATCCAAAGCGGAATTTCCTTCAGTAGATGACCTCGCATGCCAAATTTAAATACCGCTTCCCGAAATAACTAATGGTGCTTTTCAATTTCAAATTCGATAATATAGGCTTCAAGAGTTACATTAACCCAAAAATCAACGGATATTGTCAATTCTGTATCCAACTAATAAAGATCAGCTAGATCTTTCGTAGTCCAAGTCCACTGCAATCTCGACTGTTATGAACCTCTTGATTTATTACTGAACCGAGTAAGCCAATTCTCTACCTTCTGTTGAAGATCAACAAGAAATTGCAGCACCTACACTAGTGTGGGACAATGGGTCCAAGCAGCACCTACACTGGTGTCGGCTAAATTTGGTGCAGTGTCTATTTTAATTTTCCCTTAATTAAAATGGAAAATAAAATGTAATATTATCTCATAATCAATTGTAATAGTTAACTGAGTGTGATAAACTCAGTTAGCTCATGAATTTCGACATGACGGTAGTTGGTGAGGCATGCAGAGTAATTCTAGTTGTAACAAAGTTCAAGGTGCAGTTGATGCATTATTTTAATGCATGTGTAATCAATTAACTCAGTTGTGCTAGTTGTAACTGTTTGTTGCACTAGTGAGAGATAAAGTGAATTAAATATTACTTAATTCACAATCAGTGATCTAACATGCAACTAATGATTTACTTTTATTAACTGCATGCATGTCAATTCCAGTGGACACCCAGTTGAGACAAAGGTGAAAGGGATGTTAACTATCAGTTGTAGGATTATTGGGTTACACCCATGCAACCAAAACCTCATTGGATTTCCCATGATCCTTGCGCAGTTTAGGAAGGCGAAAATTCCTAAACAATAGGGATTGCATTCATCAGGAATTGCGCAAGAAAGGCGGGTTGTTTAGAGGCTGAGAATTGGGTAAGTGTTGGCCAGTTTTGTCCAGGAAAATGTGAGACAATTAGCTGAGTACAAGAGACTCTTGTGAGAAGAGTGTATTGTAATTGTTTCATGTATCCATGTTTAATATACAATATAAGATAGTGGGGTTTTGAGCAGCAAGCTTTCCCTGGGAAATTATTTGTGTTGTGGTTTGATTTGATTCTTTCTTTGCCTCATGTGATTGGTGATTGTGTTTAATTTCCACAATTGATTTGTAGAATCGATTCAGTATCTAGATTTAGTACATTGTTAGATCGGATTGAATCCATGATATACATATTGTTTGTATAATTTCTACACCTTCTCGGGAAACTCACACCAAAATATCTCATACTAGATCACAAGTAGGCTCTGCATATAGTGTTTATTCTCTGACCCAGTCTAAATTATTTTCCCTAAGTTGTGCTTGTCGTAAGACAAAGTGATCTACCTCATTATGCCACCATCTCTATAGATTATGACGGTTATACCATGACCACATGATCTAAACCCCCTTGTGATAAAACTTGAGGTCCCGACAATGAAACCATTTTTTGGAAAGAAAATTCGGATTCAGTTTGACCCAAGATTAAACCGAGGGTGCCAACAAAGAGCCCATGTAGTCTACCACTTCACCGACATTTTCACTCCTTCGGAACCAAAAAAGATTCTCACCCGAGGTGAGCTAGAACCATAAATGACCACAGAGAGCTTAGATATTCAAACTCATGAATTGTGCAACCATTAATATAATCGCCCTCAGTCAATAAACTTAGAACATTCATTCATATATTAGATGCATTCAGTAAATTCTTAAATGGGTGCACAGTTACAAAAATTACTACCTCAATTCCCATCTTCTATTACTATAAAAAGAGTTCTATTACATCCATCATTATATCACACCTCGTGACATTCACAAACTTTTGCCCAGCTTTGAAATAAAATACAACACAATCACAGACTACATTCAGCTTAGAAAATACAGACTCAAAACATTTAACTTGATATGATCATGAACATTCAAAATGTTACATCCCTAACACAACTCCATAATTCCCAAGAACTCAAAAATATCTCGAACTCATTGTCTCCTTTTTCTTTTATAATTTTTCTCACTTGATCTGATCCCATGCTCGCTTGATCTTGGTTTTCAATACTTGGGGTCAATACCTTGGTTCGTCTTTGACGGTATCAAACTCAATCCTTGATTTATCGGTGCACTCCCTTGTTTTTTGTTGTGCGAGTTCCAAAATGAAACTGTTGTCATTTTGAATTTTTTGGTGCTCTGCTTCCAGCAACTTCAACCAAAACATCCTTCATGACTGTTATTATTTCCAAAAACGAGGGATCGAACAAGTTATCTTCAACCTGAAAGGTAAAGCAAACATCTAGTGGGAAGATGCGAAGCAGGTCAAATACATCAGGACAGAAGAGTTGAGTTGGCATGAATTCAAGAGACTTTTCAGAAAGAAGTACATGTCAAAATGGTACTATGACAATGAAGCCAAGAAATTCTATGAGCTTAAGATGTGATTGATGACAAATTAAGGGTAAATGACTAAGTTCCAGGAGATATTGAGGTATGTACCATATTTTAAAGAGGAAAATACTAAAGTTCAGAGGTTTTTCAATGGATTTACATTAGCATTTAGAGATCGGATTGAGTATGATGAGCCTCAGTCATTTGAGGAAGTTATTGGGAAATTAAATCATTGCCATGAAAATTCAAAGCATAAGACAAAATCTCAGCAAGGATTGAAATGGAAAGATAAAGGTAAAGGTAAATTCCAGCCAAAAATAAAAAGGCCTAAGAATGAAGAAGAGAAAGAAAATGTTTCACCTTACAAGAAGTTCAACGTAGCTAGACAGGGACATGGGTCACAACCTGGAGGGTAGCAGAATAGAGGTAATGGTACCAGATGATTGGAATGTTGGATACATGGTAAGGAGCATCTCAAGAGAGATTTTTTGCAGCATTAGGGTGGTATGCCTCATATCTATAGTGCACAAGAAGTGCATAATTTTGGGGATGTTGGGAAGAGAATTCCTCGTATCTATGCAACGCTAGATAATTGGGAGGAAAATCATCAGGCATAGATCATTGAGATGGACGGTAAGCTTCATGATCAAGTTTTTTCTATTTTTATTGACCCTGGATCTAATTATAGTTATGTTAACCCTGACTTGGTGGATAAGTGTGGTTTGAATAAAGAAGTGCATGCAGAATCTTGATTAGTGCAATTGGCTACAAGTACAAAGAAGAGAGTTCATCATTCGTTAAAAGCTTGTGCATTTGAACAGAATGGTATGCCTACATCATCACATTTGAATGCATATCATTGGGATCATATAGTATGATTTTGGGTATAGATTGGTTATATCTTCATAGGACCAAAATGGATTGTTATGACAAATCCATCGAGTGCTTGGATGACAATGGAGTATAGAGAAACTTACAGGGTAAGAAGAAAGCAACATCAGTTAGGATGGTGACAACTATGCATGCAAAGTGCAGTTGCAGAAAAGTTTGTGTGTTCTTTGCACTACACATTTCTAGTGATAAAGGTAAGGAGGACAATGATGCAGAGATATTGAGCAGGTACCCGATCTTACAGCAGTTTCAAGATGTGCTTCCAACAAATATCTCAGAGTTTCTGCCTCGTAGAGAAGTGGACTTGTCCATTGAGTTGGTACTAGGGGCAGCACCAACATCAAATACACCATACATGATGAGCACTCCAAATTTAGTATAACTAAAGTTGCAGTTAACGGAAATGCTTGACAAGGGATAAATGAGGCCAATTTTATTGCTATGGGGCGCACCAATATTTTTGGTGAAGAAGAAGGATGGTAATCTCAAGTTATGCATGATTACACGAAGTTCAACAAGGTGACCATCAAGAACGATTATTCATTGATGAGGATTGATGAATTATTTGATCATCTAAAGGGAGCAAAAATATTATCAAATATTGATTTGGTATCCAGATAACATCAAGTATGCATTAAGGAAGAGGACATTTACAAGACAACTTTCCGGACCAGGTATTGGCATTGTGAGTTTTTTGTAGTTCCATTTGGTTTGACTAATGCTCCAGCTATTTTTATGTGCTTGATGAATAGTGTGTTGCGTCCTTATCTGGATAAGTTTTTTATTGTGTTTATTGATGATATATTGGTATATTCTAAGAATGAGGAAGAGAATGTCGAGCATTTAGCAACATTGTTGATATTTCTAAGAGAGCATCAGTTGTATGCTAAGCTTATGAAATGCAGTTTATTTCATATAGAGGTACATTACTTGGGGAATGTTGTTTCCAAGGAAGGCATCACAGTAGATCCAGCAAAGATAAAGTGTATCATGGAATGGGAAGCTCCTAGTAATGTGGATGAGGTAAGATCATTTATGGGGATAGCAGGTTAATACAGGAGGTTCATTAGGAACTTATCTCGCATTGTATATCCTTTCACGTCATTGAGGGAAAAGTTAAGAAGTTTGAATAGACATGAATGTGCAACAAGTTTTGAAAAATTGAAATAGTTGTTGATAAATGCTCCAGTGTTAAAGATTATGGATCCGGACAAAGAGTTTGTGGTATGCACAAATTATTGCAAGAGAGGACTTGGTGTATTTCTTATGTAGGAAGGATAGGTAGTATGCTATGAGTCACGAAAACAGAATGAGCACAAGAAGAACTATCTGACACATGATCTTGAATTAGCAGTGATCATTCATGCATTGAAGATGTGGAGGCGTTATCTTCTTGGCAAGCTAGATGGTTGGACATGATCATCAAGTTTGACTTTGAGATCAGTTACATCAAGGGTAAAGAGAACCGAGTTGCAAATTCTCTTAGCATGCGGATACAAGTTTATCATATAGCAGCTATGATTTCTTATGGGATAGACTTACAGGATCATATATTACAGGAATGTTACCAAGACAACAAGTACATGGATCTTAGGCACATGTTACAGCAAAGTACAGGTACAAGTACAGGTATAGGTATAGGTACATGAATAGGTGCAGGTACAGGTGCACGGGATGTGGACTATCATCTCTCAACAGATGGGTTGATTAGATTTAGAGACATGATATATGTGCAAGACAATAGTGAGCTCAAAAAGATTATATTGAGGGAGTTTTTATGCGAAGCCATTTTCAGGTCACCTAGGATACCAGAAGACATTGACAGCAGTGAAGAAATTTTACTATTGGTCAAATTTGAAAAAGGATGTGGCAGACTTTGCGGCTAGATGTTTGGACATTCAGCAGGTAAAGACAGAGTGTAAGAATCTGAGTGGACTAATACAACCGATTGTGATTCTAGAGCGGAAATTGGAGGTCATTTCCATGGATTTCATTATAGGTTTTCCATTGACATCTAGACAACAATATTCCATCATGGTTGTGGTGGAAAGGTTGACTAAGGTAGCACACTTCATTATAGTGAAGACTACATATACAGCTAGTGATGTGGTACAGGTATTCATCAGAGATGTGGTCAGATTTCATGGTGTTTCGAAGAAGATTGTGTCAGAAAGGGATGCAAATTTCACTTCCAGCTTTTGGAAGGAGTTATTTGCGGGTTTAGGTACAATTTTGGCCTTCAACACAGCTTATCATCTACATAAATATGGACAGACAGAGAGGTTCAACAAGATATTGGAGGACATGTTGAGGATTTACGTGATGCATCAACAATGAAAGTGGGAAGAGTACCTTCCGTTGGTTTAGTTCGCTTACAACAATGGGTATCAGGAGTCACTGCAGATGAGTCTGTTTGAGGCATTGTACGGGAAAATTTTAATACTCCCATCATTTGGACTGATCTGGTGAACAGGGTATTGATCAGACCAGACATGTTGGAAGAAATGGAACAGGAAATGCAGGTAATAAAGAAGAATTGTTACACATCATTTTGTCACCATGACATTTGACGGTCAATATGGATCTATCACCATCTATACTCATGCTTCCTTAGAATTCAAACACTTATATTCCTCAACCAAGTCTTGCAAATTTCAAAAATATCTCTTAAACACTCTTAAATATGGCCTCCGCACTTTTTGCGGTCACTTCTTGCGCATGCACGGATATTACTAAGCTTACCTGCGAACATCTGCATTATGTTTTCCGTTAAAACCTGCACACCCCATTTAAAATAAAGTAAAGGCGAAAAGTAGCTTCTAGAAGCATAGTTGGGTGCATATTCTTCCAACTAAAAGCCTCTTGAGTCTTGGTAGTTCGATCTATATCCCTCCAATCATGGAGCTTATCCCCTTGGATCAAGGAACCCTAATCCCTTCATTTGAAGATCACACCCCTCTATTGGTGGAATTGAAACCTCCTTAATTTCTCCCATAAATTGAGTTGAAACTTCAGGGTTAGGGGGTTCACTTATGATAATGTTATGTTGGTCATTCTAGAGTGGAAAGCTTGTTGAACCAAGGAGGAAGATTGAAAAGGCATATGGGAGGAATCTCTACAACATTAAGGCTCGGTTGTAAGATTTCTCTTTATATTATTGATAATAAATTTGGATACTTTTTCTCATTGTGTTATTTTTAGATTCATTAAAACAATGACAATTCTTAATCTCTTTGATCATTCAAGCTAAGCTAGTATTTGTATTATCACATACCGCAGATGCTTTTGATTCTTTGCATGTTTGTGATTGCAAGTTTCTTCTCAGCATTCAAGGACTTCTTCAGGACAAAATCCAAAGTATTCATCAAACATCTCGTTGAAAGGTAAGAGCATTATCCTCTCTTTTCTAGTTTTGATAATCTGAATGCTAATAGATTAGGGAAAGAGATATTCTTATGTCTGTTTGTTTCTAGTTATTTGTTGGGATACTAGGGAGATCGTTCTTGTCTGTAAGAGGGATTTATTCTGGTAACATATTTGCGACTCCACTTCTGATCTTGCCTCTACAATAGTATCCCATATGTTGGAAAGTCGGTTATCCCTTACGAATATGTTGGAGTAGGACTAGTTAAGGATTCTGCTCTCATGGAAACTTTCACTATACCTTCTCCTAATGTGCCTCATACTATTTCCAATATCAACATGATTACATCAAGCACAATGCCATATGATGACCCATGTATTGTGCCTTCAGAATATGAATTGGACTACTACGGCAATTAAATGCCTTTGAGTCCATATGAATTGGCATATGTAGCAGCGCAATCACTTTCTGACATTTCATCAACCGATATTGATCAAGTGAATTTGATCAGTGACGAGTCTTCTTCTCTACTAGGTTTAACCACAACATTTTTTTTTAATCCTTTTCAACACATATTTTCAAGTGACGAAAATATTCGATAAATTTTGTCATTGAACGAATTACCTTAGGACGATCTTCACCATCGCTCCTCTTTTCTACCAGACCTTGATAGAGTTGAAAATGACTTTTCAACGCTCTTTCTGATTGAATATGTTAAGGAAACTCAAAATCCTATGTCAATCCTTCATTCGGATTCTAAGATGAATTTAGGAAACATTTCAGCAACAATTCCAGTGGGCATATCAATCAAACCAGGAATAACTAGAAACATTCATATAAGTGGTTCATTCTCAATTGACGAAATTAATATGTACAAAGCCCTATTTCAGGAATTCTGAGACATCTTTGCCTGGTCTTATAAATAAATGCCAGGAATTGATCCTAATATTGTAGTTCACGAAATTAAGACATACCCAGATGCTAAACCTATTAGACAAAGATTACGTCTAATACATCCGCGAAAATTTGCTACTATTAAAGTTGAGGTTGAAAAACTACTTCACGCAGGATTCATTTATCCTGTTCCATTGATGAATTTGGTATCTAACATAGTTCCAGTGACCAACAAACAGGGCACTATCAGAGTATGTGTCAATTATAGGGATATTAATAAAGCTTGTCCCAATGACAATTATCCCACCACTTACATCAACCAAATTGTTGATGATTGTGTTGGAAACGAAATATTTTCATTTATGGATCTATTTTCTAGTTACAATCAAATAAACATACTCTCTACCAATCAGCCCAAAACAACATTTATCTGTCCATAGGGGACATTTTCATATCATAAATTACCTTTTGGATTGAATACAGTTGGCGCCACTTTTCAACGAACCATGTCTTACAAATTTCATGACATCAAACATAGTGTGCAACCCTACTTGGATGACTTACCTACTCATTCTATGCGCAGGCAAGATCATCCTACACATTTACGTGCCATTTTGTGCGATGTAGCCATTACAATATTCGTTTGAATCCACACCAATGTATATTTTGTGTACAATCAGGATGATTTCTTGGTTTCATTTTTTCTAAATAAGGCATCCGTGTCGACACTTTGAAGGTTGAGGCCATTGTCAATTTACATCCTCCTTCTACTATTCGCCAGCTCTAGAGTTTGCAAGGGAAAATATTTTTTTTTACGTCATTTTATCCCTAACTATGCGGATTTAACTAAAGGTTTCGCTCGATTATTAAAACAGGATGTTCCTTTTATTTGGGACGAGCTTGCAGATAAATCTTTCGATTCACTTAAAAATGCGTTGACCCATGCACCATTGTTGCATCCACCTAATTATTGTTGAGATTACTTTTTGTATTTAGTTGTGTCTGATTCCACCATTGGAATGGTCTTATTTCAAGAGGATGAATCCAACATTGAACATGTGATTTATTACTTAAGTCATAATCTTACACCGACCGAGATCAAGTATACGCATGTGGAGAAATTGGCCTTGGCAGCCGTTCAAGTTGTCCAAAGATTACATCACTACATACTGTTACGCAAAACAACCATGATATCGGACTGCAACCCTTTGATGTACATTTTGACTAAACAAATGCTAGGGGGAAAATACTCGAAGTGGATAGTTATCCTACAAGAGTTCGATTTAGAATTTGAAAAATCCAAATCCAAGAAATCACTAGTCTTTACTGAACTTATGTGTGACTTTCCCTACACTGAATCTGAAACTGTGGCAGAAGACCACATTCCCGATGAATCTTTGTTTCTGATCAGCACATTGGATCCTTGGTATGGATATATCAATATATATCTTCAAATCCAAACTTTTCGTCCTGAACTTTCATGCTCTGATCGATGTAGGATTCGATACCAGTCTAAATAATACAATATTGTTGGCGACACTCTTTACTGTTGTGGTGTTGATTGTGTCTTTCGAAGTTGATTAACTCATGAAGAAGCCGAAAGGGTTTTAAATGACTACCATTCTGGAGCATGTGGTGATCATATGTCTAGATTTTCCACAGCCAAAAAGATATTGCACGTTGGCTATTTATGGTTGTCACTCTTCAAATATTGTATCCTTGCGGTTAGAAAATGTCACAATTGTCACATTTTTTATCGACAGATGCGTGCACCTCCAACTCCTCTTCACCCAATCATAGCTTTCAGTCCATTTGAAAAATGGGGTGTCGATTTCATTACATGTAACCCTCACTTGGTTGGGGGGAATGGGTATATTATTCTCGTTGCAAATTATTTTGTCAAATGGGTCAAGGCGATGTGTACATTTAAGGTCGACGGCGAAACTGCAACTATTTTCATATTCAATCATGTGATTGCTAGGTTCGGTGTCCCTCAAAACATTATTACGGATCATGGTAGCCACTTTCAAAACATTACGATGACTGAACTTTCTGATCAGGTCAGCCTATGCCATGATAATTCCACACCTTATTACCCACAGGCCAATAGCCAGGTTGAGGCTATAAACAAAGTTTTAACTAATATGATTAAATGGATTGTAGGAAGTCATAAATCGAATTGGCACACCATGCTTTTTTCAGCATTGTGGGCATAACGTACGTCCACAAAAACATCTACAGTATTTACTCCTTTTCAACTCGATTATGGTTTGGAAGTTGTTTTACCCATTGAATGTGAAATTTCTTTGCTAAAACTAGCCATTGAGTTATTACTAGCTACCTCTGAAGAGGAAGAGTGCTTCTTATACTTAGCACAATTACATGAGACTCGTCACACTGCTACATTAGCTACTGAAGCTCATAAAAAACGTGTTAAGGCACAACATGATCAAAGTGTTAACCCTCATGTCTATTGAGAATGTGATATGGTCTTGGTATACGATCAAGCTCGCGATAAGCTAGGCGCTAGTAAATTTGAACCAATGTGGCATGGCCCTTAAATTTTTAAGTGTGTGCTTGCAAAAGAGGCCTACGAATTAGTTTATTATGATGGCGTCACTTTAGATAAGCCTAGAAATGGTCTTTATCCAAAGAAATATTATGCATGATTTATATTGTGATGATCTTCATTCTATATTAGTTACATTTTTAGGAAAAGTGTGCCTTAGATTAGTTATTTTTCTTGGTGATTTTTCACTAATTTTTCTGCTTATCTTTATTACTCTCGATATTGCAGATGTCGACATTCCCTCTCACATTATCTTTGTTGACGACAGCTGTCGTAGTACACGGAACCTATCTTCTGTTGCTTGGGTTATCTATTCACCCACTGATGAGTTAGTTTCTGTTCATGCGGTTTGCCTCAGTCAAACAAAAAACAATATTGCATAATATAGTGCAAACATTGAGCTATTATCTGATTCCATTGCATTTGGCATTCAGAGTTTGATTGTTAGGTTAGATTCGCAACTCATTATATTACATTTGAACGATGTTTATGCAATCAGAAATCCATTATTGTTAAGAATGTTTTTAAGGGTTCCTCTCTTGGAAAGTGTTATCACTAAAATGAATACTAATGGGATGCTTCAATGGTCAACCTAGAGTAACTATTTCAAACCTAATTTTAACTGAAAATTAGCCTTTTCAACCTGAGAGGGCTCTCTCAAGGATACACAATGATATTATCTAAATGAAGTTCAACAAATGGCTAACTCTGAAATTGGGTTTTAAGTGTGTTTTTTATGCAGGTGAAAGATGTGGATAAATCACTACCATTGGGCATATGGAATCAGTGTAAAGAACTCAATGACATGTGAAACTCCTCTCATGGAAGCTGAGGCATCTAGATATTCTGATGAAAAGATAACATTCACAGCAAACTAAGTGTTTGAAGGAAGTTAGAGCATGTAAGCCATGAATTATAATTAATCAAACACTAGGATACTGAAGATAAAATTTCAGAACATAAAAGAGAAATACTCATGAGAATATCAATTAATCTCATGTAAAGAGAAGCAAGTTGCCACTAATATTACTGATGAAAAGTTTTACAATAGTAGTGTGTAGTAAAAATTAATCAACCCTTTCTAACTCTAAACCACTCTCATTTATAGAGTGGGGACTCATACAAATTATTTTCCACCTTTCTAGCTTTGAATTCCCACCTCATATACCTATTTCAAATAGGATTACATCACTTGGAGACTTCCTAGGGATATTTCTGTTTTGCAGAGTTTGAATAAAAAAAGGACTCTTCTTTAATTAAATAACTCAAAAAATTCATTTAATAACCTTTATCAACTTCAACCAACTAATTTTATGAGTGTACTAGAGTTTTATGTGTCATTATGCCACATGGATGCTGAGATGGACCTCCTCCAAGTCGCATCTTACAATTTTTTCATAACTCTGGTTACTGAAAATTCTAAAAAATAAACCTCAAAAATTAGTGTATAATTTCCAAACCCTAATGGATTTGCAAAAAATGAGAGAGGTTTTTGTAGATGGGCTTGTGCTGAAGAAAAAACTCTTTCATATTTCTAAAATTATTTTTCATTTGATGAAAAATTAGACTTTAAGTTGACTGCTAAAACATTCATTTACATGAAATTTCAGGAGAGTTTGTAGCGTTTTCCTTTTGGAAATTTCTGCAACCATTTTGACTTCTCTGACTGTTGGAGGGTCTTCCTTGGGTCTAATAAGCTAAATACATGCCTCTATAACCCTCTTCTGTGTGTTTTTTGAAAGTTTTTTACCTTAAGGAAACCTACAGCGAGTTCGTAGCGAAAACTTAGCCTCAACCCTGAAGCACACTACAAACTCACCTAGTTTGGCAGATTTTTTTGTAATTTCTTCTTCTTTTCACCTCAAAAACACTAGTAAATATTGTACATGCCTCGTATGATAGTATTACACATAATATGGTCTAAATATGTGTTGCCTTACCATATTTCAACATCATCATCTTGCATAATCATTTTAAGACCATTTTCTTCAATTCTTCTTGTACCATCTCCATCGAACCAAATTAATCATGCTGAGGTGTTAGCCAACTGATACACTGGAGTTAAGACCTTGTAAACCTGAATTTATATGGTGATTTATCCAAACGTGAGGTGGAAAAAGTGATGTGTTGTTATGCTTGATGATCTGTCTACCATGATGAGTTGGCAGCCTAATCTTCCTCTATGATGAGTGTTCTCACTAACCAAAGACTCCATTGATACTCTTTGACCATCTCGGCTGATTTATGTGCTTCAAGAAGACATTTAATGCTTGAAAAACTTTAAAATTCTCTCTCGCTGCCAAAACAGAGTTTTTAGGCAAGTTCGTAGCTAATTCTGGTTGTTTTACATTAATTTCGCTACGAACATTGGTATTCTTGTTAAATTCACTGTAATGGCCAGATTTTATCATGCATGAGATATTTTGGATTTTTCTTATGACAAGACTTTAATTACATGGCATAGGAACACTTTGAACCTTTAGCAATATAGAAAATTTCATGAAATTTTATCTATTCTCATGAATTTATTTGATAAACACACTAGACCTAATGCAAAATGACCTCCCTAACCAACCTAATTGTTATTGATGATAACAGAAAGAAAGTTTGATTACATTGAATATCAACACATTTAGATAAATTTAAACACATTAGCTGATGCATTGGCTAATCAAGTTTTAAATAGACATTTGCAACATTGAACATAAATCAAAACAATATTCAATCCATATTGAACAAGATACTCAAAGAACAAAAGTAGAAATAATCATTAGGTCAAAATATTTGTTAATCATAGTTTGTCAAAAAATATACATCATTTGTGATCATAGGTCTCAAACACCTTATGATCTAAATGTATTGATACAAAAAACAAAACATTTGGACTAAAACGACCATCAACTATCCATGGTGATAATCATGATATCAGAGTATAGCATGCGCTCCTCGGCGCAGGTATCTCCTAAATGACCAGGAACCCCAGTCACATGCCTCTGGTATCAGAGATGCAAATCATTTTTCCCAGTCTTTGGGATATCTATGGTCAACCTCTCCAAAAAAATTTCCAACTCTGTGAGGGCCTCAGTTGCATGATTCTGCGGTGGAGCTACTGCTATAGGTTGTGCTCCTTGTCTATCAAAATGGCGAAGCATTGTTGGTCGTACTAGGACTACATCTACCTTAAAAAAAAAATTGATTATCAGTATTGGATAATAAAAAATCAAATAAAAATTATAAAACATAAAAACTCAAAATGAAACATTTTACTTGACTCATCCCACTGTGCTCCATGTGGGAGTGTTGTATCAGGGTCACCCCTAAAATCCACCCCTGCATAGGGGAAGTCCTCAATCATGAAAATCTGGATTCTCAGCCATACAAAAAACTAAGGTATATACCAGACAATAGGACTGCCATCGCCCCCGTGGTGATCCATCAACGAAACCCATCACAACATGCGACGATCTCTTGTTCTTGTAGGATACACTAAATGATGTTGTGGTACAAGGAATGGGATTATCTCTAAAGCAAAAGATATAATAATGGAACCATAGCTGAAATTCTTCAGCTTACCATTATTTTCTTGCATGAGATGTCCTTTCATATTGACAAGTACTCCTTTGCACTAGTTAAACATTGTTCCCTATGAACACTCAACAGTCGTTTTCATCTGTGTTTTGGTGGCCACATGAGGAGCTACGGTACCACATAATCTAGTGACTCTGAAAGCAATAATTTTGAGATCAAGACGTTCGATAGTTTTTATATCGATTCGACCATCTTACAATTGTGAATCCAGAGTGCAATTTTGCACCATATAGTAAGTAGTAGTTTGTCCTCGTGGCCAAGTACTAAACAAAGAATTGTATCTTTTAGGGAAAACCGATGAGGAAATAAATATCCTCTGCATCAATAATGAAGCTATGATCCCCAATGATAAAACACTTCTCCTGGATATCCCACGTATTTACCAACCAGGTCATTAGCTCCACTTGGGCCTTCATTCCTTGTATATACCACAGTTCTTTAAAACCCTGTTATAGGTCAATTTAGGAATCATCCCTAAGAACAGTATGAACATGGTCTATCATCCCATAATTCAATACAAACAAGTTCTATCATCCCCTAAATCAGTTTCTACATGCCTTAGAGAAGTCATTCCACTCATGGCTTTAATTCATTAGAGTTTCAATGTTTGAAGTATAGTTAAAATGACCCATTGACTCATCAATGCTCCTCTAGATGGGACTAAGTGAGTTGAAAAGCACTTACCCCCATGTAAGGGTGCTCTGCAAATCACTTCCCAACACTTAAGGGTGTGTTGGTCTCTTGGGAGTGAAATCATCATTGTTCTGGGAATCTCCACATGTCCAGTGCCTTCTAGAAGAGCTCATAGGTGTCATACTTCGAATACATGTGTTCATCCATCACCATTGAACCTGGAAACATGTCTCATCTATTATTAGAAAGCCATTCAATATAATTTATTCAGAAACTACCTACAATTTCCCTATAAATTGAGCACTAATCTAAGTGCAAGTGAGGAAAAAATTTATGTAGTATTATTGTTGGATTCTCAATTCTTGGAGAGCTAAAGTATTGCGATGTTGTTGGATTGATGTTTGGTGTGATGAGGACGGGATGAAGTTGGAGCAGGTTGACAACGAACTGATCGAATGGTTGTAATATATTCCTCCTAATACTGCAATAAATATATTTGTTCTTTCTCTCATAATGTGATTATCTTTTGTGAATGTATTCTCAATATGTGCATGTATTCTCAGATTTAGTCAGTTCAATCTAGTTAATATAGATAGATATTGTATATTTGTATCGTCAATTCCTGTCTTCTAGTTTTGAATGCAGGTATTGATTTGGTGAGTTCAATTGGATCGAGAGTGAAAAAAATGACGAAAGAAGAAGAACAAAAGTCTCTTCATCTATGTTTATCTATTTATCTTAGAGAGAAAAGCATATATCTTTCCTCTGTTGTTATGAGTGAAGAAACATCACAATCAGGGAAGACTAGTTTATCTGTAGATTAGAATTCCTCATTACAAACCCGAAGTGTTCTTGGGCTATCAATTGCCTCATTATCATGTGTTTCATGCTCGCATTCTCTCCACTCAAGCATGGTTTTTTCAAATTTCCTGCAAACAATCATTAGAAAGCATTAGGAATCTTTTGGAATAATTTAGAGCAATCTTGATGGAAAAGAAAAAAAACCCATGGTGCCTGCGCAGCTTTCATTTTCAGACAGTGCATTTTTGCACACGATATATACATAAAAACCCCAGCAGCACGATAATTTTTTGTGTTAAAAATTATCAGGTTGCACAGGTTTGATCAGGAAAACCTACGCACCCCCGAGGGCGATTTCTAAAAACAAATTTTCTCCAAAAAAATAATCTAAAAGCATAAATGAAAAATCAAATGGATAGAATGCAAGATAATGGAGCAATCAAATACCTGGAATTGACGGTTCGTGAAATGGTTTGTCGGTCCTCCTGATATCAGCTTCAGAAGATCTATGGTAAAAACGCATTTTTACTGCTTTAGAAATAAAATGGTAAAAATGACTTTTTCTTTCGACTTTTTATAGGTTTTTATGAACAAAATAATATTATTTTATTTATTTTGACCTTTAGAAGTTCAAATTTTAAATATTTTTACCATAATTGAGAATAGATTATTATAGTTTTTGAGTTTTATGTGCAGAGAACATGTTGTGTTTAATAACGAATCATTTTGACGATAGGGTAAACTTTTATCACTTTTTCAGAATCTCAAAAAATATGAAAAATTGAAACCATGGAGTTCTCTTTTAAGCCCTTTTCAAACTCTTTAAACATGAAAATATTTCTGAGCACTTCACTATTCGAACTCGTTAAAATAAATGTACAGTCGTCTACTCAGTATAAGTTTACCCCTTTTCCAGACTGAACTATACTAATTACAAAAAAGGTATATGTTGACTAAGCATGGTCAATAGAGTTCTCTCCTACATTATGTTATCCTTTTTCGGGTTTGAGGGACTAAATTTACAAAAAAGAACACTATAGAGGTTAATTATGTTTTTATTTTGACTCCCTAAAACTGAAAAACACCGAGTTAATCTGATGTTGGACTCATTAAAATTAAACAGTACAGGACTCTTCGATCACAATGGGACCGAACCACTCCTTCTTAGGGTTCGTTAAAATTACTAAGATGGAATCATCCGAAGGATGAGCTTACACAATAAGCAAGTGTTATCCTCCTCAAGCTTGACAAAAATAAATAGGTACTTGCCAGTAATGGTGGGATAAATTTTGAGAAAAAGAATCCATATTTTATACTTGTTTTAGAAGCAGCATGTCACTTTTGAGCACGACACTTTGTCACACTTGTGTTTGGTTTGGGCAATCATTTTGTCTTACAGTTAATCGAACCTCATTGAAAGTCTTCAGTTGGTTTCGGGTATTATCTTTAAGTCAAATGCTACCAAATCGTTTATAGTGTCGTTATGTGTTCAAGGGAAAGTTCATCTTCAATTCATTATTCATTGCAAGTATTTTTCTCCATTTGCATTGACCATCCCTGAGTTAATATTGCAAAATATTTCTTCAAAACTTGACATAATGGTTTTGTGTCGTAGGCCCTCCTGCGATGGATCACTTCCTATCGAATTCAGCTCATTATCTAGGAATTTGACCTATAAATCCTAGCAATACCTTGAAAATTGCATGCCTTAAAGGTTGGTTTCTTGCCTTCGACGACAGGTTTTCATCATTGGGCTTCGATCGAATGACTCTATGAGTGTTCAACTGCAAATCATTCATTCACATTTCATAAATTGTATTGAGGTACTTTGAGAGCCATTTTCATTACTGGTGGTTTATCTCGCACTTATTAACGGTTTTTCATCATTGACCTCTAATCAAGTGGTTTCTACCATGTTTGATTTCGAAACAATCAATCGCATGGTTAGATTTGTACTAGTTCAAGAAGCATAAATCAAGACCCTGGCTATAGTTTCAATCATCTAGGTTGTGAGGAGTTATGTATTCATGTTTCAGTAGACTAATTCATAACACATGGTTGTGTCCATATTGTGTCTACTATTGATATAATTATAGGTTACTTTTGTGCCAGGACATATAGTTAGTTTTGCTCTGAGTATGGGAATGCCTACCTTAGTGATGATTATATATTTGCATTGAATGTTTCTTAAAGGTTTTTGACCGATGTCTTTGATCCAATCCTTGGTATGATAAATCACTTCACTCTCTTGAAAGATTTCTTAGACTTCACACTTTAGGGGGCAATCTGCTACATGTCATTTTGTCACCATGACATTTGACGGTCAATATGGATCTATCACCATCCATACTCATGCTTCCTTAGTATTCAAACACTTATATTCCTCAACCAAGTCTTGGAAATTTGGAAAATAATTGTTAAATACTTTTAAATATGGCATGCACACTTTTTGTGATCACTTCCTTCGCATGCGTGGATATTACTAAGCTTATATGCAGACATATGCTCTTTGTTTTCCATTAAAACCTACGCACCCCATTTAAAATAAAGTAATGGTGAAAAGTGACTTCTAGAAGCATATTTGGGCACATATTCTTGCAACTAAAAGCCTCTTGAGTCACTCCAGTTCGAGCTACATCCCTCCAATCATTGAAATTATCCCCTTGATAAAGGAACCCTAATCCCTTCATTTAAGGATCACACCCCTCTTTTGGTGGATCTAAAACCTCCTCAATTTCTCCAATAAATTGAGTTGAAACTTCAGGGTTAGGGGGTTCACTTATAATAATCTTATGCTGGTCATTCTAGAGTGGAAAGCTTGTAAACCAAGGAGAAAGATTGGAAAGGCATACGAGAGGAATCTATATGACATCAAGGCTCGGTTGTAAGATTGCTCTTTATATTCTTGATAGTACATTTAGATACTTTTTCTCATTGTGTTGTTTTCAAATTCATTAAAAGAATTACAATTCTTAATCTCCTTGATCATTAAGTTAAGCTAGTATTTGGATTATTACATACTGCAGATGCTTTTGATTCTTTGCATGTTTGTGATTGCAGGTTTCTTCTCAACATTGAAGGACTTCTTCGGGACAAAAGGCAAATTCTTCATCAAACATTTCAATGAAAGGTAAGAGCATTATCGTCTCTTTTCTAGTTTTTATAATCTGAATGCTAATAGCTCAGTGAAAGAGATATTCTTATGTATGTTTGTTTCTAGTTATCTATTGGGATACTAGGGATATCGCTCTTGTCCGCAAGAGGGATTTATCCGTGTAACAAGAATCTAAAGGCATCATAGGACATAAATTTTTTTTGTAGATCAGAACATGTTGTTTAAGGATTTTCGGTTGGGGAACAGGTGTACTTGTGCATAAAGTTGAAGAAGAGCTCCTTGTTGATTGGATCATGTGCCAAGTTGGCACCTCGATTTTGTGGACCTTTCAAGGTTCTTGAAAGGATTGGGCCAGTATCCTATCAACTTGCACTGCCTCCAACGGTGAAATTTAATGATGTTTATCCATGTTTCATTGCTTAATAAGTATTTTAAAGAGGTTGATCATGTGATTGACTGGTCTGTATTTCAAGTGGAGCTAGAAGGAGAATTCTAGCCATAACCATAGTGTATATTGCAAAGAAATATTATCATGCTCGGGAAACGAGCAGTCGAGCAGGTTAAAGTGCACTGGAAACACTTTGGGCCTGATGAAACTACATGGGAGATGGTGGATCAGATGTGGGCTATGTATCCTTCTCTATTTGATGGTTGAGTGAATGGTCTAGGTATATCATTTTGGTATATGCTTTGGTATATGCACATATGTATATGGATGTAAATACCACCATGAGTCGTGTTATAAATATCCAATAAGTGGCATGGTAACATGTCATTTTGGTTTTCATGTTGTTATGGTTGTCATGTTGGTTTGCCTCTCAGCAGGGTGATCATTAAAAATATTGTAATGAGCTAAGTTATAAAGCTCCATAGGAAATATGTTTTTCTTTCATCAGTCTTGTTGGTTTTAGGTGTCATTGAACACCGAGGACGGTGTTCCCCCAAGGGGGAGGGTTCTGTAATAACCTTGGTGAAAATTTCGTGTAATAAAAGTTAATAAAGGAAAAATAATAACCATGGTTATGGGACACTTATTCCAAACTAAATGTTTCGAAAAAACATCCTAGTACAGGGTACTCCTTTAGTTTATTATGGCTAAGGAAGTTAGCAATGGCAATGGAAAAGGATTTGGAAAGGCAAAGTGGCATTAATTGGCATGTTATTTATGAAAATAATGGAAGTTAGGAGAAAATGGAGGTGAAAGGTCATAGGTTGCATCTGAGGAAGAAAATGAAGGAAAATAATGGAAAATCAAGAAAATAGAGGTCTCATTAAAAAAAGGATTATGAGGATCAGTTGGTACCTTTTGTCAGTTCAACTTTTGGTCAATTTAGTTTTTGGAGCTCTCTCTCTATTCTCTCTCTCACACTCTTGGACACTTAGATTTTTCTTGGATAATTTCAGCTTTGGATCAAGAAAGGAAAAAGGAAAATAGGAAGCAAATATCAACCAAGGAAGAAAAGGATTAAGCATCTACAACGAGTTTACTTGCAGGTATCGATTTGCATGTATGATTTCCTTATTAGATTTTGCATGCATGGTTATGCATGTGTGTTCTTGGTTCTCTTGTTTTCATTGGCATGGGTGATCCAGGTTGTTCTAGACACGCTCAAAGGTCAAAGAGAACTTATAATAGCTAAAAATTAAAAGTGGTCAGATTTCTCTTGAACAACATCCATATCGAAGTGTTTGTCGCCCTGATTCCACTGCTGTGAACGACACTCCAATTCAAAATTGTATGAAGGAGATAGGGTTGGTCAAATTTTTGGTAAAAGTGGGCCAGTAGGACAAGATTAATGGTCCTAAAAATTGACCAAGTCTAAGGCATGAAACCTGGCTCCCCAAAGCGAGCAAAATTGGTGCCTACTTAATTTTCCTAATGACCCTTAATTTCGGCAAAGTTGAAAATGGAAAATATGTTTAAAAATAATAATAATAAAAAATTGGCGGTCCACCACCCTTGCCACCCCACCACACCACCAATCGAATCAATATTTAATAGTAAAATGGGGTGGCAGACGGCCAAACCTCACCATCTATACAATCAATATAATATGGTGGTGGGTGGTCAAACCCCACCACCACACGGCTTGACCACCGAATAAAACAATAGTATCGTTTTATATATATATTACATAACAAACAATGATGCGGAACTAGCAGGGCTCGAACCCTCTCGACCCGCGTGGGCCAACCCTCACCGGGTGATTCCATATGACATATATATTATATGTAATGGCCAACCCCAAACCACAACACATAACAATGTATTAAAACATGCCAACACCATATTCCATTAACCGTTCACATATAATCCAAACAAATTAACCATTGCCAATTCAAACTCAAACCACCGCACCATTTTTAAATATAAAAAAACTGTCAAAATGTTAATGTAGCTATTAAACAATCATAATGCGCCAAAATTTGAAAACGTTGAGTTTAAAATAAACATGCCTTTCTAAGTTAGGGGGTTCAGTGGGGATTGAACCACAAACCACCCACCTCCCATTTTAGTGTGCCACTAATGTGCCAACAAGGAAACCTTTGGAAACTCTGCCATCAAACTTATATTAAACTTGCATTCACCATTCAACTAGTAGAGCGCGGAGGCAGCGGATCCATGGAGGAGTTTCGACCAGCGGAACCATGAGCCAAAGAATGTCAAGATGTCAAGAAATATTGC
Source organism: Pinus albicaulis (assembly GCA_034641835.2). Lineage (NCBI taxonomy): Eukaryota > Viridiplantae > Streptophyta > Pinopsida > Pinales > Pinaceae > Pinus > Pinus albicaulis. The sequence continues at coordinate 115,725,733 of CM076580.1, read as the reverse complement.
CTTGAAGGCCAGGGATGCCGATGTCGATCTTGACATGATTATAGTCATTTTTGCACATTTATCACCAGGGGTCCACCGTGCAGCCATAATCTCCATCTGAGCAGTAGAATTGCAAGTTCCCAGCAGCGGCGAATCTTTGTGGAATCATGAGGAATCAAAAATATTCCCAAAGGCCCAGATTTTGACGATGTTAAAATTCGACAAGTTGACAATCGATTTTACACTACTCGTCATGAGGAATTCAATGTTGTAGCCCACTTTTGTAGTCGAGATTTAAATTTTTTTGCCATCTTCGAAAGTGGAGGTACATGATGCAGTCATGTTATTTTTCCTTTTGTTATTACTCAGAAGATGTATTATTCTTGAGATCCCTCTTTGAGATTATGTTTAGGGATGCTTGTTTCCACATTATTGTGAGATTGTATTAGCTTTTCATGCTAAGGAAAACCCATTTTGAGTGAGAGTTCTTGTAGGGAGAACGTCTCGTGGAGAGACAATCCACTCTTGTTTGAGGGTGTATGTCATTGTTATGATAAAGAATATGATATGTACATCATCATAAACAACAATTAATGAAGTTTCCACCACTAACTTGACACTGGGCCCAGAGACGTAGCCCACATTGGGTGAAATCCGTTATCAAATGTGTCATGTTCGTGATTTGTTGATCGTCATTATGTTTCCTCTTGTTTAAGCATGCACATATGGTTTTTTTTATGCTCTTTTAAATGAAATTATATTAACATCACAGAAGCAAAAGATCTTAGATAATTCTGGTAGTTGAAGGAACTCGAATCAAGTTTGGTATCAGAGTGGTCTTCTTGCTGATGTGAATTGCGAGTGTGAACAATTGAACGTGCAAAAATGGAGGATGACAAATAAATGTACGATGTCTTCCTCAAGATGTCCAAAATGGTGGACATAATGTATGAAGCTTATGAGAAGGAGAAAGAAGGAGAAAAGAAAAAAGTCCCATCCACACATTCCAGTGAACATTCATCGCCTTCATCGTCTTCTCATCATTTAAATGAGGAGATCAACCAAAGCCTTCAAGTGAAGAACGTTGAATTGAAGAGGCTTCTACGAGAAGAGAAAGAGGAGGAGCAAAGATTGTAGCTTTAGTTGTGAGTTGCGGAGGAAGCCTTGGAAGAATTGAAGTGCAACGAACAGATCCTTAAAGTAGAGGATGATAAATTAAGAAGGCTTCTACAAAAAGAGAAAGAGGAGAAGTAGAGATTTCATCTTTAGCTATGAGCCATGGAAGAGGTATTTGAGGAGTTGAATCGCAAAGAAGGCTTAGCGAAGGCATCATCGCCTATTTCATAATAGATACCTGAGGTAAACAATGTTTATCATTCTTTAGTTTCATATTCACACGATGTCATTTATATTGGAAATGTGGAGGTACCCATTACAATAACTCACATGAGACTCCTTACCAAGATGGGGTATAAAGGAGGAGGACTTGGTGTTAATGGAAAAGGCATGACTCAGCCATTGGAGGTCATGCAAAGACCTCGATTTGTAGGTTTTGGATACACCAAAGGAGAATGCTTAAAGGTCTCGTAAGCTTCTGAGACATTGTTGGAACCATCGAGGAAAGAGAATCATGGGAACACATCACCATCATCCCATGGCAGTGCACATTGTAGAGGAAGAGCTGAGGAAAGCTCTCATCGTTGTAATTGGACCAGATACAACTAGACATGGTTGAAACCATAGAGGAAAGAGAATAATGGGAACACATCACCATCATCCCATGACAATGCATATTGTAAAGGAAGAGTCGAGGAAAGCTCTCATCGTCATAATTACACCAGAGAGAGCCAAGAAAGATATAACAAGCCTTGGTATTCTAGTATTCATTTCAATTAAAAGCATGTTGCTTATAATGAACATAAATCATGGCATCAAAAAACATGTAGTTTTTTTGGTTTACATAGCCATGTGTTTGCTGAGTGCTCGAAGAGAATGGAAACACAAAAAAGGATGAGGCATGAAACACCTTCTCCACATTAGGGAAGGAAGTAGGTTAAGCAGGTTTGGAGGAAGAATAATTATTACAGTCATTATGACATAGGTGGTCATCAAAGATACACGTGTTGGAGGCTCCATCCAGAGCAACATCTCAAGGACAAAGCATTTGTGCATGAACTAATTGAAAAACTTGATCGATAAGCGAATCCGCCATAGTAAGATGACTCATTCACTTTGATAAGTGAGAGATGGGTTTTCAAGATGGGTTAGCTTTTTATGGTCATATTTTTATAAATCGTGCATTAGACCATAAATTTAAAAGTGATGATGTGTTTTCCATCACTTGTTAAGCAACAATGATGTTTTGGCCTTGTATTGATAGTTGGGGTTTTATTTCCATTTTGACGTAAACTTGACCACAAAGTATGTGTTATAAAATTGTGGCAAGTATGGGATGCTTGAGTCGTAGTTGTTCGTGTAATGGAGCGTGTAATTTGAAAAATATTGTAGTGCAACTTTATAGAGGATGCAGGTGTCAACTCATCGCTTGTGACTCCGAAGAACCAAGGTGAAGGAGAAGGAAGGGTGACCTATCAGGACACTTGTGGTTCAAACAATGTACACAATAGTTGAAAATTATGTTCATGCTTTTAGAGGACCAAAAGCTCCTCAGTGGGGAGGAATGATCCAAGTGGTTCCAGACATGCTCAAAGGTAAAAGAGGACTCTGAATAGCACAAAACTCAAAGTGGTAAGATTTGTCTCAAACTAGGTCCAGATCAAAGCGCGTATCGCCCTGATTCCAACGGTGCAAACAACACTCCAATCTGAGCTCGTATGAAGGAAATAGGGTTGGTCAAATTTTTGGTCAAAGTGGGGAAGTGGGTCAAGATTAATGGTCCTACAAATTGACGGAGTCTTGGGAATGAAACATGGCTCCCGAAAGCAGGTGAAATTGGTGCCTTCTTAATTTTCCCAATGACCCTTAATTTCGGCAAAGTTGAAAATGACCAATATGTTTAAAAAAAAAAAAAAAAAAGGTGGCAGTCCACCACCCTCGCCACCCATCGCACCAACGGTCTAATAAATATTAAACAGGGAATGTGGGGTGGCAAGCGTCCAAACCCCACCACCCCAGCATTCAACATAATATGGTGGCGGGTGGTCAAACCCTGTCACCACACGACTTGACCGCCAAACAAAATGGTGGTATATATATATATATCACATAACAAACAATAATGCGGAACCGACAGGCCTCGAACATGCCTGACCCACGTGGGTCGACCCCCACCGAGCAGTTACATATTACATATATATTATATGTAATGGCCAGCACCCCCAAACCAAAACACATAAAAATGTATTACAACTTGCCAACGCCATATTCCATTGACCATTCACATATAATCCAAAAAACTTGATCTTTTCCAATCAAAACTCAAACCGCCACACCATTTTTAAATAAGATAAAGCTGCCAAAATGTTAATGCGTCGGTTAAACAACCATAATGCGCCAAAATTTTAAAACGTGGAGTTTAAAATAAACTCAACTTTCTAAGTTAGGGTGTTTGGTGGGTATTGAACCTTGAACCACGTGCCTCCCATTTTAGTGCGCCACCAATGTGCCAATGGGGCAACCTTTGGAAACTCCGCCATCAAACTTATATTAAACTCGCATTCACCATTCGACTGGTAGAGCGTGGAGGCAGTGGATCCATGGAATATTTCCGACCAGCAGAACTGGGAGCGGAATCGTGAGTTGTAGAAGGGCGGAACCATGAGCCAGAGAATGTCAAGATGCCAAGAAATATTGCCTTGAGGGCCAGAGATTCTAGTGTCAGATCTTGACATTCTTATAGTCATTTTTGCACATTTTATCGCTTGGAGTCCAATTGTGCATCCAAAATCTCCATTTGAGTAGTAGAATTGCAGGTGTCCAACAACGAAGAATCTTTGTGGAATCATGAGGAATCTAAAATATTCCCGAAGGCCCAGATTTTGACGGTGTCTCATTTGGACAAATTGATAGTCGATTTTACACTACTCATCACCAGGAATTCATTGGTGCAACCCATTTTATTAGCCAAGCTTTGCATTTTGTGTCCATATTCGAAAGTGGAGGTACATGATGTAGTCATGTTATGTTTCCTTTTGTTATTGTTGAGATGATGTATTATTCTTGAGATCCCTTTTTGACACTATGTTTAGGGATGCTTGTTGCCACATTATTGTGAGATTTTATTAGCTTCTCATGCTGAAGGAAAGCCCATTTTGAGTGATAGTTCCTGTAGGGAGAACGTCTCATGGATAGAGAAGCCACTCTTGTTTGAGGGTGTATGTCATTGTTATGACAAAGAACATGATATGTACATCATCATCATTAGAAGCAACGAATGAAGCATCCACCACTATATTGACACCAGGCCCGGAGACATAGCCCACACTGGGTGAACTACATTATCAAATGTGTGATTTCTTTATTTTTTCATCTTCACTATGTTTCCTCTTGTTTAAGCATGCACATATGGTTTTTTTTTCTCTTTTAAAAGCTATTATATTAAAATCATAGAAGCAAAAGGTGCTAGATAATTCCAGTAGTTGAAGGAACCCAGATCAATGGGTTTTTCCAGGTGTGACAATGTTCTTCAGCCTTTCCTTTCCATTTCTGGATAACCATGGCCTGATGGGGTTTTCATGCTTTGGTTGAGTTGGATTTCCAGATGGGCTTGAATTTGAGTGGAGTGGTCTCGAGATTATACACAGTAAATCTGGATGTGAACACCTCGATTGAGACTAGGAATCCCTTGATCCGTAAATGGGGGGATACACAATACATTTCAATGGTGGTACCCTTGATTAGGCCTAGGAATCCTGATTTTGGATACACGATAAATGACATAGGGTGGAGACCTCGTAGGTGTAGGAATCCCTTGACCGGTAATGGTGGGATACATGGTAAAGCCGAGAGGTTGAGACAGAAAAATTCATCATAAATTAGTTGGAGAGATCCAATGGCATCCATGCTTGTTTATGACCTAGTGATCCGGTGAGGATTGTGGTAAAGCTTAGTTCTATTGATGAGGGTGAGGTGGTTTAGCCTTGGGAAGCCCTGGTTGGTTCTTTTGGTTTTAAGTCAAACATTCATGCTTGGAATATGGCACATGGGTGATTGACTGAAGAGACATTTGGCCCAACCAATCTATGGTCAGGTGGAACGTGGTAATCCCATACCGGGTTGGCTTTTACATTCATCAATGAGAGTTATTTTCCTTGGTATCTTATGTGTGAATGCACTGGCTTATATGTGGATTATATGGTTGTTGTATCCTTAATATATCTATTGGTTATATGCTAGTTATGAGCATGTTTTATTATAGTGATGATGTATGGCTCTCATAATGTTTTGATTTTTAAATGAACAGATAATGAATATATGACCTAATAGATGATAATTCATCTAATATGATATGGCATCAATGCTTCTTAGTGATTCTCGGATAAGTATGAGACCCCTATGCTCATATATGATATTTAAGCTTGTAGAATGCATATTTGTGACATGTTTGATGAAATGTCTGTCATGGCTATTAGGGGTCCAGTCAAGTCCTTATTCAAGTATTTTCATATGTATCTTTGTTTCGATGTTACTTTTCATTTCTGGAAGTTTCTTGGAGTTCTGGGTAGTGGCCTAAGTCATGGCCCTATAAAATTGGCACAAAATCTAGAGTCGTTGGCACATAACTACCTAGAAAAGTCCCTAGTTGTAGGTTTTCCTTGATGTGGGAGAAAATAGAGTTCCCAATCACATGCATGCCCATGTCAAGGGAGCGACTGAGAATCTAATGCAACATAATGTCAGTTTCTCTCAGGAGATGGTCACCTGGATGGGTTGGATGGCCCCTAGGGGTTGTGTTGCATGTGTAGAAGGTCAGGTTGTCTCTGTTATGTTAGTTCCACTGCCTTAACTATACATAGGGAGTTGAATCAGATCATAATAGCCTCTTGTCACATGTTTACATCAGTTTTCTGGTTACATGGGTAAATGTGGGAGGAGGGTTTTATATGAGCAAGAAAAATTACGTGGATCATGTCACAATATTAAATAGAGAAGATGGTTCCATGATACCTCAAAAGGAAAAAAGCTCAATGCAAGGAATGAAAAGAGGGAGCCATGTAGTTATGAGTATCAAATAAATTATACTCTCATGAAGAAAATATATAAGGCTTGTGGCATTGGCTTCAACTATTGTAAGGAAGTCTGGAATCTCCTCCAGTTTTTAGAGGAAACAAGGAAGTATCCTTGAATAGGAGCAGGGATCTATTCTCTAGTCAAAAGGAGAATATGGATGTCCTCTCTAGTTTAGAGGGAGTGATGTTGGACATCACATGTGAATTTTCTTCTTTAGGTGATGGAGAGAGAATGGTGGAGGACTAGATAAGCATATTTGGTTTCCTTGAGGATATAACATCCAATAAAGGAAAGGTATTGAGAATCTTTCAGGATAGGATAGGTGTCCAAGACAAGAGTTGTCAAAGAGGACATATATTCTTTGATGACTTAAGATTGTAGATCCAAGATAAGAATAGTCCTAAAAGGACATACCTTGTGGACATATGTATGGGGTATGTGCCTTATAAAGGTAGTGTGATATCACACGTAAAACCTCCCAACATAATTATCTTGATTAAAGTAGAGCTTGGTAGGCCTCAGAGATAGTGTTGGTCATGACGATGATGCTTAAAATATGGCTTATCAATATGACTCTTCTTATGAGAACTCTTCAATTTGAGAATAATGTTGTACTGGTTGTACAATTATGAATACCTCCCTAGTTAAGAGAGAGTGTTGAAAATGTAACTAGTTTCAGTCTTCATAATTGTTGTTGTACTCATTTCAATATGTATCATATCGAACAAAAAAAAGAATAAAAGAAAAAATTATTATTATTATTAAAGCATTGGTTTCATGCTAATTATTGATGGTATTCTATGTCAAATAATGTTCTTCGTGCTTCTAGGTTTTTTTAGGTCTTAGGATTTACTGCCATGAGTCAAAGAAGTCAACATCATGTTTATAAGACCCTTTCAAAAAATTGTAATTGTAAAAATAATTATTTTCAAGTCTAGAAAGTTATGGAAAATCTAAAAGTGCAAGTCGGCCCTAAAATCTACAAGTGATCCTAATGGAGGGGATTCGACCCCCTCGAAAGGCTATATATAAGAGCAGTTCGACCTCATTTGCAGCTCACTAAATCCACAAGTTCGAACTATCAAGAAATATTTTGATATGTAGGTGGGAAGCTAGAAAAAGAAGAGCGAAGGTATAAGTGAAGAAAGAAGGACAAAATATCTTGGTTTTTGGCTCTATTTCTCTCACACGTGTGAAGTTCTAAGGTTTATGGTGTTGCAAAAGGAGGTTCAAGTTACAGGTCTGAGTTACAGAAGGATGAAGTGCAGTATATTATGGCTGGAAGTGGGAAAACCCTACCTTGACCTCGTTGACATTAGAAGATTTATATTTCACTAGGTAGCTTTTAGGAGGAGGATGTATTAGGGTTTCCATAGAAGTTGCAAGGCAAAAATTGCAGGAACAAAGTTGTGAGATGAGTTTCAGTAGTGAAGTTGGAAGGTTGAAGTTGTTGGTGGAGAATCAAGGAAAGACTTGTTGGAGGGTTGACTTGGTACTTTGAGAAGGACTTGGTCTAGGGTTTGGGTCTTTATGTCTCATTTGAAGCAGATTCTATAAGAAGGGAAGATTTTTCTGGGTTTTCCCCTTGGAGGGGTTTTTCCTTGGCCGAGAGCCTAATCTTTATGCCCTCTATTAATAATGTTTTGTTCTTGATATTTTTTTGGTGCAAAAATATAATTAAAATAACACAATAATAATAACTAAGTTCGCAAGGGAATATTAAGAGGAAAATAAGAATCAATAACCTTCCACTTTGTATTTTCCAACATCAAGCTGGTTGTCTATGTCTTGGTAGAGAGTCATCATAGTAGTAGAATAATTGAATAATGCTTAAAAACAATATGACTATGAATGTTGGTTGCATGGTAAAGAGAACTGGTTGTTGGAGAGAGTTTATGGGAAGAATATCAAGTTGAATGCCCCCACAAAGTGCCTATATGGATAACCTTCTATAAGAAATTTCCAATGTTATATCACACTCTAAAAATATCGTAAGGGTTGAAGAGATATTTTAGGTTGAAGTTCGTTTAGGCTATTTGTGAATAAAGTAGGAAGTGCATGATAGAAAGTTGAACTTTGCACTAGTTCAAGGTATTCGGTTGTTCAGTCCAAATGAGATGTTCATGATGTAGATGCTAGAGAAGCCCCAATGGAGAGTTGTTCGAGGGTGCAGGTACATAAGGGTATTGACCTTTAACTCATGCATAAAATTATGTGTGATGGCATAGTTCCATTGTAGATCGAGCATTTGGTCCTAAAGTTTTTATTCAAGGGAAACACAAAGAATAACACCCAAATATGAACTTACTCTCCATACAGATTGATGACTTGGAAAAAGGATGTGGTTAGTGAGGTGGTATTGATTAAGAATTTATGATGACGTGACCTCTTGTGCAAGAGATATGTGGCAGTTAATTTTTTATGTTTCGGATGCCCAAGTGGGGAAATTCATTTGACATGTGGCATCACTTAGAGAATTCCATGTCGCATGATGACATAATCATGATGAAAAAGGTGTCATCAATAGATAATTTGGTACTATTGTTATACAACATTTTGTCACTATCCCTGTACTCCCTATTCACGAATCTTAGAGGACCCCTACAGTGATCCATGTGTACTTTTTTTCCATCATGAAAACATGCATTTGGATCCCTTAGAGTCTGAATACCAATCTCTCTTTTGATCATTCCTAGAGTAGCTCCCTAAAAACCCACTTTTTTAGAGCAGCGCGACCCTTAAGTGTCTCACTAACGCTTATGGAAAATCCTTAGCCTATGACTAACGTCGATCAACGCTTGTATGAACCCCATAGCCGCGCTGATCTACTTCTGGAAGATTTTTTATAAATGGAAACGAAGCTTCATGGCCTAGAATCTTTGAGGGCGGAGAGTTGGATGTTTGTTTATCAGGATATGGTCGAGATTCCTCCTTTGGCCCTCTTGTTCCTACAAAAGAGGAACCACCCAAGGAGATAAGCCTTTATCCCATCATAAGTGGATCCATGTCCCCTCCTCCATCATTATAAATTGATCACCTTCTAATGCCAATGTTAGTTAGAACATAATAGAAGAGAATAATAGTAGAGAAAGGTTTGAAGATTGTTATAGGCATAGCATGAGAGAGTTGAGACCCTTAACCTTCTCACATTGAGTTGGAAAAAGAGTGCTTTGGAGACGTGCCCGAATTCAGACCCATTGAAGGAGAGCTTCGACATCAAGGCGCAAGTTGTAACTCCCCTTTCTGATCATTAATATAAGACAACTAGTTTTTACTTTCCATTTTTGTTTGTTATTATGATGAAAATTCTAATGTTCCTTGATCTGTTAGATATATTTCATTCAATATAACTATTATTTGTTATATCTCGTTCTGTATTGTATTTTGTCTCTTGCCACAGGTATTGATCGTAAAAAGGAGGAAGGAACATGATTTTGAGTGCATGACAAGTGGATGCGCCCCAAGGGAACAAGTAATTGGCACAAGTTTAAGGTAGGCACTCCTATCATTTGTTTCCAATTGAATGTAATATAGGAAAGTAGATGCTTGTTTGTCTTGTTTGTTGCTAGACCCACCCTAGGGCTAGAGGGATCGTCTCTATCTATAGAGAGGATTTACCTAGACAACAAATTGGTGACTTCACTAGGGAGTTCCTTTTTCTAGTCTCCTTCAACTCCTTGAGTTTTTTTATTTATTTTTCGTCCACTTTCATCGAATGAATATCTCTCCTTTGTTGTTGGATTCTATGATTAATTACAGTCATCAATCTCCTTTCTAAAGTGATAAGCATGGATTTCTTTGATCAAAACCTTTTGTTTGTATTCATTTTCCTTGATCAACATTGTTAATTCCCTAACAGATGCGCTCATCGGCGCTAGATGTTTTAAAACAGAAGCGCTTATCCCCTTCCAGCGTGAGGTGCAGCCTCACAGGCACGTTGATTTCTGTGTAAAGGTTTTTAGGGTTTCCTTTCATTGATTTCCAGTGTCTCTTACCCTTATAGGATTCCTTCTCTATTCAGAATGCTTTCTTATCTTCTGTTCAGTGACTTGATTGTCTCAATTAGGTCATCTTTGGTCTCTTTCTTTTGAAATTGTGCATCCTCATCATCCTAGGGTTTCTAGGTGCTTTGTGTCATTTGAATGGTTGCATGCTTCGCTGAATTCCAAACATGTTTTTTAGTCAATTTTGTCATCTATTTCGAACCTTTTGGTTTGGTTGTATTTCGTTCTTCGATTGATTTCTATGATTTTATTAGCTTCTCATGCTAAAGGAAAACCCATTTTTAGTGAGAGTTCTTGTAGGGAGAACATCTCGTGGAGAGACAATCCACTCTTGTTTGAGGGTGTATGTCATTGTTATGGCAAAGAGCATGCTATGTACATCATCATCAACAACAATTAATGAATCTCCCACCACTATCTTGACACTGGGCCCAAAGACGTAGCCCACACATGGTGAAATACATTATCAAATGTGTCACGTTCGTGATTTGTTGATCGTCATTATGTTTCCTCTTGTTCAAGCATGCACATATGGTTTTTTTATGCTATTTTAAATGAACTTATATTAACATCACAGAAGCAAAAGATCTTGGATAATTCTAGTAGCTGAAGGAAGTCGAATCAAGTTTGGCATCAAAGTGGTCTTCTCACTGATCTGAATTGCGAGTGCGAATAATTGAACGTGCAAAAATGGAGGATGACAAAGAAATGTACGAGGGCTTCCTCAGGATGTCCAAAATGGTGGACATAATGTATGAAGCTTATGCGAAGTAGAAAGAAGGAGCAAAGAACGATGTTCCATCCACACATTCCAGTGAACATTCATCGCCTTCATCGTCTTCTCATCATTCAAATGAGGAGATAAACCAAAGCCTTCAAGGAAAGAAAGTTGAATTGAAGAGGCTTCTATGATAAGAGAAAGAGGAGCAGCAAATATTGTAGCTTTAGTTGTGAGCCGCGGAGGAGGCCTTGGAAGAATTGAAGCGCAACGACCAGAACCTTCAAGTAGAGGATGATGAATTAAGAAGGCTTCTAAAAGAAGAGAAAGACGAGAAGTAGAGATTGCAACTTTAGCTACAAGCCATGGAAGAGGTATTGGAGGAGTTAAATCGCAAAGAAGGCTTAGAGAAGCCATCATCACTTGTTTCATAATCGATACCTGAGGTAAACAATGTTTATCATTCTTCAATTTAATCTTCACATGATGTCATTTATATTGTAAATGTGGAGGTACCAAATACAGGAACTAACATGAGACTCCTTACCAAGATGGGGTATAAAGGAGGAGGACTTGCTATTAATGGAAAAGGCATGACTCAGCCATTGGAGGTCTTGCAAAGACCCCGATTCATAGTTTTGGGATACACCGAAGAATAATTCTTAAAGGTATCAGAAGCTTTCGAGACATTGTTGAAACCATCAAGGAAAGTGAATTATGGGAACACATCACCATCATCCCATGGTAGTGCACATTATAGAGGAAGAGCTGAGGAAATATATCATCGCCATAATTGTACCAGATACAACTAGACATGGTTGAAACCCTAGAGGAAAGAGAATAATTGGAACACTTCACCATCATCCCATCACAATGCATATTGTAGAGGAACGGCCGAGGAAAGCTCTCATCACCATAATTACACCAGAGAGAGGCAGGAAAGATATAACAAGTCTTGGTATTCTAGTATTCAATTCAATTGCAAGCATGTTGCTAATAATGAACATAAATCATGGCATCAAAAAACATGTAGTTTTTGTGGTTTACATAACCATGTGTTTGCTAAGTGATGGAAGAGAATGGCATCACAAGAGAGGATGAGGCATGAAAGACATTCTCCACATCAGGGAAGGAAGCAGGTTAAGAAGATTTGGAGGAAGAATAATTATTGCAATCATTACGACATAGGTGGTCATCAAATAGACACATATTGCAAGCTCCATCCAAAGCAACATCTCAAGGACAAAGCATTTGTGCATGAACCAATTGAAAAACTTGATCGACAAGCGAATCCACCACAGTAAGATGACCCATTCACTTTGATAAGTGAGATATGGGTTTTCAAGATGTGTTAGCTTGTTATGGTCATATTTTTACAAATCATGCATTAGACTATAACTTTAAAAGTGATGATGTTTTTTCCATCACTTGTTAAGCAACAATGATGTTTTGGCCTTGTATTGATAGTTAGGGTTTTATTTCCATTTTGATGTAAACTTGACCACAAAGTATGTGTTATAAAATTCTGGCAAGTATGGGATGCTTGGTTCGTAGTTTTTCGTGTAATAGAGCATGTAATTTGAAAAATATTGTAGTGCAACTTTGTAGAGGATGTAGGTGTTAGCTCATCGCTTGTGACTTCGAAGAACCAAGGTGAAGGAGAATGAAGGATGACCTATCAGGACACTTGTGGTGCAGACAATGTACCATTAGTTGCAAATTATGTTCATGCTTTTGGAGGACCAAAATCTCCTCAGTGGAGAGGAATGATCCAAGTGGTTCCAAACATGCTTAGAGGTCAAAGAGGACTCTGAATAGCAAAAAATTCAAAGTGGTAAGATTTCTCTCGAACTAGGTCCAGATCAAAGCACGTATCGCCCTGATTCCAACGGTGTGAACAACACTCCAATCTGAGCTCGTATGAAGGAAATAGGGCTGGTCAATTTTTTTTTCAAAGTGGGGAAGTGGGCCAAGTTTAATGGTCCTACAAATTGACTGACTCTTGGGTATGAAACATGGCTCCCGAAAGCGGGTGAAATTGGTGCCTTCTTAATTTTCCCAATGACCCTTAATTTTGGCAAAGTTGAAAGTGACCACTAAGTTTTAAAAAAACAAAAATAATTAAAAAAATATGGCAGGCCACCACCATCGCCACCCCATCACACCAACGGTAGAATCAATATTAAACAATGAATGTGGGTTGGCAAGCGTCCAAACACCACCACCCTGGTATTCAACATAATATGTTGGCGGGTGGTCAAACCCCGCCACCACACGACTTGACCACCAAAAAAATGGTGGTATCATGTTATATATATAGCACATTGTTGAGATTGCAACAAGATGATGAGCTTAGTGGAAAGGAGTCGCCTTCACTAAGTGGGCCCGCAGGCTATTTTTGGCGCAAAGTCTATTTTTAGACTATGTTTATTTTTGGACATATGGATCATGTTCTATGAGTTGCAGGATGCTATTTGTGGATGGTTGGTCAAGTTGGAAAAAATAGATGGACTTCTATTTTTAGACATACTAGGCGGAATCTATTTTTAGATTGCCAGGCTAAAAATAGATATGTCGAATATTATTAGCTCTTAATAATATTTGGACTCTAAACATTATCTTATTCTCTTGGAGCACTTCATTTAAGTGCATAGATGTGGCACAGGAGCTGATAGAAGGAATTACGCTATTCCTAAGGGTTAAGTGGAGCTATTGCATGGATACTTCAGTTAGAACTCATGTGAGAGAGTTTGGTGTAGTTGATTGAGGAAGTTAATGCAATTGTGTTCAGTTTAACTAATATAAACATAGTTGAGCTATTTGTATCTAGTTTAACTGATTGATACAATTAGTGAGAGTGGTGTGAATTAATTATTAATTAATTCACTAATTATAAACTCATTGATCAACTAAAGAATACATCAGTTAACTTCAGTGCATTGACAGTTTCAGTGGAGACCAGTGCAAAGATAGGTGAAAGGGCAAGTGTGACTATCAGTTGTGACTATAAGTGATGCATGGTTTGCATCCAACACTTGGTAGAGATGCCTATAAAGACTGCGTGAGCAAGGCTGGGGTAATTCATTCTCATCAAGAGGCATTCTTCAGCAGGGATTGCGCAGTAGAGGCAGGCTAAAGGCTGGCAAAGATCGGTGCATGGGATTTGCAAGATCGGGCTTGATTAGTGTGTAGCAAGTGGAGTTTATACTGAGAGCTTGTGAGGAGCTTTGTATGATGATTGTTACATGATCTCTATGACATATATAATATATAGATAGTTGGGGTTTTCCGCTTTAATATTTCCCATTACATACTGTGTTCATATGTGTGAATTTTTATGGTTTTAATGTGTGCATGCAATTGATTTTATTTTCGCATGTAATGATCAATGGTAGAAGAGATTATGTATTGTGCATGAAGATAAAATAGTGTGTGATCAGGAGAATCTCGGCGGATAACATATCAGTTATTCAAATTTCTACATGGTATCAGAGCGATATTGATCATTGGATCAATTGCAAAACATTGAAGCGGTTGAGTTTTTGTGCTGGTGGAATTCGAATTTGCAACAGTTTTTTCTTGGTGTCGAAGTTGAGATGTCTTTCAACGGATTGCGATTGGAGTATTCCCTTGAGGGCAGCTCGAATTATATTGCATGGAAGGACAAGATGGAGGCGGTGCTAGATGACAATGGGTTGAAGGAGTTCATAGATGCAGAAATTCCAAAGCCTACTTCTAGCGATGTTGATGTACTTGACGCATGGCAAAAGAAGACAGCAAAGTGTCGAAGGATTCTATTGGAAGGTGTGAAGGATCACATAGCATCCAGCCTTCATGGGAAAGCTTCTCCATTATTGATGTGGAAAGCTTTGACAGATTTATTCCAAAGCAAGAGCGACCAGAGGAAGTTGGCGCTCAAGGACAAACTCAGGAACATAAAGATGGAGAAAGGCGACAGTATGCCCAAGTACCTCACGAAGTTCATCCAATGCAGGGATGAGCTGGGAAGTGTGGGGGTGATTTTTGATGATGAGGACTTGGTGAGCTTGGCTCTCCTTGGGCTTCCGAAGAGTTGGAATTCCTATAAGGACTCTGTCAATGGTCGGGAGAAATTGCCAGGATGGGAGCGACTTTGGTCAGATCTTGTGCAAGAGGAGATAAGGCAGAGTACCAGGGATGGATCTTCATCAAAGAACTCTGATGAAGAGAATTGCGCTTTGCCTGCCAAAGCAAAGAAGTGGAAGAGCAAGAAATATTCTCAATCCGATGTGAAAGGCAAGAAGCATAACATGTCCAAGGTGAAGTGCTTTCACTATCACCAACACAGACATTATGCCACAAATTGTCCACAGAAGAAGAAAAATAAGCAGGCTGCTGGATCTGTAGCTGGAGAGGCCTTAGCCTCACAGTTTGAGTTGGATTTTTCACTGATCGCATGCTTGGTCTCAAGTATGACGGGATCAATGTGGTTTCTTGACAGTGGTGCGTCTTTTCACAGGAGATTGAGATTTGTTTACTGATCTGGATGAGAAAGATCTTGGAGTGCACATCAAGATGGGCGATGATGGTAGATACAGTGCGACCCGTATCGGTGCCATTTCCTTTGAGAGGGAGTCTGGTAAACCCTTCGTATTGAAGGAAGTGATGCATGTTCTAGGATTGAAGAAGAATCTTATCTGCGTGGCGATGTTAGAAGACAGGGACACTGATGTTGTCTTAGCGAGGAAAGGCTTTCTGCGTGATGGGCAGCCAGTGAGACCCGGAGGATAGGGGTTCGAATTAAGAACCTTTATCAATTGCAGGTAGATGGCTGTGCAGCAATGGCAGGCAAGGCAGAAGGAGTGGTGAGCCGGGATGATGGCGAGTTGTGGCACCGGAGATTGGGCCACCTTCACCATGGAGTTTTGAAGATACTGCAGCAGATTTCTACTAGGCTTCCTAAGGGTACTCTTGCGTAGTCAGATCAGTGCAAGGGATGTACATTGGGAAAATTTGTGAAATCCACCTTTCACGAGAAGGATAGTCGTGCCACGACGATCCTTGAGAGAATTCACACAGACGTGTGTGGACCTTTCTCAGTAGCTTCGACAACAAAGCACAGGTATTGTGTGATATTTGTTGATGATTTTTCTCGTAAGTGTTGGATCTTCTTCATGCAGAAGAAGAGAGAGACATACTCAAAGTTCTGTGAGTTCAAGGCACTGGTTGAGAAAGAATCAGGGAAGCATGTGAAGGCTCTTAGGAGAAAAAATGGTGGTGAATTCATCTCTGGCGAATTCAAGGACTTTTGCAGTGCAGAAGGAATTCGAAGACAGCTCATAGCACCTCATAACCCACAGCAGAATGGGGTTGCTGAGCGAAAGAACAGAACGATCGTGGGTGTTGCACAGGCGATGTTGCATGATCAGGGCCTACCCATACACTTGTGGGCGGAGGCATGCAATACTGCAGTATATGTACAGAATTGTTGTCCTCATAGGATACTTGGCATGAGTACACCCGAGGAGGCATTTTCTAGTAAGAGGCCTGATATTTCCCAATTGAGGATTTTTGGTTCACCTGTTTACATTCATGTGATGAAGGATGCCAGGAAGAAGCTGGAACCGACTGCGGAAGTTGGGATATTTGTGGGGTACACTGATACACCCCACAACTATCGTGTGTATTTGCTAGACAGTCGCAAGACTGTTGTGTGACGGGATATCAAATTTCATGAGGAGAAAGCCATGAAGTGTTCGCTTGAGAGGGAGCCACACTTGCATGCAGATGAGGAGCTATTATTTCCTAAGGATGAGTCTGAGGATGTGGATCAGCCACAAGATGAGGTTCATGGAGTCGAAGATACCACTCAGGCAGCGCAAACTGTAGAAATTTGCTGAATAATGATTAATTATCCACCGAGACTATCATGATCACATACAATTCGAATTTATATGCAACACATAATCTCTTCCACTCAGATCATCACACATGCGGAAATAAAATCAAGCGATAACACATCAAATCATCATACACATTAACACAGTATGTATGGGGAAAGCTTATAGCTGAAAACCTCGCAGCTATTGTGTATATTATAATGGAGAAATCATGTAACAAACTCAGTACAATACTCCTCACAAGTACTCAGTACTTTCTCATAAAGTTACACACAATCTAGCTTGGTTTTGAACAGGTTACTGGTTCAAAACTCACCGCCAATTGCCTTGCCTCTATTGCGTGTTTCAATGCTATGGGATGGCCTCTTTATATAGATAAACCACCAGCCTGAACTGCGCAATCCTCATGGGCTTACTCCACCTATTTTTTTGTTGCAAATAGCAACAGTATAGTCACAAATGATAGCTAACTCCACACTTTCATCTACCTCTTTCACTGGTCTTCACTGAACTGATCATGCACTGTAGTGAACTGATGTGTTCTTGAGTTGAATAATGAGTTACTAATTAATGAATTAAATAATATTTAATTCACTCCACTCATAACTAATTGATTAGCTAGTTAAACTAATCTCAACTAGTTCAACTAAAATAAGCAGAACACAACTCCACTATCTGTCTCATTAACTCCTCCAAACTTCTGCCACTGAAGTCCAACTGAAGTCAACCATGCATGATGCCATCAAACCCTTGGGAACCACGTGATTCCTCTGTCAAATGCATGAGCCACTTCTGTAGCTCGAACTGAAGTGCTCCAAGAGAGTAAACTGCTGTTTAGAGTCCAAATATTATTAAGGGTAAATAATATTTGACTTCCCTATTTTTAGGATAGGCAGTCTAAAAATAGACTTCGACCTATCGACCTATAGGTCAAAAATAGAGGTCCATCTATTTTTACCAACATGACCAATACTCCAAGAATAACATACTGCAACCCCTGGACCATGCTCCATATGTCTAAAGCTGGAGCTTTTGCGCCGAGAATTTTAACGGGCCCACTTAGTGAAGGCGACTTCATTTTTACTAAAGCTCCATCTTCTTTGCATTTTCCAACACTCCCTCTCGGCAAGAAATGGATTATCTGCAACCCTATCCACGCCTGCAATGGAAATTCAAACTTGCTCCACAGTGAGCGCCTTCGTGGGATGTCGGCATCCGATCTCCAGTGGGAACATGAAAGCATCATGATTCTCAAGTGAACAATCTACGATATGATGATACCCGATCTATATATA
Source organism: Pinus albicaulis (assembly GCA_034641835.2). NCBI lineage: Eukaryota > Viridiplantae > Streptophyta > Pinopsida > Pinales > Pinaceae > Pinus > Pinus albicaulis. The sequence goes on along the minus strand of CM076580.1, from coordinate 115,707,669 downwards.
CATGCCTCAACCAATCCTCTGTCTCTACCATGAACCATATCCCCGTGTGCCTCGATATAACGCAATACATGCTTGCCTGCCTTCCAGAAGAGCTTGGTAGGCTTAACCATGGCTTGCGAAAGCTGGTTAACAGCATAGCATATATCGGGTCGTGTATTGACCAGATACATAAGCGACCCCACCAACTGTCGATAGACAGTGGCATCCACTACCTCCGCTGAAGTAGCATCATCCTTCCTCCAACCACCAGGAAGAGGAGTGTCAACAGGCTTGCAGCCTTGCATGTTGAACCTCTCCAGAATCTCCCGGGCATACTTGCCCTGAGAAACAAACAGTCCACCGCTGCGCTGCCAAATCTCCAATCCCAGGAAATAATGAAGGATGCCCCAGTCCTTCATCTCAAACTCTCGTGCAAGATCCTCCTTGCATGAAAGTATCAACTGCTCATCGCCAGTCAAAATCAGATCATCTACATACAGTATGATGATCAACAGCTTCCCCTCCACCACAATCTGGTACAGGTTTGGATCTGCCTCACTCTTGGAGAATCCAAGCCGGTGAAGTAGCTGTCTATCCGAGTGTACCAAGCACGAGGTGCTTGCTTCAGCCCGTACAGTGCTCTCTTGAGTCGGCACACATGCGACTCACTGTTGAAGATCTCGAAACCTTCAGGCTGCTCTATGTACACCTCCTCCTCAATGAATCCGTTGAGGAACGCAGTCTTCACATCCATCTGATGAATGTGCCACCCCATCTGCGCTGAGAGAGCAAGGATCGTCCGTATGGAAGAGTACCTTGCGACAGGTGCAAAAGTCTCCTCATAATCGATCCCCTCGATCTGTGAGAAGCCACGGGTGACAAATCTCGCCTTGTACTTGTCCACACTCCCGTCAGCCGCCTGCTTCACTTTGTAAATCCATCGCGAACCCACCACTGATTTCCCCTCCGGTCTTGGGACAATCTCCCATGCACTGTTTATGACGATCGAATCATATTCTTCGACCATGGCATCAACCCATGCGGGTTCCTCCACAGCTTCCTCAAAAGAGGATGGCTCCGTCACGACACATTCACTCATAAGAGCCATGTATCCAGTGTACCGATCCGGTGACTGCCTCTGTCTGCGCTGTGCTGTAGGTGGTCCTACAACCTTCTCTGCATCTCGAGCCAGTCGCTCAGGTTCTGTAGTGCGCATGCGCCCTCTGATGGTTGGCGCTGCATGGGTGGTTTCTTCCACCTCTTGAACTTCCTCTTGTGGCTGATCCACATCCGGAAGCTCCTCCTTAGGAACTAACAGCTCCTCATCTGCATGCAAGTGTAGCTCCCTCTCAAGAGAACACTGCATGGCTTTCTCCTCCTGAAATTTTATATCCCGTCGCACAACAGTCTTGCGACTGTCTGGCACATACACCCGATAGTTGTGAGGTGTATCAGTGTGCCCCACAAATATTCCAACTTCAGCAGTTGGATCCAGCTTCCTTCTTGCATCCTTCGTCACATGCATGTAGACAGGAGATCCGAAAATCCGCAAATGGGAAATATCGGGCCTCTTGCCAGAATAAGCCTCCTCTGGTGTACTCATGCCAAGAACCTTGTGAGGACAACGGTTCTGCACATACACTGCTGTATTGCATGCCTCAGCCCACAAGTGAAGGGGTAGGCCTTGATCATGCAACATCGCCCGTGCAGCACCCACGATCATTCTGTTCTTCCGCTCAGCCACCCCGTTCTGCTGTGGGTTATGGGGTGCGATGAGCTCTCTCCCAATCCCTTCTGCGCTGCAGAACTCCTTGAATTTAGCCGAGATGAATTCACCACCGTTATCACTCCTTAGAGCAATCACTTTCTTCCCCGACTCCTTCTCGACCAGTGCTTTAAACTCACAAAACTTCGTGAATGTATCGCTCTTCTTCTGCATGAAGAAAATCCAGCACTTTCGAGAGAAATCATCAACAAAGATCGCATAATACCTGTGCTTTGCTGTCGAAGCAACTGAGAAAGGACCACACACGTCTATGTGAACTCTCTCAAGGATCGTCGTGGCGTGACTATCCTTCTCGTGAAAGGTGGCTTTCACATACTTCCCTAAGGTACACCCCTTGCACTGATCTGACTGCGCAAGAGTGCCCTTAGGAAGCCCAGTAGAAATCTGCTGCAAAATCTTCAAATCTCCATGGTGAAGGTGGCCCAATCTCCTGTGCCACAATTCGCCCTCATCATCCCGGCTCACCACTTCTCCCGCTTTGCATGCCATAGCTGCGCAGCCATCTACCTGCAACTGATAAAGGTTCTTGGTTCGAACCCCTATCTTCTGGGTCTCTCCAGTACTCTTACTGCGCAGGAAGGCTTTTCCTTCGCTGAAGACCACATCATACCCCTTATCCTCCAACATCGCCACAGAGATCAAGTTCTTCTTCAATCCAGGTACATGCATGAAATCCTTCAATACAAAGGGTTTACCAGACTCCCTCTGAAAGGATATGGTACCGATACCAGTCGCACTGTATCTACCATCATCGCCCATCTCGATGTGCACACCCAAATCTTTGTCCTCCAAATCTGAGAACAACTCCCGATCTCCCGTCATATGAAATGACGCACCGCTGTCCAAGAACCACACCGATCCCATCACACTTGAAACCAAGCATGCAATCAGTGAAAAGTCAAGCTCGAACTGTGAAGCCAAAGCTTCTCCATCTGCGGATCTTCCCGCTTGCTTGTTCTTCTTCTTCTTTGGACAATTGGTAGCATAATGTCCATGATCATGGCAGTGAAAACACTTCACTTTCGCCATATCCTGCTTCTTGCCCTTTGCACCAGAATGAGAGGTTTTCTTACCCTTCCCCTTCTTTGCTTTGGCCACCAAAGCGTAGTTTTCTTCATCAGCTCCCTTTGATGAAGATCCATCTCAAGTAGTCCTCCTTATCTCCTCCTACATGAGATCCGCCCAAAGGCGCTCCCATCCCGGCAGCTTCTCCCGACCATTGACACTATCTTGATATGAGTGCCAAGCCTTCGGAAGACCAAGGAGAGCCAGGTCGATCATGTCCTCTTCATCGACAGTAACCCCCACACTTCCCAGCTCATATCTGCATTGAGTGAACTTCGTGAGGTATTTGGCGATACTGTCGCCCTTCTCCATCTTGATGTTCCTGAGCTTATCTTTGAGCGCCAGCTTCCTTTGGTCACTCTTACTCTGGAATAGATCAGTCAAAGCTTTCCACATTAAATATGGAGTAGCCTTTCCATGCAGGCTGGATACAATATGATCCTTGACGCCCTCCAACAGGATCCTTCGACACTTCGCCATCTTCTTTTGCCATGCATCGACTTCAGTAGGATCAGTGGGCTTTTGGACATCCGTATCTACGAACTCCTTGAGACCATTATCTTCTAATACTGCTTCCATGCGATCCTTCCATGCAACATAATTCGAAATGCCTTCAAGAGCATATTCGAGTCGCAAACCGTTGAAAGACATTTCAAGGGCTACAGGCACAAAACAAAAGGCTATTTATAAATTCAATTCTACCTCAAAACTCCAACATCTAAAATGCGTGAGAACAAATTATTTCTAGCATAGAGATTGAGCGCAGGGGCGTTTCTTTGGATATAACTATCACCTTTCAGAGTTAAGAGGATGGATCCAGGAAGGCTACAGCCACTTGTACGGACTACGTCTACCCGAAATAAGTTTGTAATCCTTTGTGATGATCAATCTCACATTCAATGTCCGATACCATGTGAAATTTCAGATAATGATTAATTATCCTGAGCCTATCTACGATCACATACAATTCAATTTATATGCAACACATAATCTCTTCTACAATTAATTGTCACATGCGGAAAGAATAGAAGTGATAGCACATCAAATCATCACACACATTAACACAGTATGTATGGGGAAAGCTTATAGCTGAAAACCCCCAGCTATAGTATATTATAAATGGAGAGAACATGCAGCAAATACATAGTACAAACTCCTCACAAGTACTCGGTACTATCTCCCAAAGCTACACAAAAACTAGCTTGGTTTTGAACAAGTCACAGGTTCAAAACACACCCACTACTTCTCTGCCTCTATTGCGCAATCAAGGCTGGTCTAAATAGAGTCAAGTTTTGAATCTTGTAAATCTTGTGACAGTCATCATCCCAAAATTCCTCCAATTATTGTGCAAATCTCATGCACATTTGATGTCTTGATGTAAATGTGATAGCTGCCTCCACCCTTTCTCTACCTCTTTCACGGTGGTATCCCGCGGTCATGCCTTTGTAGTGGACGGTGTGTTCTTGAGTTGAATAATGAGTTACTAACTAATGAATTAAATAATATTTAATTCACTCCACTCATTACTAGTTTATTAGCTAGTTAAACTAATCTCAACTAGTTCAACTAAGTTAAACCGAACACAACTACACTAGTTGTCTCATTAACTCCACCAAACTTCTGCCACTAAAGTCCTAACTGAAGTCAACCATGCATGTGCTCACCAAACCCTTAGGAATAGCATAATTCCTCTATCAGATGCATGAGCCACTTCCAAGGCTTGAACTGAAGTGCTACAAGAGAGTAAACTGAAGTTTATAGTCCAAATATTATTAAGGGTAAATAATATTTGACTTCCCTATTTTTTTAGGATGCCGATCTAAATAGACATCGACCATACGACCTATAGAGTCGAAAAATGATTGAATCTATTTTTACCAACATGATCAATACTCAGAGCCAACATACGCAACCTGGACCATGCTCCATATGTCTAAAAAATAGACTTTGCGCCCCGAATTTGCTGCGGGCCCACTTAGTGAAGGCGACTTCATTTCACTAAGCTCCATCATCTTCTTGCATTTTCAACACCAACCATCGGAGCGAAGCACTACGAAGGTTTGGCGGCGCTCAGATACGAGAGAAAGGTTGTGGAGAACCTACATCACGGCGCAGTGAAGCCTTGATCCACGACCGACTATCTTGGATACATGGCTCTTGTGAGAAAATGTGTTGTGACAGAGCCATCCTCTTTCAAGGAAGCTGTGGAGGATCCCGCATGGGTAGATGCCATGGTGGAAGAGTATGATTCGATTGTCATAAACAGTGCATGGGAGATTGTCCCGAGACCGAAAGGGAAATCAGTGGTAGGTTCGAGATGGATCTACAAAGTGAAGCAGGCAGCTGACGGGAGTGTGGAGAAGTACAAGGCAAGATTTTTTGTCCGAGGCTTCTCACAGATAGAGGGGATCGATTATGAGGAGACCTTTGCACCTGTCACAAGGTATTCTTCCATACGAACGATTCTTGCTCTCTCAGCGCAGATGGGATGGCACATTCATTAGATGGATATGAAGACTACGTTCCTCAATGGAGTCATTGAGGAGGAGGTGTACATAGAGCAGCCCGAAGGTTTCAAGATCTTCAGCAGCGAGTCGCATGTGTGCAGGCTCAAGAGAAGCTGTTTGTATGGGTTGAAACAAGCACCTTGATAGGCAGTTATTTCCTTGGACTTGGATTCTCGAGTGAGGTGGATCCTAACCTATACCGGATTGTGGTGGATGGTAAAGTTTTAGCGTCATTGTACTATATGTAGATGATCTGATTTTGATAGGTGATGAGCTGTTGATACTTTCATGCAAGGAGGATCTTGCTAGAGAGTTTGAGATGAAGGACTTGGGCCTCCTTCATTGTTTCCTGGGATTGGAGATTTTGCAGCGCAGTGGTGGACTGTTTGTTTCTCAGGGTAAGTATGCCCGGGAGATACTGGAGAGGTTCAATATGCATGGCTGCAAGCCTATTAATACTCCTCTTCCTGGTGGTTGGAGGAAGGAGGATGCTACTTCAGCGGAGGTAGTGGATGCCACTGTCTATCGACAGCTGGTGGGTTCGCTTATGTATCTGGTCAATACACGACCCGATATATGCTATTCTGTTAACCAGCTTTCGCAAGCTATGGTTAAGCCTACCAAGTTGTTTTGGAAGGCGAGCAAGCATGTATTGAGATATCTCAGAGGCACATATCTTAGAGGCACATCGGGATATGAATTATGGTATAGACAGTCGGATGAGGTGAAGTTGTGTGGCTTCACGGATTCAGATTGGGCAGGGAGCCCAACGGACAGAAAGAGCACATCTGGAGGGATTTTCAGTATTGGGTCGACAGTAGTTTCTTGGTACAACAGGAAGCAGAGATCCGTGGCACTCAGTTCAGTAGAGGCCGAGTATATGGCAGCAAGTTTGGTTGCATGCGAGGCTATATGGATGAGGAAGATCCACAGTGAGGTTGTTCGTTTCACACTACATTGACTTCACACTACATTATTGTCTGACCCATCATCATATCAGAGATTGTGTGCAACGGAAGATCATGTTACTTTCATACATTCCCACGGAGGATCAGGATGCTGATATCTTGACGAAGGCGCTCACCAGGAGCAAATTCGAATACCACAGAGGCAGGATAGGGGTGGCAGATAATCCTTATCTTGTTGAGAGGGATTGTTGAGATTGCAACAAGATGATGAGCTTAGTGGAAAGAAGTCGCCTTCACTAAGTGGGCCCGCAGGCTATTTTTGGCGCAAAGTCTATTTTTAGACTATGTCTATTTTTAGACATATGGATCATGTTCTATGAGTTGCAGGATGCTATTTGTGGATGGTTGGTCAAGTCGGAAAAAATAGATGGACTTCTATTTTTAGACATATTGGGCGGAATCTATTTTTATATTGCCAGTCTAAAAAAAGATATGTCGAATATTATTAGCTCTTAATAATATTTGGACTATAAACATTATCTTATTCTCTTGGAGCACTTCAGTTAAGTGCACAGATGTGGCACAGGAGCTGACAGAAGTAATTACGCTATTCCTAAGGGTTAAGTGGAGCTATTGCATGGATACTTCAGTTAGAACTCATGTGACAGAGTTTGGTGGAGTTGATTGAGGAGTTAATGGAGTTGTGTTCAGTTTAACTAATCTAAACATAGTTGAGCTAGTTGTATTTAGTCTAACTGATTAATACAATTAGTGAGAGTGGTGTGAATTAATTATTAATTAATTCACTAATTATAAACTCATTAATCAACTAAAGAATACATCAGTTAACTTCAGTGCATGGACAGTTTCAGTGGAGACCAGTGCAAAGATAGGTGAAAGGGCAAGTGTGACTATCAGTTGTGACTATAAGTGGTGCATGGTTTGCATCAAACACTTAGTAGAGATGCCTATAAAGACTGTGTGAGCAAGGCTAGGGTAATTCATTCTCATCAAGAGGCATTCTTCAGCAGGGATTGCGCAGTAGAGGCAGGCTAAAGGCTGGCAAAGATCGGTGCATGGGATTTGCAAGATCAGGCTTGATTAGTGTGTGGCAAGTGGAGATTATACTGAGAGCTTGTGAGGAGCTTTGTATGATTATTGTTACATGATCTCTATGACATATATAATATACAGATAGTTGGGGTTTTCAGCTTTAAGCTTTCCCATTACATACGGTGTTCATATGTGTGAATTTTTATGGTTTTAATGTGTGCATGCAATTGATTTTATTTCCACATGTAATGATCAATGGTAGAAGAGATTTTGTATCGTGCATGAAAATAAAATAGTGTGTGATCAGGAGAATCTCGGTGGATAACATATCAGTTATTCAAATTTCTACATGGTATCAGAGCGATATTGATCATTGGAGCAATTGCAAAACATTGAAGCGATTGAGTTTTTGTGCTGGTGGAATTCGAATTTGCAGCAGTGTTTTCTTGGTGTCGAAGTTGAGATGTCTTTCAACGGATTGCGATTGGAGTATGCCCTTGAGGGCAGCTCTAATTATATTGCATGGAAGGACAACATGGAGGTGGTGCTAGATGACAATGGGTTGAAGGAGTTCATAGATGCAGAAATTCCAAAGCCTACTTCTAGCGATGCTTCCGTACTTGACGCATGGAAAAAGAAGACAGCAAAGTGTCGAAGGATTCTGTTGGAAGGTGTGAAGGATCACATAGTATCCAGCCTTCATGGGAAAGCTTCTCCATTCTTGATGTGGAAAGCTTTGACAGATTTATTCCAAAGCAAGAGCGACCAGAGGAAGTTGGCGCTCAAGGAAAAACTCAGGAACATAAAGATGGAGAAAGGAGATAGTATGCCCAAGTACCTCACGAAGTTAATCCAATGCAAGGATGAGCTTGGAAGTGTGAGGGTGATTGTTGGTGATGAGGACTTGGTGAGCTTGGCTCTCCTTGGGCTTCCGAAGAGTTGCCATTCCTATAAGGACTCTGTCAATGGTCGAGAGAAATTGCCAGGATGGGAGCGAATTTGGTCAGATCTTGTGCAAGAGGAGATAAGGCGGAGTACCAGGGATGGATCTTCATCAAAGAACTTTGATGAAGAGAATTTCTCTTTTGCTGCCAAATAAAAGTAGGGGAAGAGCAAGAAAGCTTCTCAATCCAGTGCGAAAGGCAAGAAGCAGAACATGTCCAAGGTGAAGTGCTTTCACTGTCACCAACACGGAAATTACGCCACAAATTGTCCACAGAAGAAGAAAAATAAGCAGGCTGCTGGATCTGCAGCTGGAGAGGTCTTAGCCTCATAGTTTGAGCTGGATTTTTCGTTGATTGCATGCTTGGTCTCAAGTATGACAGGATCAGTGTGGTTTCTTGACAGTGGTGTGTCTTTTCACATGACAGGAGATCGAGATTTGTTTACTGATCTGGATGAGAAAGATCTTGGAGTGCACATCGAGATGGGTGATGATGGTAGATACAGTGCGACCGGTATCGGTACCATTTCCTTTGAGAGGGAGTCTGGTAAACCCTTCGTATTGAAGGAAGTGATGCATGTTCCAGGATTGAAGAAGAATCTTATCTCTATGGCGATGTTAGAAGACAAGGGATATGATGTTGTCTTTAGCGAGGGAAAGGCTTTCCTGCGCAGTAAGGCAACTGGTGAGACCCGGAGGATAGGGGTTCGAGTTAAGAACCTTTATCAATTGCAGGTAGATGGCTGCGCAGCAATGGCAGGCAAGGCAGAAGGAGTGGTGAGCCGAGATGATGGCGAGTTGTGGCACCGAAGATTGGGCCACCTTCACCATGGAGCTTTGAAGATACTGCAGCAGATTTCTACTAGGCTTCCTAAGGGTACTCTTGCGCAGTCAGATCAGTGCAAGGGATGTACCTTGGGAAAATTTGTGAAAGCCACCTTTCACGAGAAGGATAGTCGCGCCACGACGATCCTCGAGAGAATTCACACAGACGTGTGTGGACCTTTCTCAGTAGCTTCGACAGCAAATCACAGGTATTATGTGATATTTGTTGATGATTTTTCTCGTAAGTGCTGGATCTTCTTCATGCAGAAGAAGAGCGAGACATACTCAAAGTTCTGTGAGTTCAAGGCACTGGTTGAGAAAGAATCGGGGAAGTAGGTGAAGGCTCTTAGGAGTGACAATGGTGGTGAATTCATCTTTGGCGAATTCAAGGAATTTTGCAACGCAGAAGGAATTCGAAGAGAGCTCATAACACCTCATAACCCACAGCAGAACGGGGTTGCTGAGCGGAAGAACAGAACGATCGTGGGTGCTGCACGGGCGATGTTGCATGATCAGGGCCTACCCATTCACTTGTGGGCGGAGGCATGCAATACTGCAGTATATGTGCATAACCGTTGTCCTCACAAGATACTTGGCATGAGTACACCCGAGGAGGCGTTTTCTGGTAAGAGGCCTGATATTTCCCATTTGAGGATTTTTGGTTCACCTGCTTACATTCATGTGACGAAGGATGCCAGGAAGAAGCTGGAACCGACAATATGTTGGGGATATTTGTGGGTACACTTACACCCCACAACTATCGTGTGTATTTTCCAGACAGTCGCAAGACTGTTGTGTGACGGGATATCAAATTTCATGAGGAGAAAGCCATGAAGTGTTCGCTTGAGAGGGAGCCACACTTGCATGCAGATGAGGAGCTATTAGTTCCTAAGGATGAGTCTCAGGATTTGGATCAGCCACAAGATGAGGTTCATGGAGTGGAAGAGACCACTCAAGCAGCGCCAACCATCAGAGGGCGGAAGCACACTACAGAAGCTGAGCGACTGGCTCAAGATGCAGAGAAGGTTGTAGGAGCACCTACATCACAAATAAGCAGCATGCAGACAAAATACTCTGACTGGTAAATCGGATACATGGTTCTTATGAGCAAGTGTATCGTGACAGAGCCATCCTCTTTCGAGGAAGTTGTGGAGGACCCCGCATGGGTAGATGCCATGGTGGAAGAGTATGATTCGATTGTCAGAAACAGTGCATGGGAGATTGTCCCAAGGCCGGAAGGGAAATCAATGGTGGGTTCGAGATGGATCTACAAAGTGAAGCAAGCAGCTGACGGGAGTGTGGAGAAGTACAAGGCAAGATTTGTTGCCCGAGGCTTTTCACAGATTGAGGGGATCGATTATGAGGAGACCTTTGCACCTGTCGCAAGGTATTCTTCCATATGGACGATTCTTGCTCTCTCAGCACAGATGGGGTGGCATATCCATCGATGGATGTGAAGATCGCGCTTCTCAATGGCTTCATAGAGGAGGAAAGGATAAGAGTGCACCAAGGTTCGAGATCTTCAACACGAGTCGCATGTGCAGGCTCAAGAGAGCGTTGTATGGGTTGAAACAAGCACCTCGTGCTTGGTACACACGGATAGACAGTTATTTCACCGGACTTGGATTCTCCAAGAGTGAGGCGAATCCTAACCTATACTAGATTGTGGTGGATGGTAAGTTGCTGATCATTGTACTTTATGTAGATGATTTGATTTTGACAGGTGATGAACTATTGATACACTCATGCAAGGCTGATCTTGCAAAGGAGTTTTAGATGAAGGACTTGGGCCTCCTTCATTATTTCCTGGGATTGGAAATTTGGCAGCGCAGTGGTGGACTGTTTGTTTCTCAGGGTAAGTATGCCCGGGAGATACTGGAGAAGTTCAACCTGCATGGCTTCAAGCCTGTTGATACTCCTCTTCCTGGTGGATGGAGGAAGGAGGATGCTACTTCGGCGGAGGTAGTGGATGCCACTATTTATCGACAGTTGGTGGGATCGCTTATGTATCTGGTCAAGACACGACCCGACATATGTTATGCTATGAACCAGCTTTCACAAGCTATGGTTAAGCCAACCAAGCTCTTCTGGAAGGCAGGCAAGCATGTATTGAGATATCTCAGAGGCACATCGGGATATGGATTATGGTACAGATAGTCGGATGAGGTGAAGTTGTGTGGCTTCACGGATGCAGATTGGGTAGGGAGCCCAACGGACAGAAAGAGCACATCTGGAGGTATTTTTAGTATCGGGTCGACAACAGTTTGTTGGTACAGCAGGGAGCAGAGATTTGTGGCACTCAATTCAGCAGAGGCCGAGTATATGGTAGCAAGTTTGGCTGCATGCGAGGCTATATGGATGAGGAAGATCCTGGTCGGGTTGTTTGGTTCACACTACATTGACATCCGGTATCATCATATCAGAGATTGTGTGCAGCGGAATATCATGTTACTTTCATTCATTCCAACGGAGGATCCGGATGCAGATATCTTGACGAAGGCGCTCACCAGGAGAAAATTCGAATACCACAGGGGCAGGATAGGGGTTGCATATAATCCTTATCTTGTTGAGAGGGAGTGTTGAGATTTCAACAAGATGATGAGCTTAGTGGAAAGGAGTCGCCTTCACTAAGTGGGCCCGCAGGCTATTTTTGGCGCAATGTCTATTTTTAGACATATGGATCATGTTCTATGAGTTGCAGGATGCTATTTGTGGATGGTTGGTCAAGTCGGAAAAAATAGACGGACTTCTATTTTTAGACATACTGGGCGGAATATATTTTTAGATTGCCACTCTAAAAATAGATATGTCGAATATTATTAGCTCTTACTAATATTTGGACTCTAAACATTATCTTATTCTCTTGGAGCACTTTAGTTAAGTGCACAGATGTGGAATAGGAGCTGACAGAAGGAATTACGCTATTCCTAAGGGTTAAGTGGAGCTATTGCATGGATACTTCAGTTAGAACTCATGTGAGAGTGTTTGGTGGAGTTGATTAAGGAAGTTAATGTAGTTGTGTTCATTTTAACTAATCTAAACATAGTTGAGCTATTTGTATCTAGTTTAAGTGATTGATACAATTAGTGAGAGTGGTGTGAATTAATTATTAATTAATTCACTAATTATAAACTCATTAATCAACTAAAGAATACATCAGTTAACTTCAGTGCATGGACAGTTTCAGTGGAGACCAGTGCAAAGATAGGTGAAAGGGCAAGTGTGACTATCAGTTGTGACTATAAGTGATGCATGGTTTGCATCCAACACTTAGTAGAGATACCTATAAATACTGCATGAGCAAGGCTGGGGTAATTCATTCTCATCAAGAGGCATTCTTCAGCAGGGATTGCGCAGTAGAGGCAGGCTAAAGACTGGCAAAGATCGATGCATGGGATTTGCAAGATCGGGCCTGATTAGTGTGTAGCAAGTGGAGATTATAATGAGAGCTTGTGAGGAGCTTTGTATGATGACTGTTACATGATCTCTATGACATATATAATATACTGATAGTTGGGGTTTCCAGCTTTAAGCTTTCCCATTACATACTGTGTTCATATGTGTGAATTTTTATGGTTTTAATGTGTGCATGCAATTGATTTTATTTCTGCATGTAATGATCAATGGCAGAAGAGATTTTGTATTGTGCATGAAGATAAAATAGTGTGTGATCAGGAGAATCTCGGTGGATAACATATCAGTTATTCAAATTTCTACACTCATAACAAACAATAATGCGGAACTGGCGGGGCTCAAACCTGCCCGACCCACGTGGGTCAACCCCCACCGAGCAGTTACATATTACATATATATTATATGTAATGGCCAGCCCCAAACCAAAACACATAAAAATGTATTACAACTTGCCAATGCCATATTCCATTTATCGTTCACATATAATCCAAACAACTTAATCGTTGTCAATTCAAACTCAAACCGCCACACCATTTTTATATAAGATAAATCAGCCAAAATGTTTATGCAGCGTTTAAGCAACCATAATGCGCCAAATTTTTAAAACGTAAAGTTTAAAATAAACACAACTTTCTAAGTTAGGGTGTTTGGTGGGGATTGAACCTCGAACCATGTGCCTCCCATTTTTGTGCGCCACGAATGTGCCAACGGGGAAACCTTTGGAAACTCCACCATCAAACTTATATTAAACTCACATTCACCGTTTGACTGGTAGAGTGTGGAGGTAATGGATCCATGGAAGAGTTTCGACCAACAAAACTAGGTGCGGAACCGTGAGTTGTAGAAGGGTGGAACCATGAGCCAAAGAATATCAAGATGCCAAGAAATATTTCTTTAAGGGCTAGAGATGTCGCTGTAAAATCGTTCTTACGGTCATTTTTGCACATTTTCTCGCTTGTAGTCCAACTGTGCAACCAAAATCTCCATTTGAGTAGCAGAAATGCAGGTGTCCAACAACAAAGAATCTTTGTCGAATCATGAGGAATCTAAAAGATTCGTGAAGGCCAGAGTTTGACGGTGTCTCAATTAGACAAATTAATACTCAATTTTACACTACTCGTCGCCAGGAATTCATTTGTGCAACCCATTTCCGTAGTCGAGCTTTGAATTTTGCGGCCATCTTCGAAAATGGAGGTACATGATGTAGTCATGTTATGTTTCCTTTTGTTACTGTTGAGATGATGTATTATTCTTGATATCCCTACTTGACACTATGTTTAGGGATACTTCTTGCCACATTATTGTGAGATTTTATTAGCTTCTCATGCTGAAGGAAAGCCCATTTTGAGTGATAGTTCCTATAGGGAGAACGTGTTATGGAGAGACAAGCCACTCTTGTTTGAGGGTGTATGTCCTTGTTATGACAATGAACATGATACGTGCATCATCATAATTAGAAGCAATTAATGAAGCAGTCGCCATTATCTTGACACTGGGCCCAGAGGCGTAGCCCACACTGGGTGAACTCCATTATCAAATGTGTCATGTTCTTTATTTTTTTATCTTCATTATGTTTCCTCTTGTTTAAGCACGCACATATGGTTTTTTTATTCTATTTTAAATGCAATTATATTAACATCATACAAGCAAAATATTTTGGATAATTCCGGTAGTTGAAGGAACCCAGATCAATGGGTTTTTATAGGTATGACAGTGTTCTTCATCCTTGCCTTTCCATTTCTGGATAACCATGGCCTGATGGTGTTTTCATGCTTTGGTTGAGCTAGATTTCCAAATGGACTTGAAGTTGAGTGGGGTGGTCTCGAGATTATACATGGTAAGTCTAGATGTGAACACCTCAATTGAGCCTAGGAATCCCTTGACCCGTAAATGGGGAGATACACAATAAAGTTCAGTGGTGGTACTCTTGATTAGGCCTAGGAATCCCGATTTGGGATACACTATAAATCACAGACGGTGGAGACCTTATAGGCGTAGGAATCCCTTCACCGGTAATGGCGGGATACATGGTAAAGCCGAGAGGTTGAGACAGACAAACTCATCACGGATTATTTGGAGAGATCTAGTGGCATCCATGCTTTATTGATGACCTAGTGATCCAGTGAGGATTGCAGTAAAGCTTGGTTCTATTGATGAGGGTGAGGTGGTTTAGCCTTGGGAAGCCCTGGTTGGTTCTTTTGGTTTTAAGTCCCACATTCATGCTTGGAATATGGCACATGGGTGATTGGATGAAGAAACATTTGGCCCAACCAATCTATGGTTGGGTGAAACGTGGTAGTCCCATACCGGATTGGCTTTTTCATTCATCAATGAGAGTTATTTTCCTTGGTATTTTATGTGTGAATGCACTGGTTTATATGTGGATTATATGTTTTTTGTATCCTTATTATTTCTATTGGTTATATGGTAGTTATGAGCATGTTTTATGACAATGATGATGTATGGCTCTCATAATTTTTTGATTTTTAAATGAATAGACAATGAATATCTGACCTAGTAGATCATAATGCATCTAATGTGATATGGCATAAATTCTTCTTAGTGATTCTCAAATAAGTATGAGACCCTATGCTCAGATATGTTATTTAAACCTGTAGAATGCATATTTGTGACAAGTTTGACGAAATGCCTTTCATGGCTAGTAGGGGTCCAATCAAGTCCTTATTCAAGTATTTGCAACTGTATATTTTTTCGATGTTACTTTTCATTTCTGGAAGTTTCATGGAGTTTTGGGTAGTGGCCTAAGTCATGGCCCTATAAAAGTAGCACAAAATCCATAGTCGTTGGCACAGAACTACCTGGAAAAGTCCCTAGTCGCAGTTTTTCCTTGATGTGGGAGCAAAAATAGTTCCTAGTGGCATGCATGCCCATGTCAAGGGAGTGACTAAGGATCTAATGCAACATAATGTCAATTTGTCTCAGCAAATGGTCACCTGGATGGGTTGGATGGCCCCTGGGGGTTCTATTGTGTGTGTATAAGGTTAGGTTGTCTGTGTTCTGTTAGTTCCACCGCCTTAACTATACATAGGGAGTTGAATCAGATCAATGTAGCCTCTCGTCAAATTTTTACCTCGATTTTCCGGTTACATGTGTAAATGTGGGAGCAGGGTTTTATATGAGCAAGAAAAATGACCTTTATCATGTCACAATATTAAATAGAGAAGATGGTTCCATGATACCTCGAAAGGAAGCAAGCTCAATGCAAGGAATGAAAAGAGGGAGCCATGTAGTTATGAGTATCAAATAAATTATACTCTCATGAAGAAAAGCTATAAGGCTTGTGGCATTGGCTTCAACTATTGTAAGGAAGTTTGGAATCTCCTCCAGTTTTTAGAGGAAACAAGGAAGTCTCCTTGAATAGAAGCAGGGATCCATTCTCTAGGAAAAAGGCAAATATGGATGTCCTCTATGGTTTAGAGGGAGTGATGTTGGACATCACATGTGAATTTTCTTCTTCAGGTGATGGAGAGAGAATGGTGGAAGACTAGATAAGCATAATCAGTTTCCTTGAGGATATAACATCCCATAAAGGAAAGGTACTGACACTCTTTGAGGATAGGATAGGTGTCCAAGACAAGAGTGGTCAAAGAGGAACGATATTCTTTAAGGACTTAAGATTGTAGATATAAGATAATAATATTCCTAAAATGACATACCTTGTGGACATTTGTATGGGGTATGTGCCTTATAGAGGTAGTGCAATATCACACGTAAAACCTCCCAGCATAATGCTCTTGATTAAAGTAGATCTTGGTAGGCCTTAGAGATAGTGTTGGTCAAGATGATGATGCTTAAAATATGGGTTATCAATATGACTCTTCTTATGAGAACTATTCAGTTCGAGAATGATGTTGTACTAGTTGTACAATTATGAATACCTCCCTAGTTAAGAGGGAGTGTTGAAAATGTAACTAGTTTCGATCTTCATAATTGATGTTGTACTCATTTCAATATGTATCCTATGAAATAAAAATAAAAATAAATAAAAATGTATTATTATTAAAGCATTGATTTCATGTTCATTATTGATGTTATTCTAGGTCAAATCATGTTCTTCGTGCTTCTAGGGTTTGTTAGGTCTTACGATCTATTGACATGAGTCAAAGAAGTCAAAATCATGTTTATAAAAACCTTTCAAAAGATTGTAATTGTAGAAATAATTATTTTTACGTCTAGAAAGTTAGGGAAACTCCAAAAGTGCAATTCGGGCCTAAAAGTTACAAGTGAGCATAAAGGAGGGGATTTGACCCCCTAGAAATTCTATATATAGGAGAAGTTCGACCTCATCTGCAACTCACTAAATCAACAAGTTTGATCTATCAAGAAATATTTTGATCTGTAGTTGGGAAGTTGGAAAAAGAAGAGAGAAGCTATAAGTGAAGAAAAAAGGACAAAACATCTTTGGTTTTTGGCTCTATTTCTCTCACAAGTGTGAAGTTATATGGTTCCTTGTGTTCGCAAAAGGAGGTTGAAGTTGCAGGTCTGAGTTACAGGAGGACGAAGTGCAATATATTGTGGCTGAAGTGGGAAAACCCTACCTTGACCTCGTTGACATTATAAGATCTATATTTCACTAGGTAGGTCTTAGGAGGATGATGTATTAGGGTTTCCATATAAGTTGCAAGGCAAAAATTACAGGAACAAAGTTGTGAGATGAGTTGTAGTAATGAAGCTGGCAGGTTGAAGTTGTTGGTGGAGAATAAAGGAAATACTTGTTGGAGGGTTGACTTGATACTTCGAGAAGGACTTGGTCTAGGGTTTGGGTCTTTATGTTTCAATTGAAGTAGATTCTATAAGAAGGGAATAGGTTTAGGGGTTTTCCCCTTGGAGGGATTTTTCCCTAGTCGAGAGCCTAATATTTGTGCCCTCTATTATTACTATATTGTTCTTGATATTTTTTTGATGAAAAAATATAACTAAAAGAACACAAGAATAATAACTAAGTTTGCAAGGTAATATTAAGGTTAAGTAAAATAAGAATCAATTTTTGGAATCACGATTTTCGCTAGACCAAAACCCAAAGGCGTTATTCTCTGATTTATCGCCAGAGTTAGGATCAACGAGAGGCGGTTAGTCCATGTCGCGAAACACACGGGGAGAGTTGAACCCAATGTCCAACAATCTCCCCCGCAACGCGAGCCGGGTGAGTTTCAAACGCGAGAAATTTCATTTTGATACCACTTGTTGGAATCACGATTGACGTTAGACCGAAACCAGCAGGTGTTAGTCTCCGCTACAATCGCCAAATTTAGGATCAACGAAAGGTGATAAGTCCATGTCGCGAAACACACGGGGAGCATTAAACCCAATGTCCAACATCAATATCCTTCCACTTTGTATTTTCCAACATCAAGTTGGTTGTCTATGTCATTGGTAGAGAGTCATCATAGTAGTAGAATAATTGAAGAATACTTAAAAACAATATGATTATGAATGGTGGTTGAATGGTATAGAGAACTGGGTGTTGGAGAGAGTTTATGGGAAGAATATAAAGTTGAATGCCTCCACAAAGTGCCTATGTGGATAACCTTCTATAAGAACTTTCCAATTCTATATCACACTCAAAAAATATTGTTGAGATTGCAACAAGATGATGAGCTTAGTGGAAAGAAGTCGCCTTCACTAAGTGGGCCCGCGGGCTATTTTTGGCGCAAAGTCTATTTTTAGACTATGTCTTTTTTTAGACATGTCGATCATATTCTATGAGTTGCAGGATGTTATTTGTGGATGGTTGGTCAAGTTGGAAAAATAGATGGAATTCTATTTTTAGACATATTGGGCGGAATCTATTTTTAGATTTCCAGTCTAAAAATAGATATGTCTAATATTATTAGCTCTTAATAATATTTGGACTCTAAACATTATCTTATTCTCTTGGAGCACTTCAGTTAAGTGCACAGATGTGGCACAGGAGCTGACAGAAGGAATTACGCTATTCCTGAGGGTTAAGTGGAGCTATTGCATGGAGACTTTAGTTAGAACTCATGTGACAGAGTTTGGTGGAGTTGATTGAGGTAGTTGGTGGAGTTGTGTTCAGTTTAACTCAGTTAGACACAGTTGAGCTAGTTGTATCTAGTCTAACTGATTGATACACTAGTGAGAGTGGTGTGAATTAATTAATAATTAATTCACTAATTATTAACTCATTAATCAACTGAATAATACATCAGTTAACTACAGTGCATGGACAATTTCAGTGGAGACCAGTGGAGAGATAAGTGAAAGAGCAGTGTGACTATCAGTTGTGACTATACTGGTGCATGAGTTTGCACCACACATTGATGGAGATGCCAATGAGGATTGCGCAGTGCAAGCCAGGTGGATTCGAACTCATTCAGAGCCCATATTCAGCAGGGATTGCGCAGTAGAGACAGGCTAGTAGGTGGCAGTGGATCGGTGCATGGATTTGCTAGATCAGGACCTGATTAGTGTTTAGCGATTGGAGATACTGAGAGCTTGTGATAAGCTTTGTATTATGATTGTTACATGATCTCTATGACATATATTATACAGATAGTTGGGGGTTTTCAGCTTTAAGCTTTCCCATAAATCATTGTGTTAATGTGTGTGAATTTTTATGGTTTTAATGTGTGCATGCAATTGATTTGATTTCTACATATGATGATCAATGGTGGAATAAATTATGTATTGTGCATGAAGTCAAATGGTGTATGATCAGGAGAATCTTAGGCATATAAAATATCAGTTATATAATTTCTACAAATATCGTAAGGGTTGAAGATATATTTTAGGTTGAAGTTAGGAAGTCTGCCTTGGTTGAAGAAGTTCTAAGGTTTAGGATATTTGTGAATAAAGTAGGAAGTGCATGACAGAAAGTCGAACTCTGCACCAGTTCAGGTTATTCGGTTGTTTCGGTCCAAATGAGATGTTCATGATGTAAATGCTAGAGAAGCCCCAATGGAGAGTTGTTCGGGGGTGAAGGTACATAAGGTCTTGACCTTTAACTCATGTATAAAATTTTATGTGATGGCATAGTTCCATTGTAGGTCGAGCATTTCGTCCAAATTTTTTCATTCAAGGGAAACACAAAGAATAACACCCAAATATGAACTTAGTTTCCATAGAAGTTGATGACTTGGCAGAAGGATGTGGTCAATGAGGTGGTACTAATCAGGAATTGATGATGAAATGACATTTTGTGCAAGAGATATGTGGTAGTTAGTTTTTTATTTTTCGTATGGCCAAGTGGGGAAATTCATTTGACATGTGGCATCACTTAGATAATGCCATGTGGCATGATGAAAGAAGTGTCATCAATAGAAAATGTGGTACTGTTGTTATACAACATTTTGTCACTGTCCCTGTACACCCTGTTCACGAATCTTGGAGGACCCCTACAGTGATCCATGTGTACTTTTTCCATCATGAAAACATGCCTTTGGATCCCTTACAGCCTAAATATCAATCTCTATTTTGATCCTTCCTGGAGTAGCTCCCTAAAAACCAACTTTTTGGAGTTGCGCAGCGCTTCAATGTCTCACCAGCGCTTATGGAAAATCCTTAGCCTGCGACTTGCGTCGATCGACACTGGTATGAACCCCATAGCCGCGCTGATATACTTCTAGAATATTTTTAAAAAATAGAAACGAAGCTTCATGGCCTAGAAGCTTTGAGGGTGGAGATTTGGATGTTTTTTGATAAGGATATAGCCGAGCTTCCTCCTTTGGCCCTCTTGCTCCTACAAAAGAGGAACCACCCAAGGAGATAAGCCTTTATCCCATCATAAGTGGATGCATGTCCCCTCCTCCATCACTATAAATTGATCACCTTCCATTGCCACTGTTAGTTAGAACAGAATAGAAGAGAAGAATAGCAAAGAAAGGTTTGAAGATTTTTATAGGCATAGAAGGAGAGAGTTGAGACCCTTAGCCTTCTCACATTGAGTTGGAAAAAGAGTGTTTCTGAGACGTGCTCAGACTCTTACCCATCGAAGGAGAGCTTTGACATCAAGGCACAAGCTATAACTCCCCTTTCTAATCATTAATATGATACAACTAGTTTTTATTTTCCATTTTTGTTTGTGATTATGATGAAAATTCTAATTTTCCTTGATCTGTTAGATATATTTCATTCAATATAAGTATTATTTTTTCTATATTGTTTCGTATTGTATTTTGTCTCTTACCATAGGTATTGATCGTAAAAAGGAGGAAGGAACGTGATTTGGAGCGAAAGACAAGTGGATGTGCTGCAAGGGAACAAGTAATCGGCACAAGTTCAAGGTAGGTAATCCTATCGTTTGTTTCCAATTGAATGTAATCTAGGAAAGTAGATGCTTGTTTGTCTTGTTTGTTGCCAGACCCACCCTAGGGCTAGAGGGATTGTCTCTGTCTGCAGAGAGGATTTAACTAGACAACAAATTGGTGACTCCACTAGGGAGTTCTTTTTCTAGTCTCCTTCAACTCTTCGAGGTTTTTTTTTTTTTTTTTTTTTTTGTCGAATGACTATCTCTCCTTTGTTTTTGGATTCTATGATTAATTACAGTCATCGATTTCCTTTCTAAAGTGATAAGCATGGATTTATTTGATCAAACCCTTTTTTTTTAGTCATTTTCCATGATCCATGATGTTATTGCCCTAGCAGATGCTTTGATTGGTGCTAGATGTTTTAAAATAGAAGCGCTTATCCTGTTCCAGCGTGACGTGCAACCTCACAGGCATGTTGATTTCTGTGTAAACATTTTTAGGGTTTCCTTTCATTGATTTCCAGTGTGTCTTACTCTTCTAGGATTCCTTCTCTGTTCAAAATTCTTTTCTTCTCTTTTGTTTAGTGACTTGATTGTCTCAGCTAGTTCATATTTGGTCTCTTTCTTTTAAAATTGTGCATCCTCATCATCCTAGGGTTTCTAGGTCCTTTCTTTCATTTGAATGGTTGCATGCTTCGTTGAACTCCAAACCTATTTTTGAGTTAATTTTGTCGTCTATTTCAAACCTTTTGGTTTGGTTGTATTTTGTTCTTCGACTGATTTCTGTGATTGGAGTTTTCAAGTATCCATTTTGTGTGCATTTGGATCTCTCTTCCATTGACAAGCATATATCACATTGCTTGTTTTCAACTGAAGGATGTTTCTTTGTATGTCAATGAGTGTGAAAATTGAAAAATGCTTTGTTTCGAGGAATTGATTTGAGATTTCTCTTTGGTACTTTGATTATTGCATCTTGTAGCATTTTGATAAATTTCATTAGATAGAGTACTTGAAATGAGTAATTACATTTGAAGTGTGTTTTGCATCCTTTTTGCATTGTGTTTATATAAAACCAAAAAAAAATTGCATTCATTGTTGCATTTGAAATGAAAAGCTTCATTTCAATTGCTTCTGGTGCATTTAGTAAAAACTAAGAAAGTGAGAGATTTTCATTTTTCTTTGGATTATGCACTTAAATAAGTAGTGAAAATTGTAATTTAGTACATCTATCTAATTGTTGCATTGATTGTGTGAACCTCTTCCTCTTAATTAGTGTATTTTTTCATCGAAATGAACAATTGTCTTTTTCTCATATAGTTGCATTTTAGGGATTGAGGTGACATCAGTAAGGCCTTAGAACCGAGACTTAAATTCAAGATAAACTTTAAAATTTATTCAATGAACCTAAGGAGCATTTCGAACTTAACGTAAACAATTTAGAGGTCTAGGCTAGAGACGTGTTCCAGCGTCTATAAACCTGGCAGTTGTCGCTAACAACCTATGTTGCATATCAGGAGTGAAACCTCATCCCATGTACGAAAGTATATAGAACTTGCGACACATATGATAACTATATCGGGACGCTCTCACTGAACGATTCCACATGAGACAGTGCCAACGCAGACTTGTGCTCCCCATATGGTTCAGTATACAACAGGAGACCCCACTAGGTTGTTATCCTTTAGTCACAGGTAACCGAGTCTGTCGCCTTATAAACGTGATACACCGAACACAACATTCGGGGAGATTGCCTGCCCGTACTTCTTGGCTTACCAGGAGGTATTCTACATTTCACAGATACTTGGTAAACCCTCTTGCCTAGAACAATCCCTTTTTTATTTATTTTTGTTTTTAGGTTCTAAAACCAATTACCCATGATAACATAACATACCCATAAATTTATTTCTTGGCCACATCATGAGTAACTCATTATAAATACATTGTTAAAATCCTTGAATAAATCACTGCTTTTCCTCTTTTTACTACTAAGTTAAAGTCACCGTGGCTGAACCATCAATTTCAGCTTCCCCTTCCTCATCCAATACCAAAGGGACATCACCACAGGTCTCTTATGACGCTTCACCATCGATTCGAGTCCAAAGTGTTGAGCTTTCTATCCTTCCAAGTGTTCAAACCCTTGCTACTCGATCTCCTCCTGACAAGCCAGTTAACTTTATCTTGTTTCCTCAAAATCTGTTGTTTGATTCTATATAAGTCTCTCCTCAACGATAGTATAGCCCGTTCGATACACCAGTTTTACCTTTGGTGCCTTCACCACGTACACATCGTACTACCGCTTGTCATTTATTTCCACCTATGGCTTCCGAAAGTGAGGTCTCATCTCCCCTTGAAGTTTTAAGTTCTCTTAGTGGTATGGACAAGCCTTTGTATGAAGGGCATCAGTTCCCTCCTAAACACTTTCCTTACAGGGGGTAGGCCTCTCAGCCCTCTACCCAGCCATCAATTCCATATGATTATACGTCCTTGGGACATTTAGTTTCTAGTGTTTCAAGTTCCATGTCCTTGTACCACAACACCATTTGGAAAAATACTACGATACCTACATCTGGTATGTTTGTATCTGGTACATCCTCTACTATCCCTACTCAAACTATAGTTATGTCAATTCCAACACACCCAACTATCTACATTAGTGCTTACCCCCATCAGTGTACCAATGTCGATTTCGTTGATCCCAACTGTCAGGGGGCAGCCATCCTTGTCAAATGTCTCCCAAAATTCAACTGGACCGTCTGTCAGTGGATTAAAAACTCACATTAAAGGATATATTCAACCTATTGGTAGTATCCCTATTCCTTCCAGATCATCTATTCCGGCGGGGTTAACCTACGATCAGTATCAGCAAGATTTTCAAATCCAAACACTCAACCAAAAACCCTATTTCCCTTATGGTTCTCAATAGTTTCAGACTCCTCTCCTAAATCTGCAAGGGTTTCAAGGTCAGTCTGGGATTAAGTCAGGGGCTTATGCATATCAGCAGGGGCCTACTTTCGTTTAACAACGACCCTATGTGCAACAAGGGTCGTCTTATGTTCAATCATATCAACCCTTTGCTCACCAAAGTCAGTTTTCTTATGCTCAACAGGGACAACCTTTTATTCAACAAGGACAACCTTACACTCAGCAATGACAACCTTTTGTTCAACAAGGACAACCCTCATCTCAACAAGGTCAAATTTTTGTTCAGTTAGGTCAACCTAGGTCTCAGGGCCAACCCGGCCAACCTCAACAACCTCAATGTACGATGATGCAAAATCCTTAAGGTCAACCTCAACGTACCATCATGTCTAATCCTCAACAACCTCAAGGTCAACCTTTGGGTTCACAAAGTCACCTTTTGGGTTCACAAGGTCAAACTCAAGGTACTATGTTTCAACAATAGCAAAATCCATATGCTATGAATTATGCTCAGGCTAGACCTCAGTGGTCTATTGCAGGTCAAAATCTGTTTTTTGGTCCACAACCAGGATATGTTAAAATATCCAAGGTTTCAATCCTTATGGGAAAAATCCTTTCGGAAAAAACCCATGGGGGAATAATTTCTCCCAACCTGGTTGGAATCCGCAAATGGGCCTTTACTAGAGGCTAATTATTCCTTTTAATCGCAATTTCCTTTTCTTGCAACATTGGAACTACCCGATGTGCCAAGATTGACTAATGATCTGATTCTCCATAATCCATATTGGATTTATGTTCCTACTAAGATCCCAAGAGATTGCCCTAAATTTTAAGGCAATTCTGGAGAAGACCCCCGGGAACATGTCATGACATACCATCTCCGGTGCTCTTCTAACTCCTGGGTTGATGACTCCGTCCGTTTGCGTCTTTTCCAAAGAACTTTGATCGGTGCCGCTACAAAGTATTACATCAAACTTCCTCATAGAACATTCCAAGATTTCAATTATCTAGCTATGGCTTTCCTCATGCACTTATAGTTACATGTTCATTATGAAACATGAACTCACCTCCTCACATCCTTGAAACATGATACCGCTATGCACATCTTCGATCACATCCATGAAGGGAGACGGTGCGTCGTTTGATAAAATTCGAAATTCTTGATCAACTCTTGACCGAATGGTTCACCAAATAATACGTCAATAATATTGCCAAGGATATTTATATGACAGCATGTGTCATGGAAGAACAAGCCATTTCTTGTGCACAATACCTTGGTCTGGTTTATTCCCAGTCTGGCACGTTGTATGTTCTCTTTCCTAATGCTCTGCGCGCTTCTACCAAACCTGAAACTTCGAAATCTCTCACAACACCACCTATCGACGACATCATTGGGTCAGTTACCCAGAATTCTCGAAAGTCTTCCTCTACTTTTAGTAAGTAAAAATACCCTTCCTCGTCTGTTTTTGTCTCGCAGAATCCTTCGAATCCTGGTAAAAATGCGTAGGTTAATGTCGTCCAGTCTACCGTGACAGACAAAAATTCCAAAGGTAAAAATAAAGGCAAAGGCAAATCCAAATATGATGCCCTAAAACAGGGTTCTCCTAATTCTAATACTAATGATGGAAATATGCACAAGCCTAAGTACCCTTGCCTAATATTTGACGACAAACACTACACTAAAGACTTCCCCTGACGGGTTGAAGTTAGTCGTTTACTCAAAGGTACTCAAGGAACTCCGACTGTCCTCAAAGAACCATTTATGTCTCAGCAAACTCAGATGGTAGACCAACCTCCATCTTCTTCTTCGCCTGGTTCCCAAGTGCTTATTATGAATGGAACAACACCCATTTCCGTGGCCACCAATTCCAAATATTATTCAACTCATCCCCATCAGTCGACGGAGAAATAAATTGTCGATGCTCCTTCTCCTTCAACTCCGCCCACTTTCGGTCTTCCGCATATCAAAAGACCTAGTTCTGATCCCGTCATCTGACCACCTTCTAAAGGTGTGTTTCAAAAATACTCTTATAACCTGAATGCCCAAGCTACTCAACATTACAATATTGTTGAGGATTTGGCTCAGACACCTTTCGCTATGTATGCATTAGAGGTTCTTCAAAGATGTCCTTCACAACAGAAATCACTACTATCCGCAATTTGAGGAATTGATTTGACTGATTCGAGTCTCATCACTTTCAATCTAGAAATCCACATTCCGTGCCTTCCCCATCAGCTTGCTTTCCTCATTCAAGTCATCATTAATGGAAATAAAATCCATCAGTCAGTCGTGGATGAGGGTGCATCCACTTGCATCATGTTTGTGTCTTGTTGGAAAGCCATCAACTCTCCGACTCTTAGCCAATCTTCGAACACCTTGGAGGCTTTTGATGGAAGAGATTCTCGTCCTTTTGTATTCTCCCTAACCTGCCTATCACTTTGGAAGGAAAAACGATAAATGTCGAAGTAGAGGTTGTTGACGCTAAACTCAATTACAATCTTCTACTCGGTCGCAATTGGACCCACGCTATGCTTTGTGTGTCGTCCACTCTATTTCGTGTCCTTCGTTTCCCACATCAAGGGAATATCGTCATTGTCGACCAATTGTCCTTTTTTGCTTCTACTTCCTCGGAAAGCAACGTTCCATATGTGGAGCATGCCACCGCACCATATGAGAGTGTGGGGGCAAGACTTTTTAAAGCTTCTTCCTTAATGGGTCTTTTTTCTCTCCCACCACCGAACACTGCTCATATTGACATGTTCTCTACTTCGTTTGATCCTCGGATCATTCCTTCTCTTGATAAAATTGATTCCTTCGGCGATGTTATGCCGTTAAGCCTTGTTGAAATTAATTATTCTGAAATTATCTTGGCTTCGGATCCCGATCCTGATCATACTACTCCTAGTATGCACTTCGACGTGTATTCTCAATCTCCTTGGCTTGGTTCTTAAAATTCTTCTAATCCCTTGAACGAGATGTTTCCTTCCGACGAAAGTATCGTCCAGACCATGTCTCTCAAGGAAACCATCATTGTTCTTCGTTTCTTCCAAGCTATGGAGCAATTCCTTCGTGTCTTGAAAATTTTGCTTCCCATGCTTTGACTTGTCCACTTCAGACACCCATCTTAACACATGAGGTATTTTTCTGAAGGAAACATGGGAAACATCACTGCTACGATTCCTATCGACATTTCTGTCAAACCAGGAATCATCGAGAACATCCATATCGGGGTAACTTGCTCTTCGAATGAGATCAAGCTTTACTCCAGTATTTTTCAAGAGTTCTAAGATGTCTTTACATGGTCATATGAAGAAATTCCTGGCATTGATCCCAGTATAGCGGTGCACGAGATACCCACTCATCCTAATGCGAAGTTTGTGCATTAATGACTCTACCCCGTGAATCCTAGAAAGGCAGCCGCTATAAAGGGAGAAGTTGAAAATCTTCTCAAAGTTGCATTCATATATCCGATCCCTTTGACAGATTGGATTTCTAATATCGTCCCTATCGATAAAAAGCAGGGTATTATCCGCGTATGTGTTGATTATCGTGACATCAATATTGCCTGCCATAAAGATAACTATCCCACTCCTTTCATTGACCAAATCATTGATGAATGTGTTGGAAGAGAGATATTTTATTTTATGGATGGTATTCTAGATATAGCCATAATAACATCCTACCAGCCGATCAACATAAGAATTTTTCATCTGTCCTTAGGGAAATTTTTCCTACAAGAAGCTCCCTTTCGGCCTAAAAAATGTCGGTGCCACTTTTCAATGAGCGATGTCATATGAATTTCATGATATCAAACACATCATTCAACCTTATTTGGATGATTTACCTGCCCATTCAGCTAAGCAACGTGACCATCCTGCTCACCTTCGAGAAATTTTTCTCCGCTGTAGAGATTATAATATCCGACTCAATCGGCATAAATGTGTCTTTTGCGTTGAATCTGACAGAGTTCTACGGTTTTTCGTCTCCAAGGAAAACATCTATCTCGATCCTCTGAAAGTTGAGGCTATTGTCAACTTACCCCCTCCTTCCTCCTTACATCTGTTGCAGATCTCACAAGGGAAATCCAATTTCCTTCATCGTTTTGTACCTATCAACATTGAGCTAGCTAAAGGTTTTACACAGTTTATTAAGAAAGGCATCCCTTTCCTATGGGATGAGGTTGCTCAAAAGTCCTTTGATGTCTTAAAGGTTGTTCTTATCAACGCTCCTTTACTGAATCCCTTGAATTACCATCATGATTATTTCATTTACCTAGCAGTTGCTTCTAGTACTATTGGTATGGTACTCGTCCAAGATGACGATGATGGCATTGAACACGTTTTTTACTACCTCAGCCACAATCTCATGGATACTGAGACTCGATATGCCCATGTCGAGAAATTATCTTTAGCTGCAGTTCACGCTATTCAACATTTTCAACATTACATTTTACTTCGCACGACTACTGTGATATCTTATTGCAACACAATGACCTATATTTTGACTCGTCAGTTACTGGGGGGCAAGTATTCTAAATGGATCATCATCCTACAGGAATTTAATTTGGAATTTATTGCTGCCAAATCTAAAAAATCACTGGTCTTTGTCGACTTAATATGCTCCCTTCCCTCTACATCTATCTCTTCCAATTTTGATGAGCATATTCCTGATGATACTCTCTTTTTTATCAACGTTATCGACCCTTAATACAGTGATATCATCGTGTATATCCAAACTCAAACTTTTTGATCTGAGTTGACTAAAGTTGATCGTCAACGCATTCGACATCACTCTCAACCCTTTCGCATCATAAAATATACTTTGTACCACGTCGGCGTCGACTTGATTCTTCGTCGATGTTTAACTTTCGAAGAGGATGAGAGAGAACTCAATGATTATCACTCTGGGGCATATGGCGGTCATATGTCTTTATATGCCACTGCTTAGAAGCTCCTTCGTGCTGGGTATTTCTGGCCTTCCATCTTCAAGGATTGCATTATTGCCGTCCGAAAATTTCATGCCTTCCAGATTTATCAACGAAAAGTGCGCCCCCCACTCGCACCCTTACACCCAGTTATTTCTGTCAGCCCTTTCGCTAAATGGGGCATTGATTTTATGGCATGTAACCATCGCTCAGTCGGGGGGTGTGGCTATACTATCTACATCATCGATTACTTTACCAAATGGGCTGAGGCGATGCCTACATATTCCGCTGATAGTAAAAATGTTGCTCAAATTCTATTCAATCACGTTATAGCCTAGTTTGGAGTTCCTCAAGCCATCGTCACCGACCATGGCTCCCATTTCCACCATTACATGATGTCTGATCCGACCACTCAATTGGGTCTGTAACACTACATCTCGACTCCTTATTACCCTCAAGACAATGGCCAAGTTGAAGCGGTCAACAAAGTCTTAGTTACCATGCTTCAACGCACCATTGCGATGCACAAGTCAAACTGGCATCTCATGCTTTTTTCAGCTCTTTGGGCTTATCGAACCTCGACCAAAAATTCTACCGAATTTACTCCTTTTCAGTTAGTATATGGTCTGAAATCAACTTTACCGATTGAATGTGATATCCCTTCACTCAATTTAGTTGTTCAATTACACCCAAATACCTCACCAAAAGAGGAACGTCTTATACATTTGGAAAGGCTTAATGAAACTCGTCGCTTCACCACTTTAGTCACTGAAGCTCAGAAGAAACAGGTCAAAGACCATTTCAATAAAATTGTTTCTCTGCATGCCTTCTTATAGGAGACTTGGTTCTTCTATATTACCAAGCTTGCGATAAACTGGGGGCAGGGAAATTCGAATCTATGTGGTATGGGCCATACATTGTCAAACATGTTTTGCAAAAAGGGGCCTATGAGTTAATTGACCATGAAGGAAACCCTTTGGATAAACCCCATAATGGGCTATACCTCAAAAAGTATTATGCGTAATTTATTTTGTATAATTACTTTTGTACATTAGTGTGTTTTTATTTTTGTATAGTTTGGTTTTGGTGTGCTTTTTGTGAGCAGTTATCCTGCTTATCTTGTTTTACTTCATTTGAAGATGTCTTTAACTCCTTATGTTGGTTTTGTTGACGGTGCTTATCGTAGTACTCGAAACTTATCCTCTTCGGCATGTGCAACATATGATCCCAATGGTGAGTTAGTGGATCTACAAGGTATCGTCTTAGGTCGTTCAACCAACGATATTGCAGAATATAGTGGACTATTGAACTTCTATCATAAGCTATACTTTTGGCATTAGGGAACTGGTTGTAAACCTTGATTAACATCTTGTTGTCTTTCAACTCAATGGGCAATATTCTGTCAGAAATCCTCAAATTTTGAGAATGTATCTACGTGTTCGTCTCTTAGAAAGAATTTTTGATTATATCACATACCATCATATTCCAAGACGCATGAATACATTAACGGGTGCATTGGCTAATTATGTTCTAGATAGACATTTGTGAAATTTGTAAAACCATGATCATCACCACATCATACATTAAACAGGAATATATATATATATATATATATATATATATATATATATATATATATATATATATATATATATATATATATATATATATATATATATATAATGTTTGAAAATTTTATCAGTACATCATGATCCAAAAAAATATGTGTTCTGATACATAAATGACTCGAAAGTCCCCAAAAAAAATAACTACAGAAATAAAGTTAAAGTAGACTAGTCAGCATGATGCTCATGATAACAAGTCACTACTCGGATAACTCAGGTCAACAGCCAGTGGATACTGTCTGAGAACCCCACAGTGTGCCTCTAGTAGTTACGAGGGATATCATGGACGTGGGTATACTCCGGAATCCCACTATTCAATGCATCCAAGTTCTGGGCTATTTCCTCTTCATTACCTCCTCCTTCCTCATAAGGAGCATCCTCAAATCCCTTCATCACTCTTCTCACTATGGGGGACGTCCCACCAGGTCTTTGTGATCCAACATCTGCATCATATAGGTTTAAACATTAGAACACGTATACCAAAAAAAAACATATAAGCATGCAAAACAAAAAAACATGTTTTACCTCTATCATCCCAATGATTACCCTATAGAAGCGGAAGATCTGGGCCACCTCTGAATTCGGTCCTATAATATGGCCAATCCTCCACTACAATGAGTTGGCACCTCAACCACACGAAGAAAGTTGGTTTATACAACATATGTTTCCTGCCTCATGAGCAAGGCATCAAATCGCTCCATCGTATCATACGAGGATCTCATGGTGTCGACACCGCCACTTCTGCCCACTGAAACTGGAACAATGACACTCGTTCCAAGAAGAATGATGCTATAATCAACCCACACCCAAACTTTTTGAGTCAGTCGTTTTTGCATTTGGTGAGTTGTTTCTTCATGTTGGCCAAAACTGCAAGTTCTAACCAGTTGAAGATCGTGGGTACCATGTAGTCTATGGCAGTCTGAAGTTGAGACTTGGTAGCCCCATGTGGAGCTTGTGCCCTAACAACATGTGTTATAATATGCAGGACTACCTTTGAAGGCAGGTTGTTTATGGTTCTTATGCCAACCTTCCCGCTAGAGGACTTTTTTGCTTTTGGGTACTGTATCCCTATCAACATGTCCATGCTCTCACCCATATATTAGATTCCTACTAGATGGGCTCGTTCTCCCCTCCGTGACAACCTAGTGATGAAATAGATTCAGATACCTCTAACTCTTGGTCACTAATTATGAATCTTTCTTGTCCTATGTCCCATATGCTTACTAGATATTACAGCAAGTCAGGCTGAGATCTTAAGCCTGGGGATAAGAAGAACTTTATGAGCCCACAGTTCCTCGAGGTAGCCAGATAGTATCGATTTTCCATGGCTTCTATGTCCTCTTCTTCATTCTCTCTCTCCCTCCATTCAATCGCTATTTTTCTCGCTGATTTCTTCCTGTCATAGCAATTATACAACATATTGGTTTAAAAAACCAAGACCAAAAATTCAGTTTGAATGGTGTTTTTTGGGAAATTATTCTTGTTTTGTTCGATCTCTATCTCCGGAGCACCTATTTTAAAAAAATAGAGCACCGAGCGGCGCACAACCTATGCAAAAAAATGAGGATCGGCGCGAGCCCCGCTGATCCTCAACAAAAACAAGTTTAAAATCTCTTCCCAAAAATTCAAAATACACCATGAAAATTGCTAAAAAAAAAGAGGCATGAAATCAAAGACAGTAGGCATGGATCTTACCTGGCGTAGACGGTTTGTCGGCTGGCTTCCTGGATCAGCCGCACTCATCTCCTGAAGATCAAGGTAAAATAGGGTAAAAACTTCTCCAATGGCTTGTGAAAGTAAAAAGTGAATAATGTTTTTACTTTTTTATTTTTATAAATGTTTAAGTCACTGTTAGGGTTTTTGTAAATATTTTAATTATTTTTTCCCTTGGAAATACATAACATGATTCACTTTTGTGCAGCAACAGGGTAAAATTTTAACAGATGATTCAAGAATGAGTTCTGGTTTATCACTTTTTCAGACTCAGTAAAAACAAATGAAAAAGTCACCTCCTTCGAGTCACCTTTAAGCTCTTTTCTGACTCTCGAAATATGAAAAGAATGTCGAGTATTTGTCGTTTTTAACTGGTTAAACTAAACGAAATTTTGTTTACCTAGTATACGTTTACCCCTCTTTCGGGCTGGGATAAACTATTTCTGAAAAAAGGAATACCTTAGTCAATCACGACTAAGAGGTTCTCTCGAACTTTGTTTTCTACCTTTTCGGATTTGAGGGACTATCTATGAAAAGGGCCCTGTGGAATTTTCTTTTCAGTCTCTTTTCAAACTCTTTAAACATGAAAAGGCGTTGAGTTTCACCTTTGTCAGACTCGTTAAAATTTAACAACATTGGACTCGTCATTATGACGCTACCGAATTCCTCCTTCCTAGGGCTCGTAAAATAAACTAGGATGGATTTGTTCGAAGGAAAAACTCAAATGACAATCATATGTTATACCCTTCAAGCTTGTATTGACAAATAATTGTGGTACTCGCCAGAAATAGTGGGGGAAAAATGGAAGTATTCATCAATTATGTCGGCAGTATGTCGCTCTTGAACATGACACTTATCTATAGTTCGAATTAGGTTGGGGATATCCTACATTCGTCACTTTTCCTCTATGGGTTTGAGAAATCTGTTTGCCTCTCATTTGATTACCAATTTCGTCAACAAGACCTCTGATCCTAGTTGAATTAAAATACTTCCATACTATGGAGTCGTGTCTCTGATATGTTTAAGAGTGATTCCTTCTACAGTTTGTTCATTACATGTTTCTCTGTTTAGTCTTGATTCACAACCATCTTGTTTCCTCTATCTCGTGTCGATGATGTGGGATACATCATGGCCCTCCTTTGACGGATCGCTTCCTGTCGACTTCAGCTCATTATCCAGGAAGTTGATCTAGAGACTCTGTTTAATACCTTAGATCCTGCATGCCCTAATGGAAGGTTCTTCACATTCAACTACAAGTTCACTTGATTGGCCTTCGATCGGGTGATTTCACGAGTGTTCGTCTTCAATTCCTTATTCACATCTCATGGATTGTACTGCTAGTACCTTGAGGGCCATTGTAATTATTTGTGGTCTCTCTCGCGCCTATTAACAATTTACATCATTGACTGGTAATCGGGCGATTTTTTTTCATGTTCGACTTTAATTCACTCATTCACATGCCTGGATTTGTACTTGATTGGATCGTGACAGAGTGCAAGGCCCTGGATTTTGTCTTATAAAGTCTAGGTTGCGAGGCGATATGAGTTATTCATGATTGTATACATGACTCTTTTCGATGGATGGATGCGACCATACCTGAGTCCATATTTGTGATCCTTCTTATTGCTGGATGGTTATGTCCATACCATGGATCCTATTACATGATCACTTTTACAGTTGGCTGCATCCATGCCTTATACTCATGTATTTATATCAAATATTTTAGTTGTATACCTGTACTTGATTCACAGGTTTTCCGACGACAACATCTTGGTCCTGGCACATAATTGTAAAGCATTTCACCCCTCACTCTCGTTTTGCCTTCATGCTTTAGGGGGAATCTGTTATACAACATTTTGTCACTGTCCCTGTACTCCCTGTTCCTGAATCCTGTATAACCCCTACAGTGATCCATGTGTACTTTTTTCATCATGAAAACATGCCTTTGGATCCCTTACAGTCTCAAGATCAATCTCGCTTTTGATCATTCCTGGAGTAGCTCCCTAAAAACCCAATTTTTTGGAGTGGCGCTACCCTTCAATGTCTCACCAATGCTTATGGAAAATCCTTAGCCTATGACTAGCACTGGTCGACACTGGTATGAACCCCATAGCTGCGCCGATCTACTTCTAGAAGATTTTTTAAAAATGGAAACTAAGCTTCATGGCCTAGAAGCTTCAAGGGCGGAGAGTTGGATGTTTGTTGATCAGGATATGGCTGAGCTTCCTCCTTTGGCCCTCTTTGTCCTACAAAAGAGGAACCACCCAAGCATATAAGCCTTTCTCCCATCATAAGTGGATCCATGTCCCCTTATCCATGACTATAAATTGATCACCTTCCAATGCCTTTGTTAGTTAGAATAGAATATAAGAGAAGAGTATCAAAGAAAGGTTTGAAGATTGTTATAGGCATAGAAGGAGAGAGTTGAGACCCTTAGCCTTCTCACATTGAGTTTGAAAAAGAGTGCTTTGGAGACGTGCCCGGATTCAGACCCGTCAAAGGAGAGCTTCGACATCAAGGCGCATGTTGTAACTCCCCTTTCTGATCATTAATATAATACAACTAATTTTTACTTTCCATTTTCGTTTGTTATTATGATGAAAATTCTAATTTTCCTTGATCTGTTACATATATTTCATTCAATATAAGTATTATTTGTTCTATCTCATTCTGTATTGTCTTCTGTCTCTTGCCACATGTATTTACTGTAAAAAGGAGAAAGGAACATGATCTGGAGTGAAAGACAAGTGTATGCGCTCCAAGGGAACAAGCAATCGGCACAAGATTAAGATAGGTACTCCTATCATTTTTTTCCACTTGAATGTAATCTAGGAAAGTAGATGCTTGTTTGTCTTGTTTGTTGCTAGACCCACCGTAGCGATAGTGGGATTGTCTCTGTCCGCAGAAAGGATTTACCTAGACAACAACTATGTTGGAATTTGTGTTAGTAGGTGGTGTTTTCAGATTTTTTCCACTGTTATAGAATTGTTGGAATTCTATTATGACTAGAAAGTGGGCCTAAAACCAAATTTTGTTCAGAAGTACGGTCTTAGGTGTGGCTTGGTCAAGTGTAGGACTGAATAAGGTCGGAACCTGAATTGGAGCATAAGCACATTTTTGGATAAGACTTTGGTCACAATCGCGGTCTTATGGAAAAATACACTCAAACTATAAGGAGATTGGATTATTAAGAATGTGGTGCTGAGATTAGCTATGAAAGAAAAGAGTTTGTTGCAAAGCTTGACAGTGAAGAATGGCGAAAACTAGGAGATCCAATTTTTTGATGTGAAGTGATCGATAACCACTTATAGAGAATGAAACACAATATTGATTTTGTTATATAACACAAATGCAACTTAAGATAGAGTATATTTAAATGAAAACCACAGTTGGTGGAATTAAATATGAAGCTACTTGTCATTCCAAGGTGAAGGAACAGAGTCTCGTAGGATATCTACAACAAACTATAGCTAGAATAAAATGAGGAAACTCCTCAATTTGAGGAAGAATTAATTGAATTACTTGTTCTTGAGTAATGTGTAATTAGAATGAAAGGGAATAATAACAAAGAATTGAATGTGTGTCTTAGATAACTAGAGTTAGCACACAATGTGTAGAGAATTCAAATCGAAAGAAGGAGAACATGAAAGTGAGATATTTGTAGAAGAGAAAAGTTATAAATTGTGTCTGTGTGTTCCTATAGAAGAGAAAAGAACCTAATAAGGAATAAGTGAGCTATAGAAGCTGAAGTGGAAGAGTACGAGTAGTGATAATAAATTGTAATTAAATAAAATAACACTGCAAGAGGTCTCAGTTTGAAAATTTTATAAATATTATATCTAACTTGTAGTGGTAGGTTGGTACTTGTACATATATGAGGCTTGTGCTTATTGATATAAAGGGGTTCGACACTCCTGTGAGTGGGTTCTAACGAAAGAATTGATTTAAAGAGATTAGGTGATTTTAATTTTCGTCATAATAAAAAAAATCTTTGGTGGTTTTTCTTGCACAAGGGTTTCCACTTAATTGTTTTTTGTATAATTGTGAATGCATTTTGTTCAGTGATTGTTTGATATTTGTTTAAAGAAGCATAGATTTATAATTACTGATTCACCCATCGCCATCTTAGTAATCCTCGATTCCAAAAAATTGGTATCAAAATAGGTGTCTTCAGGAACAATTTAATTTATGGAAGGTAGAACTGTAGGGAATCATGACAAATAAGGAAAATCAAGATATCTACACAAGCAAAATTGATGCAACCTTGGCCATATTTGACCAAATTTCTCTTTATGTGTCAGAGCTCTCTTTAATCCAACTGCTACATATCTACGATATCCCGTAAATAATTGGCGAGGATCATTCCAAATATATCCTCCTTTTAAATGTTGGAACTCCACAATGGTACTCGAATTGAACTCTACCACTAGATTTGAAGCTCAATGCTTTGTAATTTATCTATCTCAACTCACTATATGTGTTTTCCTTGCATATTGAAACTCCCCTTTTATGATCCATATAATCTATGTGATTCAATTCTCCCTAAAGGATATTTTGTTCTAGTGTTCTGCCTCAAGGCTTGAATTCTTCAACAAATCAACAGTTAATATCTCTCTAAAATCCCATGATTTTATCACAACATCTTCAATATTCAAGCAAGAATGTTACCAAATTGAATTCCATTCTCAATTCGCTTAGCTCAATGAGGACTCAAAAGAGACTTTCAAACGAATAGTTTACTCTGCATCTCCACTACGATTTTCAGAAATTTTTGTTAATGGAAATCGCCTCCCTCAAACAATACAAAGACTATATATCTGATCTATATATGAAGTTGCTTGAGGCCTATGTTAATTTTCAAAGTGTTTCAATTAGGGTTTTAAGCCTCTTTTGTCAAATTATCAAACATATAAACATGAAAATTAAACTCAATTTTTGCAGTAAACAAGAGACAATATAACCATAATGAACACAAAACAACAATTGATAAAGGATTTCACCCCTCCTGGGCTACATCTCTTGGTCCAACTTCCAATGGTTTGGCATCTTTCATTCTTGATCAGAGTTCATAAATTTTGCTAAAAATTTAAACTTACAGGATTGGTTTGAAACTAGGATGGTTGCGTAGATCTCGTCTTCCTGATTCCGGCGCAATGAACGGTTCGAAAAATCGATGTTGTATGAGGAAGATATTGCGTTCTGATTGAAATAGCAAACAAGTAAAATTACGACAGTTTGACCAGGTTTGACTCGGATGCACAGTCAACAAAGTGGATGTACAGTCAAGAAAAAAAATATTAAAAAAATAAAATAAATCCTCGGAATATTCCTTTCTCAGGACCAATCATTGGATGACAAGTGTTAGGTTTCTATTTGTGGTACGGTTTGGAGGGTCCAATGAGAAACTGCCACGTGGTCAGCCCTGAGGCTGCCACATGGGCCTAAACTTCATGTTAAAAAATTTTGAGGGTCCGCAGGGCTCGGCCCCCAGACCTCCCTTCGGGCATGCGCACACCTTAACATCCGCACTATGCAATGTTTCTTAACCTTATTAGGCGACGGATTATAGTTATGTTGTATTGAAATTACATTTGGGGGTTGGGAACCGCCGATGGTCCCAACCTACCAATGATCTCTGCAACATATGTCACATGCTAATTGTTTATGCCAACTCCTCTGCATGGTTAGCGCTAACCGACGACACAACCCACGGTTCAAACCTTTTTCAACCGCAATTTCAACGAGAGTTCTGCCTAACCATCGGGATATGTAACGGTTTGGGGGTGTGCATGTAGCCACCACCTAAACCGTAAAAATAAATGCACGGTCAAGTTGGCAGAAAGGTTAGGGGCATGCCATTTTTGGCGTCCTGCCCATAATTAGCTCCATTTAACTGGAGTTCTCCACTTTTAGTGGAGTTTTCCTAGGAGATATTGGGCAAAAGAGTAGGAGACTCGATTTTCGACCATTATGAGTGAATGAAGAGTAATTTTTGACTAATTGGAGCATTCTGGAGCCATTGGTGCAGAGAAAACAACCATTAGAGCACTGTAACTACATGTAATAGCAAAATTTTGAGCATAATGAAAGATGGACAAGCCATTGGGAGCTGGACCACCAGATGTAGCCCGAGAGGGGTGAACTGCTTCATCATGCCTGCTGTGTAAATTTCATGTGGTGACTTATTTCTTTGTTTTACACTACTGGTCAATGTTATTTATGCTTATTTTATGCTTCTAATTCACTAAAAATCATCTACAAATCATGGAAAAACTCCTTAGTCCTTATGAAAACTAATGGACCAATTATGCACATGCTTTTAAAACTCAAAGACACTTAGCACAAAAAAACTAATACAGTCATTTTAGATCATATTGGTATTAGAGCTAGATTTTTTCTTTGGTGTTGTTTAGTGCAAATAATTGTTTAACTGTTTGCAAGTTTTAGTTTCTTACAAGGCTCAAGCTCAAAAGGGGAGAAGGCAAACTGGTGGAAGTAGGAGGGTTTCAAAAGGATCCAAAGCAAAGAAGAGCAAGATTTCCACAATCTCCACCACCTAGTTTACCTCCTAAAGAAGTAGAAGCTCCAATAAGCATGCCTCGTGAGGAAGGAGAAATTCATGAAGAATTTAACCCTAAGGAGGAAGAAAGAGTGTTTAGGAAAGCATTTCTTGACATGAATAAGATGGTTAGAATTATTTATCAAGAAAGAAATGAGAGACTGGAAGGAGAAGGATCTAAACTTCAAAAGGAAGGACAAGGATCTTCAGGAGGTCAACATGATGAAGACAATTCAAAGAAGGGAAATGGAGGAAATGGAGGCAATGGAGAGCCACCATCTTCACCCTCATCATCATCATCATCTTCTACTTCTTCTTCAGTACGTCAGCCACACAAGTCCAAGAACACTGGTAAATCTCCTTTATTAAAACTTGATGTCAAGATCGAATTGCCAATGTTTAATGGCCAAGTAAATTCAAACAAGCTATATAATTGGATTCGACAATTGGATTTCTATTTGAGAATACAGAACCTTCGAGACGATGATACAAAAATTCAGTTAGCTTCTTTGAGAATGGAAGATGCAACACTTGTTTGGTGGGAAGCCAAGACAAAGGAGGAAATCAAGAAACATGGTAAGATTATTCTATCATGGTCAGATTTTATTGCTGCTATTAAAAAATAGTTTTATCCATTAGC
Source organism: Pinus albicaulis (assembly GCA_034641835.2). Lineage (NCBI taxonomy): Eukaryota > Viridiplantae > Streptophyta > Pinopsida > Pinales > Pinaceae > Pinus > Pinus albicaulis. The sequence goes on along the minus strand of CM076580.1, from coordinate 115,668,581 downwards.
TCATATGCAGAAATCCATCATGGACTGGAATAAATTTAGGCAGTTAAAGGGACAAAATGTGCAAGAATACACCCAAGAATTTAGGAGAATAGCTCTTTTATTAGGGGTGGATTTTCAGAGCCAAGACACTTTGCTAAAGTACATAGGAGGCTTACATAGCTACCTAAAACATACTATTCTCATGTTTAACCCCACCAATCTAAATAAAGTTTGTGTTCAGGCCACACATCTAGAAGCTAGAGGGAAGAACATTTCTAAAGAGGGTATAAAGAAACCTTTTAAGGGTAAAGCCAAGGAAAATACCTCAAAAGGTAAAAGCAAAAAGATGCATCTACTAAGAAAGAGGGAGAAAAAGTGACTTGTAAACATTGTTCAAAAGAAGGCTATGATGAAACTCATTGTTGGAAATTACATCCTGAATTGAGGCCAAAGAAACCCAATAACAAAGGGAAACAGAAAACTGTTGCTACAGCTCAACATGATTTAGGATCTGATTCAGGTGATGAAACTAAAATAAAAGCCATGGGATTGAAGAACACGAAGGGGAAATACATTGAAACTAAACCCAGTACCAATACATCAAAATGTCACATAAATACTCCAAATGAAGAAGAAAGAATATAATTGTTTCATGTGAGGGTCATATCCAAGCATACCAAGATTGACACATTTTTTGACAATGGGTCACAAGCAAACTTAATCTTTAAAGATTTGGTCAAGAAAATTAACCTTGAGACCATACCACATCCAAAACCATATCCATTGGGTTGGATTTGTAAGGCTGCAAATCTACAGGTTTCAAAGAAATGTATATTGAGGTTTGCAATCACTGCAAGCTTTGTTGACACAGTTGAATTAGAAGTGGTTCTGCTTGACATAACTAGTATTGTATTCAGGAGTCCTTACTTGTATGACAGGAAAGCAATATTCTATCTCCATGAGAACAAGTATCATTTATTCAAAGATGGTAAGGAGTTCATTGTTAGAGCACATCGTAAGAAGACAAACATTGCTTTCGTAAATGTTGGACAGGTAAAGAGGCTGGTAAATTCAAGTAAGAATTTTGTTCTTCTTATGATTAAGCCTAAAGCTGATATTAATCATGAATATTTTGAGGGACGTGATCCTAAGTTGAAATCATAATTATATGATGTGGTTAATGGACATCATGAGATGTTTCAGGAGCCAACAAGATTGCCTCCAAAAAGGGAAATTCAACATGAGATTCAGTTGCAACAAGATTGTCCTCTTCCAAACATCAGTATGTATCGCATGTCAATAATGGAGAATGCCGAAATAAAGAGGCAAATCAAAGAGATGTTGGATAAGGGAATCATAAGGACAAGCACCTCGCCATGCGGTTCACCCATAGTCTTGATACCAAAGAAAGATGGGACTTGGCGCATGTGTGTAGATTTTCGAGCTTTGAACAAGATTACGGTAAAAAAATGTTACCCACCCCCAAGAATAGATGATTTTCTTGGTCAATTGAAAGAAGCAAAGTTTTTCACTAAGTTAGATTTACGAAGTGGATATCATCAAGTAATAATTGCAGAAAGCAATATATGGAAAATTGCATTCAAAACCAAACAAAGACTCTTTGAGTGGCTAGTTATGCCTTTTGGTTTATGTAATGCACCAACAACTTTCATGCGAGTTATGGATAATGTTTTGCGAACATTCCTTGATGACTTTGTTATTGTGTACTTAGATGACATTTTAATTTTCAACAAAACAAGAGAAGATCATGTCTTGTATGTAAATAGAGTGCTTGATATTTTGAAGAAAGATAAATTGTTTCTTAAGATGTCAAAATGTGAGTTTGGAAAGACTTATTTGGTCTATTTGGGACATATTGTAGGAGGAGGAGAATTGAGGATTGATCCTTCTAAAGTGGAGGCCATTGTTAATTGGCCCACACCCAAAATAGTAACTGAGGTAAGAAGTTTATTAGGTGCAGCTCAATATTGGAGAAAGTTTATTGCTAACTTTTCTTCCATCGCAGTTCCTATGCATGCAGTGACAAGTGTGAAGAAAGGCTTCCAATGGGGAGGCAAACAACAGCAAGATTTTGAAGCTTTAAAAGACAAGATCAATTCAGATCCAGTCCTTGCATTACCAAATTTGAGACAACCATTCGAGATAGAAATCGATGCTAGTGATTATGCCATGGGCGCAGTTCTTTTGCAACATGGTAAGCCTATCACCTTTCATTCAGAAAATTTTAATGGCGATGTGACTAATTATCATACATATGACAAAAAACTATATGCGTTGGTACATGTTCGAACAAGGTCTCCTACAAGAGCTGCGAATCTAGTCCATTTTTGTATATTTTTTATTATATTTAGTCTAACGCAAGGGTTTGGGGGTGGGTCAAAGCCCCTAATGCATTGTAAGTGGGTTAAAGGTAGACCAAGAGTCTGCAAACCATGGTTTACGGACCATTGGATGCGTAGGCTAAAGTAGTATAAGTAATCGAATCTTTTTTGAGTTGTAAGACAAACTTGAACTAAGATTGGTGCGAATTGCGAATTAGTAGATCTGTTTTGGGTTTTTTTGGGGAAAGGACTCCTGCTAGCTGTGTGGGCGAAGATCCTCAGTCCTGCTATGTGCGGACCCTGTGACTGTGTACGTAGGTTGGGTTTTGGGTATTGTAAAAGGATCTGAAGGATTAATGAATGCAGAAGGCTATTGAGATCTTTGAATCTATTAAATCTGTGCTATCTGATTATGTATGCTCTATGTCATTGATTTAAGTTGCGAAAGTACGTGTGTTACTTGTTTATACTGCGATCTAGATCTATTATGGTATGCATAATTCTATATTGAGCTCCACAAGTAACTGTGCTAAGTACTTATGCTTCGTTGACAATTGATCTGAATTTGTTTATTAGACTTTATGCAAGAATAGCTGCGATACTTGCTTTGTTGTCCTATATCTATTATTCGTTGCGATTATACATGGTATTGTGCACGTGGATGTGAAGGGACTGATAGATCTGGGTTCTATAATATGCGATCTGATATTTGTGAAGTCGAACGCAGCTCTGCTTGACTTACTTACCCTTTCCCAGGGTGTGGAAACCTGGTACTAGCACCCTCCCATACTACTTCGGGTGAGACTTTGACCTGCGTAAGCAGGTCACTACCGAAAGGGCCAGTAGTATAGGGGTTTATTGGAAAACCTTAACCTCCAAACCTAGGTCAGGACCCCTCAATCCAAAAAATGGTTTCGTTACCAGGACCGGGAGTATCTTGAGAGAGGGATCAGGTAATGCCAAGGCCGTACTGGAAACCTGAAAGAAAAGAAATTGATGAATGGCTCGAATGGCAAGTTCAGGAATTTGCAGTGAAAGAAAACCGCAGTAAGAGGTTGACCACCAAAGAGTGGAAAATAAGTATATTTTCAGAGAGATCTACGAGATATTTTTCGTAACCATTTCGATCGAGCTCCAGGAGTGGCTCGCAAGGTTGGTCGAATTTCAGAAGTGTTGGAAGGATGAGTGGGTTACACAGTGGACCCTATAATTGATCCAGCATTTAGAGAAGGCTGATAACACCATCATTCCAACTGTAGACCACTGGGTGGACAACGTGCTAGGAGGATTTGTGACGGAATTTTCCATCGATCAATTCATCTCCTACTCTAAAGCAGAGCGAATATTCTTCAAAGGATTTAGGGGTAAGTTTTTGAAGACTTTACCAGTGTTGATTAAGATATTACTGTGCAAAAAAAGTGTTATGTGTAGCCACACCAAATGAATGACATCTGATCTAGATGAGAGTACGACGCGAAGTGGAAAATACTATCAAGTTGACCTAGAAGGAGGTAGGTATGTCTGTAGCCCGGTAAGAGGCAGCTGTGCAGAGTCCTCCAGCCACACCACTCTCGAACCAACGTAGGGGTAAGAACTCACCTACACCCCCACCACCAGAAGACGACATGGCTACGCACATGAACTTGCCTACCTTTAAGGGTATGGGAGGTGAAGACATGTATCAGTTATGGTTTGTCGCAGAATCTATATGAACTGCGCAGAACGTAGCTAGTGATGTGGTGAAGAGGGCACAAATGTCCCTTGCCTTCGAAGGAATATCTTTGTATTGGTACATGGGATACATCGAAAAACATGCAAACTCAACCATTGAAGAGATCAAGAACGCCTTGAAACAACAGTTCAAGAAGCCTAAGTCCTATTCTCAAATAGTGGTTTATCTAAAGGATTTCAAGCAAGGGCCTTTTGAGTCTGTGTGGGAGTTCGATCAATGGCTGAAGAAGGTGATCAGGGAAGGAGGATTTCAGTATGATGGCAGACAACATAGGGAATGGTTCATTGCTATGTTGCTACCTCACCTGCGCATACCTATGGGTCACCAAACTTTCGAATCACCAGAAAAATCCCTGGAGGTCACTATGAAGTTAGAAGTTGTGCCTAGAGATGATACCCAGCTAGGCATCCAACAGATCCAAGCACAACTGGAAGTGATGCACATGGAGATCCAAAACCTGCGAAAGGAGCGAGGCGCAGAGTCTATCCCTGAAAGGTGGTGCATACGATGCAGGACGAATGGTCACACCAAGGATAACTGCCCTCTATTAACATACTACATGTAGGTCGGGGGACCTAGTCCATTGTGCCCTAGGGAAGTAGCAGGACCAAGTGGGATGGCACTATGGTGCGATGATTGCCGTGTTGCAGGGCTGTACGACACAAACCACTGTCCTCGCCTTGCTGCGTACGTCCCAGAAGTAAAACAACAATGGTGCAGGTTTTGTAGGTCGGTGGGACATGATGAACATAACTGTCGGATGTATGATTTGATGACCGATCGAGTGAATATCTATAGGGTGCAGTCGGATCCATCCTCACCAAGATCCCTCTCAAGCACAAGGGGCTCCCCAGCAAGGGGCAGGGGAGGTGGAATAGGTGGGAGCGCAGGTCGGGGATGAGGGCAACTCATCTGTTATAACTGTGGAGAGGTAGGGCACTTTTCCAGGGACTATCCAAACCCTACAAGACAATCCTGCCGGTATTGTAGGCAGTTGGACCATGCGATTGAAGACTGTCCAGTCTTGATAGCAAAGATGCAGGAAAAGCATCCGACACCTACGCAGAATGTGCGGAGGATTAAGGTCGAGCTACGAGACAAATATCCAAGAGTGAATGTCGTAACACGCAGTGGGATGGCCACTATATGGGAGAATACTGCAATCGAGCCTCTGATCTGACCAACAGTTAGAAAACATGAAGGTTTGGATCTAAAAAGGGAGAAAGAAACATTTGTCGCAACTCGCAAAGACTTTGTTGAGGCAAAGGCATCTAATTCGCAGCAGCCTGAGGACCTCAAGGCAGATGAGGAGGTCAAATCCTTTTTACAAGCATGTATGAAGCTGTTGCGCAACCCAAAGGATGTGGAAAATCTTCAGGCATTAATAGATAGCCGCGCAACATGACCTATCCTCCCTCTAGAAGTCAAGGACGTACACAAACTCTATAGGTATAAGAAAAGACACTGGTAGGGAGATGCATTTGACTGCGCAGATCTGTGATTACGAGATGGATCATGTTATTTTGGACCTAGGGTCAAATGTGAATGTATTACCTAAACATACTTGGCAATGAATGGGGGAGCCTAAGTTGGAATGGTCTACTATCCAGCTGCGTATGGCCAATCAATAGAATATCATTCCATTGGGAATACTATCGAAGATTGTGGTGGCTATCGCAAGGGTTAAGGTCTGGGTTGACTTTGAAGTTATTCAAATTGTTGAAGATGCAGACCCCTACCATGTGTTCCTAGGCTTGGATTGGGCCATCGATATGGGAGGCATCATTAACCTAAAGAAGCGAAGCATGGTATTCGAGAATAACGGTACAAGGGTAATAGTACCATTAGATTTGGCGGAAGGCGAACGATACACCGAACCAGTGCATGACGAAGAGGATGTGGATCATATCTATAACTTGACTACATGAGATGAGAATTGGATCAACCCCACAGTGGAGGGGGTACTTTGTTGGGAAAAGTACAATGAATGTTTCTTCGACTCTGATAGGGAGATAGAGAATTGGAAAAAACGGTTACATGATGTCTCTGCGCTGCAATGTCTTCAGATCACGAAGAACTTTCGATGCATCTCCTCGGAGGTAAGAGATCTACCTTATTTTGATGGTTCTGGTAATGTTAGGAACTTTTTGCAGGAATTCGAAGCCGAGGTTCCCCAAGAACGACGGCTATGGGCCTGTAAGCTGGTCATGTGTGGATCACCCGTGCAATGGTGGGTAACGCATGAGGAGGCGTTCTAGGATTGGAAGGAGTATTGGAATATGATGATCCTACGATTTGAGACCCCAACCAACGTGCAAATCAAAACGTTCCTTGGACTCGAAGATCCACGCGAATATTTGTTTTCTTGGATAAAACAATGGTGCGATAGAACTGCCCAGGAGTGGGTTCATCTGCTTATTCATGCCCTGGGACCACTTCCTACTGCATGGTACTTAGATGCGGAGCTCCATCGACGCACTCGCCACTGGGAGACTTTGAGGGATGAATTTCTGGGAACATTTGGATTAATAGGCGGGATAGAGGAGCTTGACACAGCTCTGCAGAACACTGACACTGTAGCATGGGGTGAATCGCACCTGTGTGTTGCACCTGATATACCCAATTGGGAGCCGCGGAGGCATGATCAAATATTGCAACCTAGCTCCAAAAGAAGGTAAGAATGATCCACGAGAGGGTTCGGGCTTAGAATCAAACAGGGTGTGCACGGTTACCGGACCACTCGGGCTGCGAACGGATAGCATTGAGACGCACCCCACGATGGAAAAAATTGGGGATGCGAATATTATATATCTACCAACTCCCACAAAAAAGGGGTAATTGCGCTCACTTCTAAGCCACGTAGGTTATTACATAAATTTTGTTCGGAAATATGTAGTGATCATAGCACTGCCGAAATATTTGCTCACGAAGGCAGCCTGGTTCTGTTGCGACGACACAAGCTGAGCGAACATACCTTTGGGTTTGAAGTACTTAGGGCTTAAACATGTGTTGGGGGAAGATGCGCATGAGGCACAGGTGTTTGAACCAAGCGTAGCAGGAACGCCAAGCACATTGGAGGTGCGAAAAAATAGCCGTTGGCACAGTAACCTCTGGTAAAAAGTAAAAGTTATCGTTAAAAGGAGCGAGCCTATGGCATTTAATGAGGCAGATTTTGAGGATTTTTTACCGTTTACCTGATGGTAATTTCCAAGTCAAGTTTACCCTACCATAAACTTGACTTCGCGGGGATGAGGGCAACTCATCTGTTATAACTGTGGAGAGGTAGGGCACTTTTCCAGGGACTTTCCAAACCCTACAAGACAGTCCTGCCGGTATTGCAGGCAGCTCGACCATGCGATTGAAGACTGTCCAGTCTTGATAGTGAAGATGCAGGAAACACAGCCGACACCTACGCAGAATGTGCAGAGGGTTAAGACCGAGCTACAAGACAAAGATCCAAGAGTGAATGTCGTAACACGTAGTGGGATGGCCACCAGAGGGTCTAGGGATAAAACTGCAATCGAACCTCTGATCCGAACAGTAGCAAACAGGAAGGTTTGGATCTAAAAAGGGAGAAAGAAACATTTGTCACAGCTCGTAAAGACTTTGTTGAGGAAGAGGCATCTACTTCGCAGCAGCCCGAGGACCCCAAGGCAGATGAGGAGGTCAAACCCTTTTTACAGGCATGTATGAAGTTGTTGCGCAACACAAAGGCTGTGGAAAATCTTCAAGCATTAATAGATAACTGCACAACACGACCTATCCTCCCTTTGGAAGTCAAGGACGTACACAAACTCTATAGGTATAAGAAACGCACTGGTAGGGAGATGCAGCTGACTGAATAGATCAGTGATTACGAAATGGATCAGGTTATTTTGGACCTAGGGTCAGATGCGAACGTATTACCTAAAAAGACTTGGCAACGAATGGGGAACCTAAGTTGGAATGGTCTACTATCCAGCTGCATATGGCCAATCAACAGAAGATCATTCCATTAGGAAGACTATCGAATATTGTGGTGGATATCGCAGGGGTTAAGGTCCGGGCTGATTTTGAATTAATTTAGATTTTTGAAGATGCAGACCCCTACCCTATGCTCCTAGGCTTGGATTGGGCCATCGATATGGGAGGAATCATTAACCTAAAGAGGCGAAGCATGGTATTTGAGAATAACGGTACAAGGGTAATAGTACCATTAGATCCGGCAGAAGGCGAACGATACACAAAACCAGTGCGTGACGAAGAGGATGTGGATCATATCTAAAAGTTAACTGCGCAAGTTGAGGATTCGATTAACCCCACGACAGAGGGGGTACTCTGCTAGGAAAATGACAATGAATGTTTATCTGACTCTGATAGGGAGATAGAGAATTGGCAAAACCAGTTACATAATGTCTCTCCGTTGCAATGTCTTCAGATCACGAAGAACTTCCGATGCATCTCCTTAGAGGTAAGAGACCTACCTTATTTCGATGGTTCTAGTAATGTTAGAAACTTTTTGCGGGCATTCGAAGCTGAGGTTCCCCAAGAACGACGGCTATGGGCCTTATTTAATAAATTTAGTGTCCTAAATTGCTAACATAAATTATCGACCAGGGCTAGTAAACTGATGAAGTGTGATGCACTATATGTGCCTATGTATCCATTTTTCTTACTTCGTTGTTTTTAGTGTTTTATTGATGTTTTGGGGTTTTTATGTTTGATTCTTAGTATGCTACTCTATGCTAAAAAGATAAAGTTAGATCTATGTCAAAAGGGAGAAAATGAAATGTTAATAAATGAATTAAAACAGAATTTATTTGCAAGTTCTGTTCCTAATTAGAAAATGATGAAAACAGAGAGTCCTAATCCATGAATATTACAGCTTCTAAATGAACATTCATGAAATGAAAAGTAACTCAAAACACTACAACTTAATGCGATTCATTTAGTAAGAGATTTGTTGGAAGAGCTTGTGAAAAAGATTAATTCTAATGCAATGAGGATCTCCTAAAACATAAAAGGAAATGCTGAAACAACTTATAACATTACAACTAAATCTCATTCACGAGTTGGAGGTTTATTGGAAGAGATTTTTGAAAGAGATTAATCATAATGTGATAAGGATCTTCTATGAAGCAAAACAATCAATAACTCAAAATATTACAACTTAGTCTCATTCGTGAATTAGAGGTTTATTGGAAAAGCTTTTGAAAGAGACTAATTGCAGTATAATGAGGATCTTCTTTTTAACTAAATAATAGAAAATGAAATGCTAATAACTCAGAATATCACAATTGAATCCCATTCATTTAATAGAGATGTATTGGAAGAGCTTGAGAAAAAGACTAACTGCAATATCATGAGGATCCTTTATCTAAGCAAATGACATGAAAAATAATGCTAAAAACTATGATTTCATAAAGCAATATAAGTAAGGAAATATGACAAAACAGAATTGAAAATGACTTATCTAGAAAACATGTAAAACCTCCTCAAATAGCAGGGGCCCCCTGCTACCAATTCGGTGTAATCCTTAGCTCCTTGAAGATGTGATCAAAACAACATCAAAGAACTTCTTTATTGATAAACTCACAAATCTACATCCCATTCCATCTTAAGCTTTGTTACAAAACAATCTCTAATCATTTCTCTTCTTCTCCTATTTTTCACTACTCTTGATAGGAAAAAGCTTCCCCTATTTATACAAAAATATGAGAAGTTATCTCATTAATGAGAGTCCATGAATCTCTCCCTCTATCTCTTGAGTTACAATCAAAATAGGAAATGATAAGACACATGTCTTTTTAGAGTTTCAATGCAAATAAGAAATGAGACACATGTCTTCTTAGAGTTTCAATACAAAAAGGAAATGAGACATGTCCTCATGATCCCATGATCTTCTCCACTCAAATTCGAATTTGATTTTGGGAGGCCACATAAAGGCCTTCTAGAAGCTTCCTTTTGACCTACACATGTCACAAAACTCATAACACATATATAGATATATGAAACTATGTTAATTTTATTGTTTCTAATCATAAATTCACTTTAAACACATAAAATAAATATCTATGGAAGACAAGGATCCTAACCCATATATTTATGAAAATGGTTACTTGATGTAGGGTTTTAGGTCAGATAGTTATGAAATAAGAGCTAAATGGTAATGACATAATGGAAATATGTATGAATATGGAAAACACTTTTGAGACTCAACAGGCCTGTAAGCTGGCCATGCGTGGATCACCTATGCAATGGTGGGTAATGCATGAGGAGGAGTTCTAGAATTGGGAGGAGTGTCGGAATATGATGATCCTACGATTTGAGGCCCCAGCCGATGTGCGAATCATATCGTTCCTTGGACTCGAAGATCCACGCGAATATTTGTTCACTTGGATAAAACAATGGTGCGATAGAACTGCCCAGGAGTGGGTTCATCTGCTTATTCATGCCTTGGGACCACTTCCCACTGCATGGCACTTAGATGCGGAGCTCCATCGGTGCACCCGCCACTGGGAGACTTTGAGGTAAAATTTCTGGGAACATTTGGATTAATAGGCGGGACAAAGGCACTTGACGTAGTTCTGCAAAACACTGACACTGTAGCATGGGGTGAATCGCACTTGTGTGTCGCACCTGAAATACCCAATTGGGAGTCGTGGACACCAAGCATGATCAAATATTGCAGCCTAGCTCCAAAATAAGGTAAGAATGATCCACGAGAGTGTTCAACTTCAGAATCGAACAGGGTGTGCACGGTTACCAGACCACTTGGGCTGCGAACGGATAGCATTGAGATGCACCCCATGGGGCAACAATTGGGGATGAAAATATTATATAACCACCAACTCCCACAACAACGAGGCAGTTGCGCTCACTTCTCGGCAACGTAGGTTATTACAGAAATTTTGTTCGAAAATATGCAGTAATCATAGCACCGCTGAAATATTTGCTCTCGAAGGCGGCCCGGTTCTGTTGCGATGACACAAGTCGAGCGAACATACCTTTGGGTTTGAAGTACTTAGGGCTTAAGCCTGTGTTGGGGGAAGATGCACAGGAGGCGCAGGTGTTTGAACCAAGCGTAGCAGGAATGCCAAGTGCACAGGAGGTGCGAAAACTAGCCGTTGGCATAGTAACCTCTGGTAAAAATCAAAAGTTACCGGTAAAAGGAGCTGGCAGCTGGCATTTAATGGGGCATATTTTGAATATTTTTTACCGTTTACCTGATGGTAATTTCCAATTCGAGTTTACCCTACCGTTGGATGCCCGCAGGCGCTATAAAAAGGGTCGGATAGCTCAAACAAGGGTTCCGTCTCACTTGCATAACTTGCCCCTATCCTCTTTATCTCGCGCAAGCCTGAGCTGTAAGATTTTTCGGGTCTGCATTGTTCCTCTCATGTCGGATCGACCTCCCCCTACTGATAGTAGCCACCCAGAGTCGGGTTTCATTTTCCACGCTAGGATGACAACCACTAACCCAGCTGAGCCCTTGGCACCTACTACCCCAGAAGTTGAGGAAGTAATGGAGATCAGATCTGAGGATGAAGAAGTGTCCTCAATGTCGATCACTAGGAAGGGAAAAGAGCAAGCACAGGGCTCGGGGAAACCCCCCAAAGCTGCGAAATGGGCTTCAGAGAAGCCTAGGACCTCCCCAAGGCATGCCAAAGCCCCGCGAGCAATGCCCCAGGCTAAGGCTGCGCAGGAGGAAGCCATGCCTGCTAATCCGATCAACTGGTTACCTCCCTTCATCCGCCCGTGCAGGCACTCGATGCACACACCAAAGAACCTTTATGCCCTGGTTACCTATCTGCAGACGCCGCTAACCCCAGGGGAAGTCCCTTTCCTGAGTTACCCCTGCAGGAAGCTCCATGAAGTTAAATTCGATGATCAGGACTTGGCGAATTACGAAGCCTTCCCTGAGATGACCCCCATGCTGTACTTCGACACAATTTACGCAGACGATGGGGTCACAGTCGTTCCTCAGCGCTGGGTAAGCAGATTGGCCGAATCCGGGCTCTTCAACCTGCTGCGTATGCCTCACTTTGGCCATTACAACGTCACGGATCGACTGGCCCGACAGCTGCTCGCACTAATTCATAATGGCTACTTGTGGATTCGAGATAGGGTCCCCATAGATGCTTCATTGGTTCATAGAATCACGGGCCTTCCCATGAACGGGCCACACCCTCTGGAGCGTGTGGGCAATAAATATGAAGGGGACACCGCTGAATATGTGCGTAAGACCTACCACATGGAAAGGAATACACAAGGCTTCATCATAAAATCCATTAGCGACCCGGCTACGCAGATGGGTAAGATATTACTAGCTTGCAAGCTAATGTGGAAGTGTCAGGTCGCAACCGTCCTTGCCTATGTCATTTGGCTAGCCGGTCAATGTGCGAAGGGGGTCTGCCTCAATTGGGCCCAATACTTATGCAACGAGTTCTTAGCCAACGTCTGCGAATTGCAGGAGCAGGGGAACGCCTTCTACTATGCCTAGCTACTATTTCTTATAGCCCTTGTTGCTTGGGAAACCCTTGCGGAGTCAATCCTCCCCGAGCTCCCTCCAGATATGTGCGAAGGGGCCTGGTATGCCCATTTGTGGGATTCCAAGGACGCGTAGCACATAGAAGATAACCAAGTATTCTGGGTCCTCTTCTAGAGTAGCGTGGCCGCAGCCATCAATTCTCGACCTCGGCTGTCCCCCATAGTATATGAAAAGTACAAGAGTATCGCAACATTCCAGGTTACCACTAACAACATTCAGATCCCCAGCCACAAGGATAAAACCTGGACGTCACTTCCTTATATGGTAGCAGATGAGGAAATTGACAACGTGATTGTGCTATGGCCTCCTGCTTGGAAGATAGGCTTCAAAACCAGCGCCAGGGGCATCGCTGTTACTAGCACGAAGCAGGTACCCCCACCCATTATCACCAAGGAGACTAGAAGTACAAGGAAAGACACAGGCGCAGCCACGAAAAAGGACGCGCAGCCTACGCAGACCACCACGAAGAACACCGAGGCTGAGATCCAAGTTGATTCATAGCTAGGCACGGAGGAAGTGAACGTCGAAGGTACGAAGCGAATAGGCGTGCCTGTCAAGGGACCCCGAAAGAAGCAGCGTGCCCAACAGAAAGAACGAGATGAGACGATTACGTTGACGGATGGAGATCTCAAACAAATCGCAGATGCCGTCACACTGGCCACATAAGAAAAATGGGTCGCTTTAGAGGAGCACCAGAAGGCTGCGATCAACGTCATCCAGGAAGAGTTTTGATCCTTGCAGCTAAAGACAGACACAATACAGACCAACATGGTTCCGGGACGAATTCCCTTAGCATCTAGCAGTACAGCACTAGCCACGGAAGAAAGCCGTCTCTGTCCCTTACCTAGTGTCGCCCTTGTGATAAGTTCGCAGGACCAAGAGATCCAGCTCCAAGCAGGTGCAGGGTGCAGCTGAATCTTGCCAAGCTACCCCACGCAGCTTAACAGGGTCTCTACACCGCAATGTTTCAGGAGATTCACCACCGAGAATAGCAAGTACACCACCAACTTGGTATGGCTGAACATACCGTCTTCAACAGAATGCAGACGTACTCTTTGCTGTCGCGCAGCAAGCAGAGCTCGAAACTCTAATCCACCAACTCTGCAAAGAGGTTACAGAATAAATCCCGGCCGCATCCACCCCCCGGGCTAAAGTGGAAGGATTGGTCGCAGCATTGAACGCTTCCAGGACGGAAATGCAGGTCATTAAGATACAGTTGGAGCAGCAAATCTCTGACTTACAAGCCAAACTGTAGCCCGAAACACCCCTGGAGGTACAAGCCCAGCGCGCTACGCTAGTGACCGAGGCTACCAACACCATTACAGGACAGATCAGGGTGCCCAGTTACTCGAGGATGCCATGCAGCTTTGGACCAAGATCCAGCGCGATCCGGTCCTCCATAAAATCAATCAGGACTTGCGACAAAAGGAGGAAGCTTTTGAGCAAATCAAGGCTACATTACCTACCTTGGTCCCTGCACAGTGTTTGGCGCAATTATGAACCAGCAACACCCTCCAAGATGAGATCAAGTGACTCCGCCATAAGAACCATGTTATTGGAGAACGCTTGAAGCCTTGGGCTGTTGTAGCCCTCCATCTTTCACAAGATGTTGATGGTGCTGTGAAACGACTAAACCAGACACTGGAGAGTGTCATGGCTGCAACAAAGCGACCGACCTCACAGAAGCTTGTGGATATTGCGCAGAGCACTGCTGCTCAGAGTCAAGAAGTGTTGCCCCTGTTGGTCGTAGCTGTCAATGCACTGCGCGCGCAGGTGGAGACCCCACCACCACAGTGACTCAGGACGAGTCACAAGATTGTGTTGGGGGACTGTTGAAACAGGGTCTCCTACAAGAGCTATGAATTTGGTCCATTTTTGTATATTTTTTATTATATTTAGTCTAACGCAAGGATTTTGGGGTGGGTCAAAGCCCCTAATGCATTGTAAGTGGGTTAAGGGTAGACCAAGAGTCCGCACACCACAGTTTGTAGACCATTGGATGCGTAGGCTAAAGTAGTATAAGTAATCAAACCTTTTTTGAGTTGTAAGACAAACTTGAACTAAGATTGGTGCGAATTGCAAATTAGTAGATTTGTTTGGGGTTTTTGGGGAAAGGACTCCTGCTGGCTGTGTGCGCGGAGATCCTAAGTCCTGCTGTGTGCGGACCCTGCTGTTGTGTGCGTAGATTGGGTTTTGGGTATTGTAAAAGGATCTGAAGGATTAATGAATGCGGAAGGCTGTTGAAATCTCTGAATCTATTGAATCTGTGCTATCTGATTATGTATGCTCTATGTCATTGATTTAAGTTGCGAAAGTACTTGTGTTACTTATTTATACTATGATCTAGATCTATTATGGTATGCATAATTCTATATAGAGCTCCGCAAGTAACTATGTTAAGTAATTATGCTGCGTTGACAATTGATCTGAATATGTTTACTAGACTTTATGCAAGAATAGCTGTGATAGTTGCATTGTTGTCCTATATCTGTTATTCGTTGCGATTATACATGGTATTGCGCACGTAGATGTGAAGGTACTGATAGATTTGGGTTATATAATATGCATTCTGATATTTGTGAAGTCGAACGTAGCTATGCCTAACTTACCTTCCCTCTCCCATGTTGCGGAAACCTGGTTCTAGCACCCTCCCATACTAATTCGGGTGAGAATTTGGCCTGCGCAAGCAAGTCACTGCCGAAAGGGCCAATAGTATAGGGGTTTGTTAGCAAACCTTAACCTCC
The DNA here is from genome assembly GCA_034641835.2 of Pinus albicaulis. Taxonomy (NCBI): domain Eukaryota; kingdom Viridiplantae; phylum Streptophyta; class Pinopsida; order Pinales; family Pinaceae; genus Pinus; species Pinus albicaulis. The sequence continues at coordinate 115,653,254 of CM076580.1, read as the reverse complement.
GAAACTTGGTCAGGACCCAGAAGGCTGCAATCAGCGCCATCCAAGAAGAGCTTCAAACCTTGCAGTTAAAGACAAACACAGTACAGACCATCGTGGTTAAGGGACAAATTCCCTTGGCATCTAGCAATACAGCGCTAGCCATGGAAGAAATTCGTCTTTGTCCCTTACGTAGCGTCACCCTTGTGATCTCTGTGAAGATCGCTAGCCACGGAAGAAAGATGTCTCTGTCCCTTACAACATTTGGCACGATTGCGGACCAGCAACACCCTCCAAGATGAGATCGAGGGACTTTGCCATAAGAAGCATGTTATCGGAGAACGCTTGAAGCCTTGGGCTGCTGCAACCCTCCAGCCTTCACATGATGTTGATGGTGTTGTGAAATGACTAAACAGACACTAGAGAGTGTCACAACTGCAAAAGAGGGACCGACCTCACAAAAGCTTGTGGATATTGCGCAGAGCGCTGCTGCTCATAGTCAAGAAGTGTTGCCCCTGTTGGTCGCAGCTGTCAATGCACTGCGCGCGCAGGTGGAGACCCCACCATCACAGTGACTCGGGACGAGTCACAAGATTGTCTTGGGGGACTGTTGGAACAGGGTCTCCTACAAGAGCTACGAATCTAGTCCATTTTTGTATATTTTTTATTATATTTAGTATAACGCATGGATTTTGGGTTCGGTCAAAACCCCTATTGCATTATAAGTGGGTCAAGGGTAGACCAAGAGTCCGCAAACCATGGTTTGCAGACCATTGTATGCGTAGGCTAAAGTAGTATAAGTAATCGAACCTTTTTTTGAGTTGTAAGACAGACTTGAACTAAGATTGGTGCAAATTGCGAATTAGTAGAGCTGTTTTGGGTTTTTGGGGAAAGGACTCTTGCTGGCTATGTGCACAAAGATCCTTAGTCCTGTTGTGTGCGGACCCTGCTGCTGTGTGCGCAGGTTTGGTTTTGGGTATTGTAAAAGGATCTGAAGGATTAATGAATGTAGAAGGCTGTTGAAATCTCTAAATCTATTGAATTTGTGATATCTGATTATGTATGCTCTATGTCATTGATTTAAGCTGCGAAATTACTTGTGTTACTTGTTTATACTGTGATCTAGATCTATTATGGTATGCATAATTCTATATTGAGCTCTGCAAGTAACTATGCTAAGTACTTATGCAGCATTGACAATTGATCTGAATCTGTTTATTAGACTTTATGCAACAATAGTTGCGATAGTTGCTTTGTTGTCCTATATCGGTTATTCGTTGCGGTTATACATGGTAGTGAGCACGTCCATGCGAAGGGACTGATAGATCTGGGTTCTGTAATATGCGATCTTATATTTGTGAAGTCGAACGCAGCTTTGCCTAAGTTACCTGCCCTCTCCCAGGGTGCGGAAACCTGGTTCTAGCACCCTCCCATACTACTTCGAGTGAGACTTTCGCCTGTGCAAACAGGTCACTGCCGAAAGGGCCAGTAGTATAGGGGTTTGTTGGAAAACCTTCACCTCCAAACCTAGGTCAGGACCCCTCAAATGAGTCATTGTCGGAGTGTTCAAAGAATTCATTCACAAGTTCCTCGAGGTGTATTTCGATGACTGGAATGTCTTCGGATTGGTCAAGATACATGTCTCAAACCTACGCATGATATTGGATGCTTGCCGAAAACACCAGATTTCCCTAAATATCAAGAATTGTATCTTTTGCGTACCCTTCAGAATCTTTCTCAGCCACATATTTTGTCGGCAAGGACTAATGGTAGATCCTGCCAAAATTGCAGTTATCATAAATTTTCCAATACCAACCATGGAGAAACAGCTGCGCTCGATCCTTCGACATACGGGCTACTACAAAAGATTCGTTCAAGGCTATGCGTTGATTACTGCCCCTATGGAAAAATTTCTCAAGAAGGATATTTCCTTCTTCTGGAATGACGAATGTCAAAAGAGCTTCGAGCTACTAAAGGAAAATATGGTCTCGACACCTATTCTCATCTTTCCGGATTTGTTGGCTTGAGGGGTCCTGACCCAGGTTTAGATGTTAAGGTTTGCCAACAAACCCCTTTACTACTGGCCCTTTCGGCAGTGACTTGCTTGCACAGGCCAAAGTCTCACCCGAAGTAGTATGGGAGGGTGCTAGAACCAGGTTTCCGCACCCTGGGAGAGGGCAGGTAAGTCAGGCAGAGCTCCATTCGACTTCACAAATATCATATCACATATTACAGAACCCATATCTATCAGTCCCTTTCCATCCACGTGCGCATTACCATGTATAATCGCAACGAATAACCGATATAGGAAAACAAAGCAACTATCACATCTATTCTTGCATAAAGTCTAATAAACAGATTCAGATCAATTGTCAACGCAGCATAAGTACTTAGCACAGTTACTTGCGGAGCTCGATATAGAATTATGCATACCATAATAGATCTAGATCTTAGTATAAAAAAGTAACACAACTACTTTCGCAGCTTAAATCAATGACACAGAGCATACTTAATCAGATATCACAGATTCAATAGATTCAAATATTTCAACAGCCTTCCGCATTCATTAATCCTTTAGATCCTTTTACAATACCCAAAACCCAACCGGCGCATACAGCAGCAGGGTCCGCACACAGCAGGACTGAGGATCTCCGCGCACACAGCCAGTAGGAGTCCTTTCCCCAAAAACCCAAAACAGATCTACTAATTCACAATTTGCACCAATCTTAGTTCAAGTCTGTCTTACAACTCAAAAAAGGTTCAATTAATTATACTACTTTAGCCTATGTATCCAATGGTCTGCAAACCGTGGTTTGCGGACTCTTGGTCTACCCTTAACCCACTTACAATGCATTAGGGGCTTTGACCCACCCCAAAACCCCTGCGTTAGACTAAATATAATAAAAAATATAAAAAAATGGACCAGATTCGCAGCTCTTGTAGGAGACCCTGTTCCAACAGTCCCCCAACACAATCTTGTGACTCGTCCCTAGTCACTATGGTGGTGGGGTTTCCACCTGCGCCTGCATAGCTACTCTGGCCATAGAGTCATTTGATCCGATAGGGTTTGAATCGGCTACCATTGATGTAGCCAGGGAGCATATCTCCACGCAAGGTAGCAAGCCTAACCGCTCTGCCATCCGTGATCTCCTTAACTGTGTAGGGACCAAGCCAATGCTGCCGGAACTTCCCGGGATGCTTTACAAACTGGATATCGTACAAGAGGACCAATTGGCCTTCCACGAAATTCTTCTTACGAATGTGTTGGTCATGCCAGGCTATATCATGGGCCTTCTGGACTTGCTGATGGAAATTCACAATAAATCGATCTTCCTCCAAAGCCATAAGCTGCGTTAATCACTCCTCCATGATGTTCGGTTCTGCCATGTTTGTAAATGCTGCGATACACAGACTAGGAACAATATAATCCATGGGCATAATGACTTCTTTACCATATACCATCTTGAATGGGGTTTTTCTTGTTAACTTCTTGCAGGTTGTTCGATAAGCCCAAAGGACCGTAGGGATGCGCACGTCCCAATCGCTGCAATCCGCATTGCATACCTTGGTCAATGTTTACTCCAAGATTTTATTAAAAGCTTCCACCACGCTGTTGGCCTGGGAGGGGGCTTGAGGGGTCCTGAACTAGGTTCGAAGGTTAAGGTTTTCCAACAAACCCCTATACTACTGGCCCTTTCGGTAGTGACCTGCTTGCGCAGGCGAAAGTCTAACCCGAAGTAGTATGGGAGGGTGCTAGAACCAGGTTTCCGCACCCTGGGAGAGGGCAGGTAAGTCAGGCAGAGCTGCGTTCGACTTCACAAATGTTGAAAATGCAACAAGATGATGGAGCTTAGTGAAAATAAGTCGCCTTCACTAAGTGGGCCCGCAGGCTATTTTTGGCGCAAAGTCTATTTTTAGACTATGTCTATTTTTAGACATATGGATCATGGTCTATGAGTTGCAGGATGTCATTTATGGATGATTGGTCGAGTTGGTAAAAATAGATGGACCTCTATTTTTAGACATTGGGCGGTTTCTATTTTTAGACTGCCGGGCTAAAAATAGAACAGTCAAATATTATTAACCCTTAATAATATTTAGACTATAAACATTATCTTATCCTCTTGGAGCACTTCAGCTTGATGCTTGGATGTGGCACATGCAGCTGACAGAAGGAAATACGCTTTTCCTAAGGGTTAGTTGAGCTATTGCATGGTTGACTTCAGTTAGAACTCATGTGGCAGAGTTTGGTGGAGTTGATGAGACATTTGGTGGAGTTGTGTTCGGTTTAACTTAGTTGAACTAGTTGTATTTAGTCTAACTGAAAAATACACTAGTGATGAGTGGTGTGAATTAATTATTAATCAATTCACTAATTATTAACTCATAAATCAACTAAAGAATACATCAGTTAACTGCAGTGCATGGACAGTTCAGTGGAGACCAGTGTTAGAGGTGGGTGAAAGGGTGAGTCTACTATCAGCTGTGACTATAGTTGTGCATGAGATTTGCACACACATTGATTGAGATTGCCAATGAGATCGTTGTTAACATGTCAAAGGATTTGATCCTTGATCTCATTCATTCTCATCTTGGATTGCGCAGTAGAGGCAGGCAAACAGTGGAGGAGATTTGAACCTGTGACTTGTTCAGATCTGAGCTAGTTTGTGTGTAACTATTGGAGATAGTACTGAGTACTTGTGAGGAGTATTGTACTATGTATTGTTACATGTTCTCTATCATTATAATATACAGATAGTTGGGGGTTTTCAGCTGTAAGATTTCCCCATTACATACCGTGTTCTATGTGTGCTTGATTATGTTTTAATGTGCGCATGCGACTGCTTCTATTTCCGCAAATTGATGATCAATTGTAGAAGAGGTTATGTATTATGCATGAAGCTTAAATAGTGTGTAATCAGGATAATCTCGGTGAATAATTCAGCTATTATTCAAATTTCTACAACAAATATCAGATCACATATTATGTAACCCAGATCTATCAGTGCCTTCACATCCATGTGCGCAATACCATGTATAATCACAACGAATAACAGATATAGGACAACAAAGCAACTATCACAACTATTCTTGCATAAATTCTAATAAACAGATTCAGATCAATTGTCAACGCAACATAAGTACTTAGCACAGTTACTTGCGGAGCTCAATATAGAATTATGCATACCATAATAGATCTAGATCACAGTATAAAAGTAACACAAGTACTTTCGCAACTTAAATCAATGACACAGAGTATGCATAATCAGATAACACAGATTCAATAGATTCAGAGATTTCAACAGCCTTCCGCATTCATTAATCCTTTAGATCCTTTTAAAATACCCAAAACCCAACCTACGCACACAACAGCAGGGTCCGCACACAACAAGACTGAGGATCTCCGCACACACAGCCAACGGGAGTCCTTTCCCCAAAAACCCAAAACAGATCTACTAATTCGCAATTCGCACCAATCTTAGTTCAAGTCTGTCTTACAACTCAAAAAAGGTTCGATTGCTTATACTAATTTAGTGTACACATCCAATGGTCCACAAACCGTGGTTTGCGAACTCTTGGTCTACCCTTAACCCACTTACAATTCATTAGGGGCTTTGACCCACCCCAAAACCCCTGCGTTAGACTAAATAAAATAAAAAATATACAAAAATGGACCAGATTCGCAGCTCTTGTAGGAGACCCTGTTCCAACAGTCCCCCAACACAATCTTGTGACTCGTCCCGAGTCACTGTGGTGGTGGGGTCTCCACCTGCATGCGTAGTGCATTGACATCTGCGACCAATGGGGGCAACACTTCTTGACTCTGAGCAGCAGCACTCTGCGCAATATCTACAAGCTTTTTGAGGTCGGTCCCTCCGTCACAGCCGTGACACTCTCCAGTGTCTGGTTTAGTCGCTTCACGACACCATCAACATCCTGTGATAGCTGGTGGGTTGCAGTAGCCCAAGGCTTCAAGCTTTCTCCAATAACATGCTTCTTATGGCGGATTTCCTCGATCTCATCTTGGAGGGTGTTGCTGGTCCACAATCGTGCCAAACGTTGTGCAGGGACCAAGGTAGGTAATGTAGCCTCGATCTGCTTGAAAGCTTCCTCCTTTTGTCGTAAGTCCTGATTGATTTTCTAGAGGACCGGATCACGCTGGATCTTGGTCCAAAGCTGCATGGCATCCTCGAGTAACTGGGCGCCTTGAGCAATCTGTCCTGTAATGATGTTGGTAGCCTCGGTCACTAGCACAACGCGCTAGGCTCATACCTCCGGGGGTGTTTCAGGCTGCAGTTTGGCTTGTAAGATAGAGATTTGCTGCTCCAACTGTGTGTTAATGACCTACATTTCCATCCTGGAAGCCTTCGATGCTACGACCAATCCTTCCACTTTAGCTCGGGGGGTGGCTACGGTTGGGATTTATTTTGTAACATTTGTGCAGAGCTGGTGGATATGTTTGGCGCGATTACGAACCAACAACACCCTCCAAGATGAGATCGAGGGACTTGGCCATAAGAAGCATGTTATCGAAGAACACTTGAAGCCTTGGGCTGCTGCAGCCCTCCAGCTCTCACAGGATGTTGATGGTGTTGTGAAGCGACTAAACCAGACACTGGAGAGTGTCACGGCTGCGACAGAGGGACTGACCTCATAGAAGCTTGTAGATATTTCGCAGAGCGTTGTTGCTCAGAGTCATGAAGTGTTACCCCCATTGGTCGCAGTTGTCAATGCACTACGCGCGTAGGTGGAGACCCCGCCACCATAGTGACTCGAAATGAGTCACAAGATTGTGTTGGGGGATTGTTGGAACAGGGTCTCCCACAAGAGCTGCGAATCGAGTCCATTTTTGTATATTTTTTATTATATTTAGTCTAACGCAGGGATTTTGGGGTGGGTCAAAGCCCCTAATGCATTGTAAGTGGGTTAAGGGTAGACCAAGAGTCCGCAAACCACTGTTTGCGGACCATTGGATGCATAGGCTAACGTAGTATAAGTAATCGAACCTTTTTTGAGTTGTAAGACAAACTTGAACTAAGATTGGTGCGAATTGCGAATTAGTAGATCTGTTTTGGGTTTTTGGGGAAAGGACTCCTACTGGCTGTGTGCGCGGAGATCCTTAGTCCTGCTGTGTGCGGACCCTGCTGCTGTGTGCGCAGGTTGGGTTTTGGGTATTGTAAAAGGATCTAAAGGATTAATGAATGCGGAAGGCTGTTGAAATCTCTGAATCTATTGAATCTGTGTTATCTGATTATGCATGCTCTATGTCATTGATTTAAGCTGCAAAAGTACTTGTGTTACTTGTTTATACTGCGATCTAGATCTATTATGGTATGCATAATTCTATATTGAGCTCTGCAAGTAACTATGCTAAGTACTTATGCTGTGTTGACAATTGATCTGAATCTGTTTATTAGACTTTATGCAAGAATAGTTGCGATAGTTGCTTCGTTGTCTTATATCTGTTATTCGTTGTGATTTTACATGGTATTGCGCACGTGGATGTGAAGGGACTGATAGATTTGGGTTCTATAATATGCGATCTGATATTTGTGAATTTGAACGCAGCTCTGCCTAACTTACCTGCCCTCTCCCAGGGTGCGGAAACTTGGTTCTAACACCCTCCCATACTACTTCGGGTGAGACTTTGGCCTGCGCAAGCAAGTCACTGCCGAAAGGGCCAGTAGTATAGGGGTTTGTTGGAAAACCTTAACCTCTGAACCTGGGTCAGGACCCCTCAAGCCAATAGTACAAAGTGTCAAGAAGTGGAAACATTAATTGATGGGTAAAGAGACTATTGTACACACCGATCACCAACCATTACAGTACTTGCAGTCGCAAACAAAATTGCAACAATCAAGACATTTTAGGTGGATGGGATTTCTTCAACAATTTCACTTGGGTATAAGGTACAACAAAGGTATATTCAATAAATTTGCAGATATGATTTTGAGACCAATCATTAGTGCTTCTACTTTACTAAAAAATGATTGTGTTGTACATGAGAATTACATAGAACAATATTCACATGACATTGATTTCCAAGATGTGTATGCTAGTTTGAGTGAAGGGAATCAAGTTGAAGAAAAATATTATCACATGCATTATAATTTGCCGTTTCATTTGGGCAAGCTATGTATTCCACAAGGAGAGAGGCTAAGTGTCATGAGAAAATCTCATTCTTCTCTTATTGTTGGACACTTTGGGGTAAGCAAAACAATGACACATCTACATAGGTATTGTTATTGGCCTCGCATGATAGATAGTGTGTCATTTTTTATATAAGAGGTTGTTCTATGTGTGCAACAAGTAAGCCTAGTAATAAAAAACTGGGATTGTACATGCCACTACCGGTACCATAAAGGCCATGGGAGAGCGTCTCCATGGACTTTGTTGGAGGTCTACCTATGTCAAGAAAGCAACACGATTATCTTTTTGTAGTTTTGGATAGATTCAGTAAAATGTGTATGTATAAATTATATAACTTATGTGTTATATGTCCAAGATTCTCCTGATCTCACACTATTTTAACTTCATGCAAAATACATAATCTATTCCACCATTGATCATTTGCGGAAATTAAATCAAGATTGCAATGCACACATGAAACAATAAAAATTCACACACATTAACACAGTTGTTTAACGGGAAAGCCTGAAGCTGAAAACCCCAACTATCTGTATATAATATATGTCATAGAGATCGTGTAACAATCCTCATACAAAGCTGATCATATCAAGTTCTCAATACAATACAATCGCTACACACTAATCAGGCCCGATCTTGCAAATCCATGCACCGATCTTTGCCACCTGCTAGCCTGCCTCTACTACGCAATCCCTGCTGAAGAATGGCTCTGAATGAGTTCGAATTACTCCAGCCTTGCTCACGCAATCCTCATTGGCATCTCCCATCGCAGTGTTGGATGCAATCAATGCATCACTATAGTCACACTTTCTTTCACCTATCTTTCCACCGGTCTCCACCGAAACCACTAAGGCGTAATCGTAGTTAACTGATGTATTCTTCAGTTGATTAATGAGTTATTATTTGTGAATTAATTAACTAATTAATTCACTCCACTCTCACTAGTGTATCAATCAGTTAGACTAGATACAACTAGCTAAACTGAGTCTAATTGAGTTAAACTAAATACAACTCCAGCAACTACTTCTCCAACTCCACCAAACTCTGTCACATGAGTTCTAACTGAAGTCCTCCATGCAATAGCTCCAGTAAACCTTCAGGAATAACATAATTCCTTCTGTCAGTTGTTGTGCCATATCTGTGCACTTAACTGAAGTGCTCCAAGAGAATAAGATAATGTTTAGAGTCCAAATATTATTAAGAGTTAATAATATTTGACATATCTATTTTTTTAGACTGGCAGTCTAAAAATAGACTCCGCCCAATATGTCTAAAAATACAAGTCCATCTATTTTTCCAACTCGACCAACCATCCACAAATAGCATCCTGCAACTCATAGAATATGATCGACATGTCTAAAAATAGACTTTGCGCCAAAAATAGCCTGCGGGCCCACTTAGTGAAGGCGAATATTTTCACTAAGCTCATCATCTTGTTGAATCTCAACACTCCCTCTCAACAAGATATGGATTATCTGCCACCCCGATCCTATCTCTATGGTATTCGAATTTTCTCTTGGTGAGCACCTTCGTCAGAATATCTGCATCCTGATCCTCCGTAGGAATGTAAGAAAGCAACATGATCTTCCGCTGCACACAATCTCTGATATGATGGTACCGGATGTCAATATGTTTAGATCTATCAAGAAATACTGGATTAACTGAGAGTTGAATGCAACTCTGATTATCACAATATATCACCATAGGATCTAAATGAGAACCGAACAAACCGACCAGGATCTTCCTCATCCATATAGCCTCGCATGCAGCCAAACTTGCTTCCATGTACTCGGCCTCCGCTGAATTGAGTGCCACGGATCTTTGTTCCTGCTATACCAAGAAACTGATGTAGATCCGATACTGAAAATCCCTCCAGATGTGCTCTTTTTGTTCGTTGGGCTTCCTGCCCAATCTACATCCTTGAAGCCATGCAACTTCACCTCATCTGACTATCTGTACCACAATCCATACCCAAATGTGCCCTTGAGATACCTCAGGACATGCTTGCCTGCCTTCCAAAAGAGCTTGGTAGGCCTAACCATCGCTTGCGAAAGCTGGTTCATAGCATAGCATATGTCTGGCCGTGTATTGACTAAATACATGAGCGAACCAACCAACTGTTGATAAACAGTGGCATCCACTACCTCTGCCGATGTAGCATCCTCCTTCCTCCAACCACCAGGAAGTGGAGTGTCGATAGGCTTGCAGCCTTGCATGTGAAACTTCTCCAGTATCTCCTGGGCATACTTGCCTTGAGACACAAACAGTTCACCTTTCCGCTGCCAAATTTCCAATCCCAGAAAATAATGAAGGAGGCCCAAGTCCTTCATCTCGAACTCCTTTGCAAGATCTGCCTTGCATGAGTGTATCAACAGTTCATCACCCGTTAGTATTAAATCATCTACATAAAGCAAAATGATCAAAAGCTTACCCTCCACCACAATCTAGTATAGGTTTGGATCCGCCTCACTCTTGGCAAAACCAAGTTCGGTGAAATAACTGTCTATCCGTGTGTACCAAGCACGAGGTGCTTGTTTCAGCCCATACAACGCTCTTTTGAGCCTGCACACATGCGACTCACTACTGAAGATTTCAAATCATTCAAGCTGCTCAATGTACACCTCCTCCTAAATGATTTCGTTGAGGAACACAGTCTTCACATCCATATGATGAATGTGCCAACCCATCTGTGTTGAGAGAGAAAGGATGGTCCGTGTGGAAGAATACCTTGCAACAGGTGCAAAGGTTTCTTCATAGTCAATCCCCTCGATCTGTGAGAAGCCCTGAGAAACAAATCTTGCCTTATAATTCTCAACGCTCCCATCAGCAGCTTGCTTCACTTTGTAGGTCCATCTCGAACCTACCACTGATTTCCCTTCCGGCCTTGGGACAATCTCCCATGCACTGTTTCTGACGATCGAATCATACTCTTCCACCATGGCATCTACCCACGCAGGATCCTCCACAGCTTCCTCGAAAGAGGATGGCTCCATCATGATACACTTTCTCATCAGAGCCATGTATCCAGTAAATCGGTAAGGTGACTGTCTCTGTCTGCACTGTGATGTAGGAACTCCTTCATTCTACACTGCATCAAGATTCAGTCGCTCAACTTCTGTAGTGTGCTTCCGCCCTCTGATGTTTGGCACTGCATGAGTGGTTTCTTCCACTCCATGAACCTCCTCTTGTGGTTGATCCACATCTTGAGGCTCATCTTTAGGAACAAGTAGCTCCTCCTTTGCATGCAAGTGTAACTCCCTCTCAAGCAACAACTTCATGGCTTTCTCCTCATGAAATTTGATATCCCGTCGCACGACAGTCATCCGACTGTCTGGAAAATACACACGATAATTGTGGGGTGTTTCTGTGTACCCCATAGATATACCAACCTCTGCGGTCGGCTCCAGCTTCTCCCTAGCATCCTTCGTCACATGAATGTAAACAGCTAAGCTAAAAATCTTCAAATAAGAAATATCAGGCTTCTTACCAGAAAACGCCTCTTTGGGTGTACTCATGCCAAGTACTCTATGAAGACAATGGTTTTGCACATAAACCACAGTGTTGCATGCCTCAACCCACAAGTGTATGGGAAGGCACTGATCATGCAACATTTCCCGTGCAACACCCACGATCGTTCTGTTCTTTCTCTTTGCGACCCAGTCTGCTGTGGGTTATGAGGTGCTATGAGTTCTCTTCGAATTCCTTCTTTACTACAAAAGTCTTTGAATTCGCCAGAGATGTATTCACCACCATTATCGCTCCTTAGAGCTTTCACCTGCTTCGCCGACTCTTTCTCAACTAGCACCTTGAACTCACAGAACTTTGAGTATGTCTCGCTCTTCTTCTGCATGAATAAGATCCAACACTTACGAGAAAAGTCATCAACAAATTTCACATAATACCTATGCTTTGTTGTTGAAGCAACCGAGAAAGGTCCACATACGTCCGTGTGAATTCTCTCAAGGATCGTCGAAGCACGACTATCCTTCTCATGAAAAGTGGTCTTCACAAATTTTCCCAGAGTACATCCCTTGAACTGATCTGACTACGCAAGTGTACCTTTGGGAAGCTCGGTAGAAATTTGCTGCAAAATTTTCAAAGCGCCATGGTGAAGATGGCCCAATATCCCGTGCCACGATTCGACCTCATCTCGGCTCACCACTCCTCCTTTGCCTGCCATTGCAATGCAGTCATCTACCTGCAATTGATAAATATTCTTAACTCGAATCCCTATCCTCCTGGTTTGACCAGTTGTTTTATGTCGAAGGAAGGCTTTTCCCTCGCTAAAAACAACATCATAACCCTTGTCTTCCAACATTGCCACAGAGATTAGATTCTTCTTCAATCCTGGAACATGCATGACATCCTTCAAGATGAAAGGTTTACCAGAATTCGTCTCAAAGGAAATGGTCCCGATACCAGTCACACTGTATCTACCATCATCGCCCATCTCGATGTGCACTCCAAGATCCTTTTCCTCCAGATCACTAAACAAATCTTTGTCTCTGTTCACATGGAAAGACGCACCACTATCAAGAAACCACACCGATCCCATCACACTTGAAACCAAGCATGCGATCAAAGAAAAATCCAACTCAAACTGCGAGGCTAAGGCCTCTCCAGCTGTAGATCCAACAACCTGCTTATTCTTCTTCTTCTATGGGTAATTAGTAGCAAAATGCCCGTGCTAGTGACAGTGAAAACACTTCACCTTGGACAAATCCTGCTTCTTGCCTTTAGCACCGGATTGAGAAGGATTTTTCTTCCCCTTCCCTTTCCTTGCTTTGGCAGCCAAAGCGCAATTTTCTTCATCTTCATTCTTCTATGAAGTTCCATCCCTAGTACCCCGCCTTATCTCCTCCTACACAAGATCCGACCAAAGTCGCTCCCATCATGGCAATTTCTCCCATCCATTGACAGAGTCTTCGTAGCTATGCCAACTCTTTGGAAGCCCAAGGAGAGGCAAGCTCACCAAGTCTTCTTCATCAATAGTAACCCCCACACTTCCCAGCTCATCCTTGCAGTGGAAAAACTTCGTGAGGTATTTTGGTATACTGTCGCCTTTCTCCATTTTTATTTTTTCTGAGTTTGTCTTTAAGCGCCAACTTCCTCTGGTCACTTCTGCTTTGGAACAAGTCTGTCAAAGCCTTCCACATTAGGAATGGAGTGGCTTTACCGTGAAGGCTGGACACAATGTGGTCTTTCACACCTTCCAACATAATCCTTCGACACTTTGCTACCTTCTTTTGCCATGCGTCAAGTGCGGCTACAACGCTAGAAGCAGGCTTCGGAATATCAGCATCTATGAACTCCTTTAACCCATTATCATCCAACACCGCCTCCATCCTGTCCTTCCATGCTATGTAATTCGAGTTCCCATCAAGGGCATACTCCAACCGCAATCTGTTGAAAGACATTTCAATGAATGCTCAACTTCGACACCAAGAAAAAACTGCAGCAAATTCGAATTCCACCAGCACAAAACTCAACCGCTTCAATAATTGCAATCTCCTCCAATGATCAACTGCTCCGATACCATGTAGAAATTATATAACTTATGTGTTATATGTCCAAGATTCTCCTGATCTCACACTATTTTAACTTCATGCAAAATACAAAATCTATTCCACCATTGATCATTTGCGGAAATTAAATTAAGATTGCAATGCACACATGAAACAATAAAAATTCACACACATTAACACAGTTGTTTAACGGGAAAGCCTGAAGCTGAAAACCCCAACTATCTATATATAATATATGTCATAGAGATCATGTAAAAATCCTCATACAAAGCTGATCATATCAAGCTCTCAGTACAATACAATCACTACACACTAATCAGGCCCGATCTTGCAAATCCATGCACCGATCTTTGCCACCTGCTAGCCTGCCTCTACTGCGCAATCCCTGCTGAAGAATGGCTCTGAATGAGTTCGAATTACTCCAGCCTTGCTCACGCAATCCTCATTGGCATCTCCACTGAGTGTTGGATGCAATCAATGCATCACTATAGTCACACTTGCTCTTTCACCTATCTCTCCACTGGTCTCCACTGAAACTACCATGCACTGTAGTTAACTGATGTATTCTTCAGTTGATTAATGAGTTATTATTTAGTGAATTAATTAACTAATTAATTCACACCACTCTCACTAGTGTATCAATCAGTTAGACTAGATATAACTAGCTCAACTGAGTCTAACTAAGTTAAACTAAATACAACTCCACCAACTACTTCTATAACTCCACCAAACTCTGTCACATGAGTTCTAACTGAAGTCCTCATGCATTAGCTCCAGTAAACCCTCAGGAATAGCGTAATTCCTTCTGTCAGCTGCTGTGCCACATCCGTGCACTTAACTGAAGTGCTCCAAGAGAATAAGATAATGTTTAGAGTCCAACTATTATTAAGAGCTAATAATATTCGACATATCTATTTTTAGACTGGCAATCTAAAAATAGATTCCGCCCAATATGTCTAAAAATAGAAGTCCATCTATTTTTCCAACTTGACCAACCATCCACAAATAGCATCCTGCAACTCATAGAATATGATCAACATGTCTAAAAATCGACATAGTCTAAAAATAGACTTTGCGCCCAAAATAGCCCGCGGGCCCACTTAGTGAAGGCGACTCTTTTCACTAAGCTCATCTTCTTGTTGAATCTCAACAGTCTATACTTATGCAATGTAAGAAAACCATTACTGTTGAACAAACTGCTAGACTTTATTTTCAAAATATTTGGGTTCATTTTGGATTGCCCACTTCTATTGTTAGTGACAGGGATTCCAGGTTCATTGGGAATTTTTGGTCAAATCTATGGAGAATGATGGACACAAAATTGAAAAAGAGTACCACTTTTCATCCACAAATAGATGGAAAAACCGAAGTGGTGAACCTAACAGTTGTGCATCTATTGAGAGGATATTGCAGCAAACATCCTAAGTTGTGGGTTGAACAATTGCATTACATTCAACATGCTTACAACTGGGCAAAGCACTCTTCAACATAAACCTCACCTTTTGAAGTATGCTTTGGGTATTTTCCAAAATTGCCATTAGAATTCATCTTTAGGAAGGATGTTGCAATTGATGGGCATAGTGATATTGATAAGGGTCGAAAGTTCATTGAGAAAATTTAGATGACACATCAACAAGTCGAAGAACAACTTGAGAAAAGTCAAAGCAAATACAAAGAGAGACATGATAAACATCGGGTTGATCACACGTTTCAAGAGGGAGATGAGGTATGGTTGCACATTAACAAAGAAAGGATGCAAGGGGAAGGTAAAAAGCTCAAACCCATACGCTATGGTCCTTTCAAGATCATAAAAAAAGTTGGTAATAATGCATTCCAACTTGATTTACCTTCTTACATGCAAATGTATTCAATTGTTAATGTTGAAAACTTATGCTTGTATGAGCCTCCTTTGATCGATGATCATGGAAGTGATGTTCAACTACCTTCTATTGAAGATTTCTCGCCAGAATTTATGGATGAGCTCAAAGAAGATACAATTCTTGACAGGAGAACAAGAGCATCAAAGAGGGGAAGTTTTGTCTACCTTCGAGTTAGGCTCAAAGGCACCAAACCAAGCAAGGAAAAATGGATGGAGGTTGGAAAGGTGAGGGAGTTGTACCCTCATCTACTGAACAGGTAATAAAGTCTTTTGGGGTCCAAAAGCTTCCCAATGGGGGACGAATGATCAGGAGTTCATAAATTTTGCTCAAAATTCAAAGTTACAGGACTGGGTTGAAACCAAGATGGTTACGTAGATCTCGTCTTCCTGTTTTCGGTGCCATTAACGGTTCGAAAAACCGATGTCGTATGAGGAAGATATTGCGTTCTGATCGAAATGGAAAACAGGTAAAATTACGACAGTTTGACCAGGTTTGATTGGGATGCATAGTCAACCAAATGGATGTACAGTTAGAAAAAAGAGAATATTCCTCAAAATATTCCTTTCTCAGTTTCAATTGTTGGATGACAAGTGTTAGGTTTCTATTTGTGGTACGGTTTGGAGGGTCCAATGAGAAACTGTCACGTGGCCCTGCAACTACATATTAAAATTTTGTGAGGGTTCGCAGGGCTCGACCCCCAGACCTCCCTCTGGGCACGCGCACACCTTACCATCCATGCTACGCAATGTTTCTTAACCGTATTAGGCGATGGGTTATAGTTATGTTGTATTGAAATTACATTTGGGGGTTGGGAACCGCCGACGGTCCCAACCCCCAATTGTAATTTCAATACAAGCGGTCCCGGCAACATATGTCACATGCTAATTGTTTATGCCAAATCCTTTGCGCGGTCAGTGCTAACTGAAAACACAACCCATGGTTCAAACCTTTTTCAACCGCAGTTTCAACAAGAGTTTTGCCTAACTGTCGGGGTATGTAACTGTTTGGGGGTGTACATGTGGTCACCGCCCAAACCGTAAAATTAAATGTGCGGTCAAGTCGGCGAAAAGGTTAGGGGCACGCCATTTTTGGCAGCCTGCCCAAAATTAGCTCCAATTAACTAGAGTTCTCCACTTTTAGTGGAGTTTTCCTAGGACATACTGGGCAAAAGAGTAGGAGACTCAATTTTCGACCATTCTAAGTGAATGAAGTGTCATTTTTAACTAATTGGAGCATTTCGGAGCCATTGGTGCAAATAAAAAAACCATTAGAGCATTATAACTACGTGTAATAGCAAAATTTTGAGCATAATGAAAGATGGACAAGCCATTAAGAGCTGGACCAGCAAATGTAGCCCAGGAGGGGTGAACTAATTCATCATGCCTACTGTGTAAATTTCATGTGGTGACTTATTTCTCTGTTTTACACTGCTGTTCAGTGTTATTTATGCTTATTTTATGCTTCTAATTCACTAAAAATCATCTACAAATCATGGAAAAACTCCTTAGTCCTTGTGCAAACTAAAGGACCATCACATGGTTTTAAAACTCAAAGACACTTAGCACAACAAAACTAATACAGTCATTTCATATCAATTATGCTCAAAAATAGTGTTTACATACAATTGCAGTGCTCAAATGGCTATACTTATAGCTCCATTGGCTTCAAAGCACTCAAAAACCCTAGTCTAGCCTCTTTCTACTCCCAAAAGGATAAAAACTGAAGAATTTACGATCTCCACAAGTTTTCCAACATTTCGTCCTACAATTTCGCCCCAAAAAGCGCTAACTTAGCGAATTTTTCTCCAACCACTAGTGAAAATTATGGGATTTTTAATTTTCCCAATGCGGTCTATGGACTGAATATTTTATTGTAAATGGGGGATCCGAGCTAAGCTCGAAATTTGCACTAGGTGACATATATACAAAAAAGAAACTAAGGACAACATCCATAAATGACAGGGCCAGAGGAACCAAAATACAGACAAGACAAAAAACACCAGAAGGCATACTAGTCATCCAACGTAATAGAAGCTGGGTTGTCCGGGCTATTCCTGGAGGAGGTGGGGGATGAAAGTTGCATTGAATGTGCCCTTCGAAGTGCACTAGCCAAGTCTCCAACATTTCCACTTTCTCGGCTAGTTGGTTTTGGCCTCGCTAGACCATTGCCACTCTCTCCCTGACCTGGCACTGAAAGTAGTCCCTCTTATCCAGTGTAGCCATCAGCTTAACATGCTCCTCCTGACGAACCCCCTTACTGTATCTACCTGATCCATCAGACTGCGAATTATTGCCTGGCAATTTTCTAGGCAACAATGTTGGAAGCCTTGCGTAGCATTAGCTTTAGCGCCACGTCATCCAGTCCCTCAATTCGCAAGTCCTCCCCGCCGACCACCACCCTGACGCAGAGACGTTTAAACACGTAGACCTTCGCCACCATTGGAACCCCACTTGCCACCACCTCGGCCCCCCATATTCTCGCACCAACAGGCCGAGAACGACTGGTAGTCTTGTCACTCCGGCAGAATGTTGCCACCACAATCGCCCTGTCTTCTTTGCACACCAAGCCAGGCAAGGCCAGAGGGGAGGAACGCCCATGCCGCACAAAAGGGCTTCATATGGCTAAGGGAAATAAGGCCAACGTGCACAAGCGACAAGGACCAGACCACCAGAAATACCAAAATCCACCACCCTCGAAAGACCAGACCCCCATCACGCCAACCGCTACTTTGAAATCCTCCTGCAACAATAACACATACAATCGAGGAAGGTAAGGAAAATGAGAACACTCTCAAGATGGCGACTGTTTACGTTGCTGTGCGTGGCTTCCATCGGGACGTTGAACACCAAACACTTATGTTGCCCAACGAATACCACCCACCGAGCCACCTAACACTACAATTACTTGACCAGACGCCTAAAAATTGGAACTTGACCCTGGCTCGCTGCCACACCCCATAGAGCCTCCCCCTTGGCCTCTTCAGAACACCACACTCAACCCAGACGTCGAGACTTACCATAAACCATATAGAATTGGAATGGCAATACCCATCACCCACCAACCTCCAAATATTGCAAGCAAAGAAAAGTTTGGCATAGCGAGGGAAAGAAACACGGCTTAGAGCATTGAACCAGAAGTCACCGAGGCCTAACAAACACCATTCACCATCGCCAAAGAACCTCCAGCGGTGATTTTGCTTTCTAACCAAAGACCACCTAGGAGCCCAACGCCAAACCAAAGTGAAAACACAAATGCCCAGATCCCTCATCCCTTCGTTCACTATCCACTCGCCACCCTCGAACTCCAATGTGTTGCAAAGGCTCGCACGCTCAAACTTCATTTCGACTGTACACCTCTTATCATACCCGTTGTGGTGAAAGGACCGGGAGGGCCGTCTCCCACCCCCACGCTACTTGTGCTCATTCATGAGGCTCAGCCGCCACATGCACCAGAGTACTCACCCCATCGGGGAAAAAAATGGTATAATTTAATTATATAACATTTTTAAATTCCTTTTTCAATATAATCTTTATTATTTTCAATAAAGATAATTTAATTATTTGAAAAGAAATTGCAATTTAATTATATAACATTTTTATATGTATAAATGTGTTTATTTTTTAATATGATTTTCAAAACTTTAATTTAATTATTAATAGTTTTTAAGTGAATGGTAGGGATTTAACCTTCACAAAATATCAATATTGAGATTTATTTCAAAGATAATTAAGCCATTTTTGCTTTTCAATTTAGTTAAAAAAAATCATATTCATATATATCAATTCAATTTTTATCTAATTTTTATTTATGGCATTGAACTCTTAGTGCTCATATTAAAATATGTATGTTTAACTCATATATTAATTATTTTTATATTTTCTTTTAAATGAGAATGAGAATAAGATTATGCAAATGTCACAATGGGCCAATTACAACATGTCTCCTGACATGTTGTTCACCAAAGAGCTACCAAGGGCTGAGAGGGATCAAATCTTTTTACATCTTAAGCTATTTGCATCTCTAAGAGATTTGATTTACATCTTAAGCTATTTGCATTTCAAGAGATTTGATCCCTCTCAACCCTTGGTAGATCCAGAGTTAAAATGGATCCAGGCTAGTTTAATTTCTCCCTTTAAATATGTTATATTCCACATGAATACTATTTTATTTTAACATAGGATTTTTTTTTGATTTTTTTTTTTTAAATTTCAAATTTACTTTAATTACCTAATAAAAATTGATTAAAAAAACATAGAATTTTTATTTTAACATAGGGTTACTTTATTTTTATTTTGACCAAATCAAAATGTTTACATAACATAAGAGCACAAAACAATATCTCTCACATACTCAACTAGAAAAAAAGAAACACAACATTTATTACAATATTTCATAAATATTTATCATCATAATTGTTTTTTTTGTTTGTGTTTTTGCTTTTCATTTTCAAATTAATATCAAATTCATGAAATTAAAATTAAAATAAAATATTATATCAAAATCTATTATACTATACTAAAAAAAGTTCTTTAGTTCCACCACATAAAAAATAAAGTCTAAGTTTAAGTCTAAAATTTAAATTTTAAGTACAATAATTTAAATTTATAAAGTTTATAGGATCAAATTTGTTATTTTTTTTGGGTAAAAAATTAAATTGTGATAAAACTAGTAGTTAGTTTAATGTATAATTAAGATTAAATATTATTAAAATAGAAATAGCCATAACTATTAGCACAAAGAATATTAATTTTCTTATAAATATTAGTTAATTAAAATATTAAAATCAAGTTAGTTATAAATATTAATTAATTAAATTTTTGTTTATTTGTTTGTAAGTTAAACATAATTATATCTTTAATACATATCACTTTGATTGGAGCACGGAATTGAACCCAGTTCAACAATTAAACGTCCAGCAATAGAACGTCTAACAATTGTACAAATGACTTCGCATTAAAATTAAACAATATTAAAATCACTTATGTAAAAACTCAAACTACAAAATAAATAACTAAACACTCAAAACTTTTAAATATAAAAGAAAAATTAATAATTTTCAGAAATCAAAACTTAATCATTGTAAATAATCACTATGTAATTTCAAACAAAATCTTTATAAATAATCACTATGTAATTTCAAACAGTATAAATTATCTTAAATAATAATAAAATAAATTACATATAATAACCAATAATCAAACTGGATAAAGGTTAAATTATAATAAAATTTTCACACTTCACTAAACGGAAAATTTGTTTCTCCGATACTAATCATCATGAATCTCTTTGACAATAATACAACCAACCATAAAAGCTTAAATTCGCCAGCGGTGATTCGTTTCTCTGTTTGGCGCCCTTTATTCATTCAGTCGCAGGGTCATCGCACAAAATCGCGAGGGCACAAGAGTTCGAATCTCATTGCGTCCTGACGGTCAGGATTTAAGAGTTCGATTATCATTGCGTCCAGAGAGCTAGGGTTTATTCAATAACAACTGAAGTAACTGTAACAAACATGGTCGAGGATTTTAGCAGAAGCATAAGATAAAAGAAGAAAGAGTTCGAATCTCATTAACTCCTCGGCGTCAGGGTTTATCAAATAACAGTTACAACAGTAATAAACGGGGTTTAGGGTTCTAGAAGAAGACGATAATATGGCTACGGAAGGTGATTTAACGAGCTGGACAGACCTACTGAACAATTCCACCAAGCTTTTGCAACAAGCCGCTCCATCTACACAGTTCCCTCCGATACAGGTGCCCTAACGAATGCCTGCATTTTCTGCTTTAAAGTATACAGAAGGAACCAAACAACTTGAAGATAATTTCAATATACATACTGTGCGTGTTAGTGAAATCATGTCCATTTTGTGTATTCAAGTCTCTGCTGACCTAACGATTAGGGTGTTTTTTGAAGTTCACAACATGGTTACGGCATATGGGGATTTCTTAATTAAAATGCGATTAAATGTGCTTTTGGTTGAATCAGAGAAGCTTAGATCAGTTAGAAATTCTCTCCAAAAGGTTGAAAGATAGAACGTCTCGGATCGAAGCACCCAGCCATTCCATTGCTGCTACAAGGTGTGTTTCACTATTGCCCATAGTGCTATCTATTGCTTCGAAAATATTGGAAAAAGTTATTGACGGAAAATGCTTACAATGGTGAATACGGATTGTATATTAGTTTTCCTCCGATATTTATTCTTGTGCGCTTACATCCACCGAACATTAAGAGGGCGGGATTGGTAAACTTTGTTGAAACTATGAACCATAAATTCGGGCTAATGGTTAGAACTTACCAGATAGCGTTGGCGACATTTCTTCGAATTTTGGGGATGCAGGGACACGGGGATGCCTCTTAGGGACGTTTGGACAGACCACATGACGCCCCATATTTCACGGGATGTCTGTATCCTCGACATGGGGGACTTCATTCTAAATTTAAATATATGATGCATATAAAAAATATAGAAAAAATTTGAATTTGGTTTTTCAATCATTTTTCTTTTAAGAATTGAAGCGGCAACATGCACGATCCAATTGGCAATTAAACAATTTGGAAGGTTTTATAATCAAAGCCGCAACATCCACGATCCATTTGGCAATTGCACATTGTTCATAGCAAATTAAAAGATACAGGCAGGGTTTAAATGGGGCGTTGTTATGCCCCCCACCAGGGTTTAAATCGTCAAAGATACAGCCAGCATGGGGACCATTGATTAGCAATTGAGTTGTTTTGGCCGTCAAGACAGGCTAGGTGGTTGCATGCCTCATAGGTGTAAACAGTGTCCCAAATCTTTGTTGGTGGTGGATGCTCAAAGTTTCAATGTCATAGGAAAGCTTTATAGTTTACCTATATAATTGCATCCATCATCATCGAAAGAGTCAATAGCGAGGACTGTCATTGCAGAAAATAACAGAAGAAAGAGATAGATGGAAGCTAAAGAAACTATTTATGCTCAATCAGTCTTTGCTTGGTCCTCTGCATCCATGTGCTATGTTAATGTATCAACATCATTTTATGGAATACGAAGACAGTTGGTCCCAAGCTCAACTCCAACTGCTGTTCGACCTTTTCCTAGCAAATTAAATGAGAAAATATTAATCCTTCTCCAAGTTTTCACTGAAAGAATGCTTGCTGGGCTTCAATTGCAATCGGAATGTGGTAGACAATCCATGCTGTCTGTGCTTTGCTGCCTTTCAAAAGCGTCCTCTTCATAGAAACTAAACTTCGACCCCTTAATGTGCTCAAACTAATGTGCCGTAGATGAGAAATGACAAAAGTTAGGGTTTGAGAAAGTTGTATAGACAAGAAAAGGCAAGATGAGGGGGGTGGAGTCTTCACCTTCCTTTAAAGTTTTTTCGTTCTTTTGGCCGCGTTTTCTTTGTTTTTATGAGGAGTCCCATGTAAGGGGCATCCTAGATTATGGTCAAGTACTTGGGGTGCCCCGTATTTGTATTTGTGGGGCTTTTCTTTGGTGAAGTCAGATGTCTTTTTTTTGTTAATTAAGGGCCTTCTATTCATTAGAGAGGAATTACATGTAATCTATTATTTTATTTTGATGTTCGTATTTGTATTTGTGGGGCTTTTCTTTGGTGAAGTCAGATGTCTTTTTTTTGTTAATTAAGGGCCTTCTATTCATTAGAGAGGAATTACATGTAATCAACTTGTGGCAAAACTGTAAGGTCGTTGTCCAAAAAAAAAAGCAAAGTCAAGTAATTGTGTGCATCTTCAAAAAACTATAGTAGCTTGGCCTATCAGCCTTGTACACTAGTAAAGCTTCTAGAGAATACTTTACAAAACTAAGAGGGACTGGCTTTGACAATATCATAACTAAGAGAAAAAATATCATTTATACACTATGACGAGCTGGAGGCATCCACATTGATATCCATCAGGTCACTTAGGCTGTCTAGAGGAGTAGGGCCTTTGCCACACAGGATGATTGCTTCAATCCTTTCCAGTCGCTTGTTCATGGCTTTGAAATTTGACTGTAGCTCAACCATCATCTCCAAGATCTCATCTTGTGCATCATTTCGGTCCAGTAACACTGCCTAGGAGCAGTTTCAAGTGCTAGTATAGGTCCACTATATACATGTATTGATTTTTGGTGGCCTTTGGTGTGGCCAATATCTAGAATTCAATCAACAATGTTGGCTAAAACTTTGGAATTTGAGAGACATTCTTGCTCTAAGGCTATACCTTCAACCTCCGGGAGCTCTTGCTGAATTTAAGGGGGAATTTGCAAATGGAAAAGATGAGCAAAATATTGGGCACAGGCTTGGGCTCCTGAGATCCCAAAGGAGGAATGGCTGGTAGAGCCTCTATGCAAGCGAGTGCGTTGATGGATCATATTGACAGCCTAAAGGAAGGCGTCAAAACACCTTATAGACTCGGAAGGTGCAAGCTTTGGTACCCTATTCCAAGACTATAAGGTGCAAGCTTTAGCACTGTTTGCAAAAGCAATTTCTTCCAGGAGGGAAGCTTTCTCCTCTAGGAGAATAAACCTGCTAAAATGAACTCGCTCCTTGCCAAATATGGAGAATAACAATGCAAACTTTCCTTCTTGAATTTAACATTACACTTAATAGAATCGAGAAAATAATTGCCCTTTACACAAAATGGTAGGAACTGCTAGTCACTAATATCATCTAAGACCATACTATTGAAGAGAAAAGAGCAAGAAAGGGGGTCTGCTACCTTGCAGGTGTTGAAATATTGAGAATTGAACACAGAATGAAGGAAACACCAAACAATGAAAGTACAGAAAGAAAGGAAGAAAGAAAGAAAGAAATTATATTAATGTCCAACGAATGACCACAAAAGTAGGTCAATGGGACTGTAGAGTACAATGATGTCGATACAAGGAGGAGTACCAAAAGGTCGCCTATATAAAGAGCAAGAAATAAGAAATAAAGCAAGAAAAACATAATGCCTGAAAACCAAAATGAGGGAAGTCTTGGACTCCAATTGCAGAGGGCACAAGATAATGGTCCACTAAATCTCTCTTCTAACACTCGAGGTCAAATGCAAAAAACTCAAGATGGAGTGTTGTCCCGAGGGAGGGCTAGGGGAGGATCTGGAGCCTTTGTTACGTCGCTGTCGAGAAGAAGTGATATGTCACCGATGACTGCGCGATCTCAACTGCCTGCTAGTAAGAGATCTGGTTCGGTAATGACTCAGGGGTCCCTGTGCTAGGGGGATGGCCGCTCTAGCCCGCACTGATCTAGAGTATGAGGCAACAATGTTATTAACTCGTCGCTTCGTGCCTCTTGCTGACAGGAGCACTGTAAAAAATGACGTAACCCGCTGCATAGGATCTGCTCTAGGAGGAGGCTGGAGAATCTGTGTGCGAAGTCTTGTGGCCTCCTGTATGTACAAGGCTAGACATCTCTGGTCTGGGTATCGAAAGAAGCTAGATAAGGTCTGGATCCCTCTGAACAAGCAATGGAATCTTCCATGAATCTCATAGTAAAGCGACCCGAGAGAGCACTTACCGCCCAAAGATGAAAGAGCGAGTTGGGATTGAAAGGAAGCCAATTATGAGAGAATGGACATTGGCTAGGATGGCCAAGTCCATCTCTTAGATGGTGTTTTAACCAACTTTAACACTGCCAGAGCATCCATAAGAAGAAATTAACTACCAAAGCAACAACAGGGAGAGGTTACCTTTGAAACACACTAAAATTGTTACTCTTGACAACTATGACAATCAGAAAACAATACTGAAAGTCCTCGAGAATATTCTTCATTCCCCTTCCCATCTCCATTGTTTTGTAATCACATGTGGGAGGTGACTGAACTGTATGCGAATTCATGATAATTTTAATGAAGTATAGGGTCATTGTGTTCACTTATTGAGGAGGGTGGAAACCTTGTTCCTCCATGCGATTGCTTGAGGCGACAGTGGCTATGCCACCCTCCCTCTCCCTTACCTCCTTTAACACCCTAGGTAAAGTTTAATGTTGTCCCTAGTTTGTTAGGGACATTTTTAATGGCATCCCCATGTTTAGGGAGAGTGGGGGATGTGCCATTGTGGAACATTGAGCATTTGCAAATAGGTGTTTGAAAATTTCTTCCTCAGGAGCCATTTCATGAAAACACAATATACACCTCTAGTCTTTATGATTGACCAAAAATTGGAGCAAAGACATATGTTTTTCCTATTGGGTAGTAGTTTGATTTTCTTACAAATTCATCCTTATAGATTTATCATGTGGGAATATAATATAATTTCTAATGGTATTAGTTAACAAACACCCCAATTTTTCAACATTAATCATCTGGGATGCCTTGCTTATGGTGGCCCACGCAACTGTCTTAAAGAAGATTCAACATTGTGTTATTATTATAGGAGTTCAACTCTGAATAATTTCTTTTGCCTTCAAAATCCTTCATTTATGATAGACAAGTCCCATCCTCAATAAATTTAAGACATGTGAATTCACATCAACATCTTTTTACCACCCATCATAACTTACTAGTGCCCATGTATGAAAATCAATTACAAATCTAAGTGGCTCATGCTCTTCATGTTTGGATTCACCATTTTTCCCCATTAGAGCACAATCTCCTTCATTTCGTATTCATTGAATGGGATGTCACTTAATTGTTATAGCTTAGCATTAATTTCAATTTCAAAAAACAAAGATAGGCTTGGTAGACCTAAAATTGGTGCTTTACAAGTATTCTGCTTTGAGTCTTTAAACCCCTACTCTTGACTAGGCTTTAAAAGTCTTCCTGCTTTGCATTGTTTTTGTTTGAGCTATGTTTTGCTTATTGGTTGGCCAAAGTTTCTTTCCCTTTTCCTTTCTAATTTGTTGCAAACACATGCTTATGTGTTTTGTTATTATTGGATAATTTTTGCTCTGTTCTTGTTGCAAAACTAATCCTCCAGATTTACCAAAGTTTAGCTCTTCAACTCTACATAATTATCTTAGATTTGGCTCCATTAGGATGTGTTCTAGTGAGAACTTGGAGCGGTTGCTATGACAACAACCTAGGTTCAAATTCCAGCAACCATGTTTCTCCTTTGCTTGATGTTTACCTGATGTGGCTATTGATTATATTGAATATTGTTGATGTAGCCTTTGGGTAGATTATCATATGGGGCTTGTTGTCGCAAAATCTAGTAGGCCTAGGAGAGGGATGCCCTACTTGTTGATTTTTCAAGTGCAATAGATACAAGCACAATATTTCTGAAAATTGATAATTACTTCTAATGATGTTGATCTTCTTTTAATATTTCAAGTATATCATTAAACAATTATACTTTAGAAATTAAACCATATAAAAGCAATAGAATAGTAGAGATTAGAATGCACAAAGAGAGCACAAGATTTACCCTGGGAAAACCCACTAAGGGGAAAAACCCAACAACCTTTTTAATAGAGAAATTCCTCATTTCAACAAGAGTCACACCTAGACCTATAGTCAACAACTAGGTCAAACTTACCTTCAACAATTCTATGGTCAAACATGGTCTTCACCCTCAAAGCCAATCCTCCAAACTGATCCAGCAACTCGACCCTCTTGTTTTTCCCTAGGCCAATTTTCGGCCTCCCAGAAATTGCCAGAATCCCAGAATTTTGACTCCTTGCAACTGCGCAAAAATTTCAGCCCCTACAACTACAACTGCCCAGATAAATATGCAAATTGGAGAGAGAGAGTCCTTCCACATGTGTGTGCTAGATAGAGAGAGAGAGATGACGAGAAAGATGATTTCGTCCTTCTTCGTCCTCTTTGTCCTTCTTGTCTTTCGCTTGGATGCCCAGAAGATTCTTGCTTGAGAGGAGTCGAATTGCTGCCTTGTGGTGGAGGTCAAACTGTCTTTATATAGTGTTCTGCTGGGTCGAATGGGTGTGTCTTCTGCCTGGGTCGTCTTGACTTGGAGGGAGGCCGACTTGACTAATTTTGGAGCCAAAAATTCAATTTCGAAAATTCAAATTTTCTTCTTTTAAAAGTCCAAATGGACATGACATAAAATATATTTTTCTTTTGACTCTAGCATGAAGAACATGCTTTACATTAATCAAAATAAATACATCAAGGGCCAAAATATACATTATGAAGACCGACCATAATTACAAATTTCAACACTACTAGGCTTAAATTGAACTGCTTGAACAATAGGGTTCGAGGGTCCTGTAGCTTGCAGATTGAGGCCCGAGTTGCCTCAGGTCACGTCGCAGATGTCTGGAAAGTTTGTGGGCTGAGTTTAAGGGTGGTTATAGGCTGGTTTAAGGGAGCAACAGGTCTGTTGAGTAAGCTGAAGTTTGTGCAATTGGTACAATGGCATAATGTGGAGGTCAAAGTGGTGTTAGGGCTGTGGGAGAGCTATGAAGAGTGGGCTAATATCTGTGGAGTATTGTTGCTAGTGGAGGCGCTGTTCCAATGGCATTGAACAACAATATCTAGAAGCCCTAAGTGCAATGAATAAGGAGCAAACTTGTCACTGTTAAGATGAAAGTCTCTGGAGCCCTAAGTCTTGTCATCTTTAGAGTAGCAGAGAGACAATATGAGGGTAGATTGAAGAGCTTGTGTACAATCATCTTTGAGGTAGCAAAGTGAGTGTGTGAAGGCAACAAAAGAACGCCCTAAGGACTGTGATTTGATGTGTTGAAGTATTGTTGTGAGGGGTGTTTGATGTGTGCCTTGAGTAAAATATTTGATGTGACAAATTAGTGTTGAGTGGGCTGGTTGTTGAGCTCCAGTTCAGTGGACTGTGTGAGGGCTAGTTTGATGCCCTAGTTCAATATAGTCATTGATAAGAGGGCAGAATTGTAAAGACCCTAAGAGCAGATTTCTTGGAGGAGCAAGAGGGTTGCTAGAGGTAGTTTGGAGGCTTATGTTCAGTCATTCTAGGAGCAGTTAGAAAATTGATAGAGGGAGATAGTTCAACTAAAACTGCAAGCATTTTGGAAGTTGTAGAAGTAGTTGTGAGCAACAAAAGAGGTGGCAAAGGACTTACCAGGAGTATTCAAGGTACGTGGACCAAAATGGCTGAGTTGAGTGCTCCTTCAACAAGTCGTGTATCTTGTTCAGAGTAGATTGGTAGTCACAAATTGTTGACTCCAAGCCCTAATGTTCTTGTATCAAGGCTAATTGTAATGGTCACGATCCCCAATACGAGAACCCTATGTTTGTTGTATTAAAGTTTGTAATATAACAAGTTTTGGATTTAAAAATTGCCTTGTGTACTACATTGATTCACTGTTGTACGTTTTCCATTGTGCAAAGTGCTATCATTGTGGTATTTTAGTGTGTTCATGATCGTGTTCTTAGACATAGACTAGTAGCTGAAGTGGCGAGGAAAAATCAACATGTCATCAGAGCAACGTCGAAGGGACAACTGAATCAGAGTGTTCACAACAAAGCAACTTAAGAGGGAGCTGTGGAATTGCCTAAACATGGAGCATGGGGTTCAACGAAGAACATCGAAGTGTGGTCTTGATTGGCTAGGTGATCAGATAGGATGGGAGTTCTAGTGGATTTGTGGAGAACTTGGTGAACAACAATTTGTTGTGTGGCAGGTTGCAGATGATGGGCTTCTGATGACTTGTTAAAGATCGTTGGGACTACTCAAGGGGTGCTTTGGCATGGAAGAGTTAGCTCCGTATGAAGGACAAGATGATGGGAGGCTAATATCTTCATTGGGTTGTGAAGTTGCCATTCGGGATTGGAGTTATGTGCACATGAGACATTTGACCCAGGAGGATGAGGTCGCTTGTAGAGTTGAGTTGCGGTGGTCTAGATGAGGCCCAGTGTTCGACTGCAGCTTAGACTGACCTTGGAAAGACACAAGTTTAGTAGTAGTGTGAGCCAGTGGAGGTTGTGTAGACTTAGAGGGAGTCTAGCTTTAGAGGGAGTATGCCCTATAGAATTTTGAATCTTCAGGTTTTGATGAGACTGATGGTAGAGACACTACCGAGAAGAGTGTGGTTCATTCTATAAGGTATCCTGTAGTGGTGAACTCCAGAGATTGGGCTAGTGTCACCGACGATGACGAGATACTTCTGAGTGGTGGAAGTACCTCCCTCGCTAAGAGGAAGTGTTGATTTATGTAGCTTAGGAGTACTCCCACAACCCCTGGGGTACCGGGTTTTTGAGGAGTTGACTTGCAAAAGTGGTTTGTGGGCAGTGTACCCAAGAAGTGGGTTTTGTACCCAAAGTTGTGGGCGCAAGACCAAGTGAAGAAATTGAAATTTTATTTATGGTGTCTAAGCAAGGATGCTTAGGTCGGCTTTAATGATGTGGTGTGACCCTTGGTGGAATGTGAGACCACCATAGAACACTATAAAAAGAAGACAAGATTGAGTCATTCTATCCATCCATCCAAGTGCAACATCTCAAGAAGATAATTGGCCAAGGTGACTGAGTTCTCAAGAGGCTTAACTCAAGTTGCAGGAGGAGATGCGAGTTATTCTTCTTGTGTTATTAGGTTTGGTCAAGTTCGTTTCTCTGTATCCAAGGTTTTTGCACTCGAGTTTCATGTTGGAAGTGCCTTAGAACAAGGCCTAACAAATTCGTCTTGTATGAAGAAGGATGTGTCGAAGTATAATTGGCTATAGGAGGAGATCCGAGGCAATGAACTGCTTGAACGGTAGGGTCCGAGGATCTTGAGGCCCGAGTTGCCTTATGTCACGTCAAAGCGGTTTGGAAGGTTTATGGGTGGAGTTGAAGTGTGGTTACAGGCTGGTTTAAGGGAGTCGCAGGCCTGTTGAGTAGGTTGAAGTATGTATATTTGGTACAATGGCTAATGTTTGTGGAGTATTATTGCTAGTGGAGGGGCTGTTCCAAGGGCATTGAACTACTGGATTTAGAAGCCCTAAGTACAGGGAATAAGGAGCAGACTTGCCACTGTTAAGAGGGCAGCCTTTAGAGCCCTAAATCAAGTCATCTTTGGAGAAGTAGAGAGACAGTATGAGGGCAGATTGAAGACCTTGTGAGACCACCATAGAACACTATAAAAAGAAGGCAAGATTGAGTCAT
The DNA here is from genome assembly GCA_034641835.2 of Pinus albicaulis. Lineage (NCBI taxonomy): Eukaryota > Viridiplantae > Streptophyta > Pinopsida > Pinales > Pinaceae > Pinus > Pinus albicaulis. Next base: position 115,622,737 of record CM076580.1, on the reverse strand, counting down.
TCTATCCATCCATCCAAATGCAACATCTCAAGATGATAATTGGCCAAGGTGACCAAGTTCTCAAGAGGCTTAGCTCGAGTTGCAGGAGGAGATGCGATTTATTCTTCTTGTGTTATTAGGTTTGGTCAAGTTCGTTTCTCTCTATCCAAGGTCCGTGCACTCGAGTTTCATGTTGGAAGTGGCCTAGAACAAGGCCTAACAACTCCGTCTTGTATGAAGAAGGATGTGCCGAAGTATAGTTGGTTGTAGGAGGAGATCCAAGGCAATGAACTGCTTGAACAATAGGGTTCGAGGGTCTTGAGGCCCGAGTTGCCTCAGGTCACATCAAAGATGTCTGGAAGGTTTATGGGCTGAGTTGAAGGGTGGTTACAGGATGGTTTAAGGGAGTTGCGGGCCTATTGAGTAGGTTGAAGTATGTATAGTTGGTACAATGGCATAATGTGGAGGCTGAATTGGTGTTAAGGCTGTGGGGGAGTTATGAAGTGTGGGCTAATGTCTGTCGATCATTGTTGCTAGTGGAGGGGCTGTTCCAAGGGCATTGAACAACTAGATTTGGAAGCCCTAAGTACAATGAATAAGGAACAAACTTGTCACTGTTAAGAGGGCAGCCTTTAGAGCCCTAAGTCAAGTCATCTTTGGAGAAGTAGAGAGACAGTATGAGGGAAGATTGAAGACCTTGTGTACAATAATATTTGAGGCAACAAAGTGACTGTGTGAAGGCAACAAAAGAATGGCCTAAGGACTGTGATTTGATGTGTTAAAGTATTGTTGTGAGGGCTGTTTTATGTGTGCCTTGAGTACAATATTTGACGTGAAAAATCAGTGTTGAGTGGGCTGGTTGTTGAGCCCTGGATCAGTGGATTATGTGAGTGCTAGTTTGATGCCCTATTTCAGCGAAGTCATTGATAAGAGGGTAGAAATGTAAAAGACCCTAAGAGCAGACTTCCTGGAAGAGCAAGATGTTGAGAATTTAGAGGGCTGGTGATTAATTCTAATTCTCTTCTTGATAGTTACTTGTGAGCTTACTTGAGTTACTTATGTCTCCTCTTCTTTAGCTTATTTAGTCTTTCATCAAGTCAATTATCAAGATACACGAGACACAAAATTAGGGTCATAGAGCTAGGGCAAAACCTCTCCCTTTCGGAGAGGAAAACCCTAAAAGAATTCTTCTTATGGATCTTCAAATGACAAGTACCATGACCAAGACTCAGACCCTTGACCTAGGAATGTCTCCAAGACTTTGTCAATGCTTCTTTTTATGCTTCACAACACTAATCCTTCTCTCTTGCACTGACCTAACTCGGTCCCTAATTATATCTTCCTTGATTTAGTCTTTGGTTATCAATATACTTCTTCTTGTTTCATGTTCACTTGAGATATATCCCTTTTGGTGTACTGAAGATAGGAAGGTAAATCTTAGATTTACCTTCCTTCTATTCTCAATTTTACATTGTGATATCCATACTTGTTTTCATCCTCTATCCGAACTGATATACTAGGTTCAGTCTTGACCGCATCTTCTTCATAGTAATCCGCATTTCAGATACTTCAGGATGCCTTAAAACCAGATCCGCATTCTCTCCATTAGCTCGTATGTAACCCATACTTGGTTCTACTGTTGCAATCATAGATATGTCTGCACTTAGATCCTTCTTGATATCCGCATAGAGTACTAAGGCATTCGCTGTCTTGCTGTCCTTAAATCTGTATTTATCACTTGACTCTTCTTCAGAGAAATCCGCATTCTCATTTGTCCATTAACCCACACTAAATCCTTTCTGAAATCCATAAACTTGTTCAGAGAAATCCGCATTGATTAGTGGTCTCAAATGAGCCGCAGGTTCCTTTATATATACAGTGTTTCTACTTGCTTTTAGGCTGACCCTACACCAAGTATGTAGGCCGACATCCTCACTGTATAATAGGCTGACTTTCTCAATGTATAATAAGCTTATCTTCCAGTGTTGATTGTGGATAGTCTTGATGGTTGTTAAGAGCCTTTCTTCCACAAGGTCTTGGAGACATTCTTCAGACTAAATACTTCATAATCATGAATCTTAATTACACTAGAAGACAAAACCCTATAGACATCAAGAAGAAGTCTATTGGCCTATAATAAAATCTTGTTCATGAAACCCATGAAGCAAGTACAGCAAAATACATTTATTATCTTCGTTTTCTTCTCTACATAAATTCATAATTACATAGTCAATATGAAGACCGATCCTAGTTACACTTTTCAACACTCCCTATTAACTAGGGAGGTATTCCTATAGGTACATGGTCACTTTCAAACTGAAGAATCTCATAAGAAGAATTGAATTGGTAATCGCATCTGTATAGCATCATATCAACCAACATTGTCCTAGTGCAAGGCCTTGACTAACATCCCCATCTCTCAACGAGACAATGGGCTACAATGCTGGCGAGACACATGACTTATAGACACCATAGTCATTGTCTCTCCAAGGTACATACTCCACCCGGGTGTTCCCAAAGTATGATCTTCTTGGACTATTCTTCTCTTGGGTAGCTAGCCCCCAAAGAATATCGGTCCCCGACTACTCTTATCTTGAATGCCCTAACACATTCTCAAAGAGTATCGAATGCCAGATGATTACCCAATCCTCCATTTTGTCTTCCCAAGTGAAGACCAGAATGATGTGTCTATCTCTCCCTCTTAGCCATGGAGGAACTATTCCACAAGGGAATGTACTCATTCCTATATAAGGAATGTACCTAAGCTCATTCTTAGGAATTACCCAGTTTCTTCCAAGTAAGAAACTGATCACCAGGCTCCCTCTTAATCAGGGATCTACAACAACAATGGTGAGACACCCAGCTGCTCATGAAGAATTTCTCCCCTTGATGTCATGGATTTCGATTTCTAGGAATCTTCAACTTTAGCTCCATAGGGCATAGATCATCCATCTCTTTCATTCATGAGTCATGTCATCTACCAGAAAGTGATTCATCTGTCTTTCTTATATGGTCCACCTTTTATGCCATGCTGCTTTCTTTCTAATTATCTCCAGGGATCATACATCCTTTCTCATGATTAGCAACCCTGCACAAATTCATCCAGATAAACATATACATATGAACTTTTAAAACAAAAGTTACCTCAGTGATGATCTTTCACCATGACATCTTCCTGTAGGCATCGACATCCTTTATTTAGATTGACACATCTCCTAATGATATGTTTTGTCAAGGGTCTTCTTCAGACTTCTATCAGAGTTTACATATCCTCCTAGGAGGTATTCTAGTCACATCTTCTTGGCTTCTGGATGATAACTGCCTCTTGACATGGTTGCATTTCATGATCTCTTCCTTTCTGCACATTTTCATTCCTGGGAACTTACAATTTTCTAGTTCCTCGTTCATATACTACCACCTCATATTCCATATGACGATATATATTATGTTGATTTCATCTGTCAGTGCACCAAGAGATCCTCCTCCATAGATCATACTTCTAAATATAGAAGTCCATTGCCTGCAACCATATGACATGACTTCACATCATCCAGTGTCAGCATATAAATATATATAGCTCATACCTTTGAGTTATCCTGTAGCAATTTCTCTAGAATGAAGAACTTCACTCCCTTAACCTGCTCCATCACTATGTCATCACATCCCAGAATTTTGTAGCACAAAATTCTTGCTGAAACCATTCTGCTTTCTTTCTAATAAGTGAATTCATAGAGAACTCCATTAGAAAATGTCAGCACCAGTTTCCATGATAACACTTGATCTTGATGACTGCCTTCCATCAATGTTGTCAGAGAGGTTTTCCTGGAGCTGTTTCACCAAGAGCTCCTACCATGCTTTTATCATGATGCCATCAATATACATTGCTTCCTATCATACTATTTTACAACCAACAAAAATCACTTTAAAGAGGAGAAGTTGATCTCAATCATAATAGAGATCTTTCGCTTCTTCTTTCCTAGATTTCTTGGCATCAGGTTCTTCCCTCATATCTGAGATATGGACTTCTTCCTTTTTCCTCTTGTCCTTTCCAGATTTAGGACAATCTCTTTTATAATGCCCAAGTTCTTTACATCCAAAGCATCGTACTTTGTCCATATTTCTTCTTTTATTTTGAGGACCAAATTTACCGAATCTTCCTTTCTTCCTGCATATGGCTTCAAAGGCTTGATTCCCTTCACTTGATCCTGTATCAACTTTGGCTTTCAATCTTGTTTACTCTATTTTACATAGAGACCATATATCATTGAATCGTGTGGCTTCTTTCTTCCCGCATAAACTTGAAGTGAAGTTTCCCCATTCTTCTGATAGAGCATTCAACACTACTGTAGTCATCTCAGTGTGAGACATTACTTCTCCCAGTTCCTGCAATTGATCTCTTATTTCAGAAATCTTCATAAAGTATGAACTGATTTCCTTCTTCTCTTGACAATTTCATTTTATATAGTTCTTGTCTCAGAGAGATTGCTTCTCCTGCAGTACTCACAGAGAATAGCTCCACCAGTTTCTCATATATTTCTTTAGCAGACTTTAGTTTTGATACATAGGGAATGCTTGAGTCCTTAATGGATTCTATGAGAATCCTTTGGGCTTTGATTTCTCCCTTCATGTATTTGGCATAAGCTGGAGCATCTTCTTTTGGAGGTTGAATTGTAGATCCTTCAATGTAGTCCATAACTTCGTCTTCAATTAAATTCAAATCTGTCCTCTTCTTCCATGCACTAAAGTTTGATGACCCAACCAACTTGTTGCTTTCTTTACAATAAGTCCTCTTGACAGATTTAAGTAAGGTCATTGATACTTACTTGAGTAGAGTGGCTTGCAGCTTCCTTGATGAAGATGAAATCTCCAATGTAGGTGATCTTGGATCCTTGATGATAAAGGATATCTTCAAAAGATGATGTCCTCTTCTAGCAATGTCTTGAATGTAAATCTTTGATGGCAACGATTATTTCCTTGAATGAGTTGATCCTTTGAATGAGATAGAAGATATTTCTTGAAATAGCTTGAGAGTCTTCCTTGCAAATTGATTTGTCTTTTCAACCCAAACTTTGATCTTTGCTTCCTGGAGTATCTTCTTTGTCAAGTAGCCCTTGTGTTCAGCACCTTAGCTCTGATTCCATGTTGAGAATTTAGAGGGCTGGTGATTAATTCAAATTCTCTTCTTGATAATTACTTGTGAGCTTACTTGAGTTACTTATGTCTTCTCTTCTTTAGCCTATTTAGTCTTTCATCAAGTCAATTATCAAAATACACGAGACACAAAATTAGGCTTCTAGAGCCAGGGCAAAACCTCTCCCTCTTGGAGAGGAAAACCTAAAAATAATTCTTCTTATGGATCTTCAAATGACAAGTACCATGACCAAGACTCAGACCCTTGACCTAGGAATGTCTCCAAGACCTTGTTAATGCTTCTTTTTATGCTTCACAATGCTAATCCTTCTCTCTTGCACTGACCTGCACCAACACTAGAGAACTCGGTCCCTAATTATATCTTCCTTGATTTAGTCTTTGGTTATCAATATACTTCTTATTGTTTCATGTTCACTTGAGATATATCCCTTTTGGTGTACTGAAGATAGGAAGGTAAATCTCAGATTTACCTTCCTTCTATTCTCAATTTTACACTGTGATATTCGTACTTCTTTTTGTCCTTTATCCGAACTGATATACTAGGTTCAGTCTTGACCGCATCTTCTTTATAGTAATCCGCATTTCAGATACTTCAGGATGCCTTAAAACCAAATCCGCATTCTCTGCATTAGCTCATATGTAACCCAGACTTGGTTCTACTGTTGCAGTCATATATATGTCTGCACTTAGATCCTTCTTGATATCCGCATAGATTACTAAGGCATCCGCTGTCTTGCTGTCCTTAAATCCACATTTATCACCTAACTCTTCTTCAGAGAAATCCGCATTCTCATTCTGTCCATTAACTCGCACTAAATCCTTACTGAAATCCGTTAACTTGTTCAGAGCAATCCGCATTGATTGGTGGTCTCAAATGAGCCGCAGGTTCCTTTATATATATAGTGTTTTTACTTGATTTTAGGCCAACCCTACACCAACTATGTAGGTCGACATCCTCACTGTATAATAGGCCGACTTTCTCACTGTATAATAGGCTTATCTTCTAGTGTTGATTGTGGATCATCTTGAGGGCTGTTAAGAGCCTTTCTTCCACAAGGTCTTGGAGACATTCTTTAGACTAAATACTTCATAATCATGACCCTTAATTACACTAGAAGACAAAACCCTATAGACATCAAGAAGAAGTCTATTGACCTATAATAAAATCTTGCTCATGAAACCCATGAAGCAAGTACAACAAAATACATTTATTATCTTTGCCTTCTTCTTTACATAAATTCATAATTACATAGTCAATATGAAGACCGATCCTAGTTACACTTTTCAACACAAAAGGGTTGTCAGAGGGCAATTTGGAGGCCTATGTCCAGTCATTCTAAGAGTAACTAGAATATTGATAGAGGCAGATAGTTGAACTGAAGATGCAAGTATTCTGAAGTTCATGATAGACTGGTAGTGATAAGTTGTTGACTCCAAGCCCTAGTTGTTCTTGTATCAGGGCTAATTGTAAGGGCTCATGATCCCTGATATGAGAGCCTTATGTTTGTTGTGTTAAATTTTGTAATATAACAAGTTTTATGTTTAAAAATTGTGTTGTGTACTACATTGATTCACTGTTGTATGTTTTCCGTTGTGCAATGCTAGTGTTGTGATATTTCAATGTGTTTATGATCATGTTCTTAGATGTAGACCTGTAGCTGAAGTGCTAAGGAAAAATCAACACGGTATCATAACAACTTTTAGGGGACTACTGAATCATAGTGTGCATAGCGAAGCGACTTAAGAGAGCTGTGGAATTGCCTGCCTAAACATGGAGCAGAGGGTTCCACTGAGAACATGGAAGTGTGGTCTTGACTGGCTAGGTGACGAGATAGGCTGGGAGTTTTGGTGGGTTTGTGGAGAATCTGGTGAACAATAGTTTGTTGTGTGGCAAGCTACAAATTCTGGACTTCCAATGACTTGTCAAAGATCGTTGGGACTACTGAAGGGGTGCTTTGGCATGAACGAGTTAGCTCCATTTGAAGGACAAGATGATGGGAGGCTAATGTCTTCATTGGGTTATGAAGTCGCACATTTGAGTTTGGAGTTACGTGCACGTGACCTATTTGACCTAGGAGGATGAGGTTCCTTGTAGAGTTGAGTTGCAGTGGTCTAGATGAGGCCCAGTGTTCGACTGAAGCTCAGACTGACATTTGGAGGGACACAAGTTCAGTAACAGTGAGAGCCAGTGGAAGTTGTGTAGACTTAGAGGGAGTCTAGCTTTAGAGGGAATGTGCCCCATGGAAATTTATATCTTTAGGTTTTGATGAGACTGATGTCAGAGACACTATTGAGAAGAGTTTGGTTCATTCTACAAGGTACGCTGCAGTGGTGAACGCTAAAGATTGGGCTAGTGTCGTCGACGATGACAAGATACTTTGGAGTGGTGGAAGTACCTCCCTCGCTAAGAGGGAGTGTTGATTTATGTAGCTTGGGAAGTACTCCCGCAATGCTTGGGGTACTAGGTTTGTGAGGAGTTGACCCACAAACTTGCTTCTTCGAGGCAACAAAGTGACACTGTGAAGGTAACAAAAGAATGCCCTAAGGACTGTGATTTGATATGTTAAAGTATTGTTTTGAGGGGTGTTTTATGTGTGCCTTGAATACAATATTTGACATGACAAATTAGTGTTGTGTGGGTTGGTTGTTGAGCCCTAGATCAGTGGACTGTGTGAGGGCTGGTTTGATGCCCTAGTTTAGTGAAGTTGTTGATTATAGGGCAAAATTGTAAAGACCCTAAGAGTGGACTTCTTGCAGGAGCAAGAGGGCTGCTAGAGGGCAGTTTGGAGGCCTATGTTCAGTCATTCTAGGAGGAGCTAGAAGATTGATAGAGGCAGTTCAACTGAAGATGCAAGCATTTTGAAGTTGCATAAGTACTTGTTAGCAACAAAAGAGGTGGCAAAGGACTTGCAGAAGTGTTCAAGGTACGCGGACTTGAAAAGGTTGAGCACTTTTTTAGCAAGTAGGTCAAGTGTATCTTGTTCAGGGTAGATTGGTAGTCATAAGTTGTTGACCCCAAGCCCTAGATGTTCTTATATTAGGGCTAATTGTAAGGGCCATGATCCTTGGTACGGGAGCCCTATGTTTGTTGTATTAAAGTTTGTAATATAACAAGATTTGGGTTTAAAAATGGTTTTATATACTCCATTGGTTCACTGTTGTATGTTTTCCACTGTGCAAAGTGTTAGTGTTGTGGTATTTCAGTGTGTTTATGATTGTGTTCTTAGACAGAATTGTAGCTGAAATGCCGAGGAAAAATCGACATGGTATCAAAGCAACTTTGAAGGGACAAATGAATTAGAGTGTGCACAGTGAAGCAACTTAAGAGGGAGTTATGGAATTGCTTAAACATGGAGCAAAGGGTTCAACTGAGAACATGGTAGTGTGGTCTTGACTGGCTAGGTGACAAGATAGGCTAATAGTTCTGGTGGAATTGTGGAGAAATCAGTGAATAACAATTTATTGTGTGGCAGGTTGCAAATCATAGACTTCCTATGACCTGTCAAAGATTGTTGGGACTACTCAATGGGTGTTTTGGCGTGAACAAGTTACCTTCATTTGAAGGACAAGATGATGGTAGGCTAATATCTTCATTAGGATGTGAAGTTGCACATCCGAGATTGGACTTATGTGCGTGTGAGGCCTTTGACCCAAGAGGATGAGGTCGCTTGCAGAGTTGAGTTGCGGTGGTCTAGAAAAGGCCCAATGTTCAACTGCAACTCAATCTGATCTTGGAAGGACACAAGTTCAATAGTAGTGTGAGCCAGTGGAGGTTGTCTAGACTTAGAGGGAATCTATATTCAGAGGGAGTATGTGCTGTATAAGTTTGAATCTTCTGGTTCTGACGAGACTAATGGCAAGGTCACTACCGAGAAGAGTGTGGTTCATTCTACAAGGTATGCTGCAGTGGTGAACGCCAAAGATTGGGCTAGTGTCGCCGACGAGGACGAGATACTTTTGAGTAGTAGAAGTACATCCCTCGCTAAGAGGGAGTGTTGATTTATGTAGCTTGGGAGGTACTCCCATAACCCCTGGGGTACTGGGTTTGTGAGGAGTTGACCCACAAAAGTGGTTTATGGGTAGTGTACCCAAAGTTGTGGGTGCAAGACCAAGTGAAGAAATTGATATTTTATTCATTGAGAGCATGTGGGGTACCCTTGAAGGGCTAACGGGCACTCAAGGCTTCGATGATGTGGCAAAATATGAATGAAAAGAAATTTTGTCTTATGATCTTATGGTGTTTAAGCAAGGATGCTTAGGTCGGATTTAATGATGTGGTGTGACCCTTGATGGATTGTGAGACCACCATAGAACACTATAAAAAGAAGGCAAGATTGAGTCATTCGATCCATCCATCCAAGTGCATCATCTCAAGAAGATAGTTGGCTAAGGTGACCATGTTCTCAAGAGGCATAGCTGGAGTTGTAGGAGGAGATGCGAGTTATTCTTCTTGTGTTTTGAGGTCTGGTCAAGTTCGTTGCTCTTTGTCTAAGGTTGGTGCATCCAAGTTTCTTGTTGGAAGAGGCCTAGAACAAGGCCTAACAACTTTGTCTTGCAAGAGGAAGTGCCAAAGTATAGTTGGCTGTAGGAGGAGATCTGAGGCATTGAACTGCTTGAACAATAAGATCGGAGGGTCCTGTAGCTTGTAGATTGAGGCCCGAGTTGCCTCGAGTCACCACACATAGGTTTGGAAGGTTTGTGGGCCCAATTTAAGGGTGGTTACAGGCTGGTTTATGGGATCTGTAGTCCTGTTGAGTAGGCTGAAGTCTTTACAATTGGTACCGTGGCATAATGTGGAGGCCGAAGTGGTGTTAGGGCCGTGGGAGAGGTACGAAGTGTGGACTAATGTCTGTGGCGCGTTGTTGCTAGTGGAGGGGTTGTTCCAAGGGCATTGAACAACAATATTTAGAAGCCCTAAGTACAATGAATAAGGAGCAAACTTATCACTGTTAAGAGGGAAATCTTTGGAGCGCTAAATCTTGTCATCTTTGGAGCAGTAGAGAGACAGTATGAGGGCAAATTTAAGAGCTTATGTATCATCATCTTTGAGGCAACAAAGTGGCTGTGTGAAGGCAACAAAAGAATGCCCTAAGGACTGTGATTTGATGTGTTAAAGTATCATTGTGAGGGGTGTTTTATGTGTGCCTTGAGTATAATATTTGACGTGACAATTCAATGTTGAGTGGGGTGGTTGTTGAGCCTTAGATCGGTGGATTGTGTGAGGGCTGGTTAGATGCCCTAGTTCAGTGAAGTCATTGATAAGAGGGAAAAATTGTAGTCCCTAAGAGAAGACTTCTTGGAGGATCAAGAGGGTTGCTAAAGGGTAGTTTGGAGCCCTATGTTCAGTCATTCTAGGAGCAACTAGAAGATTGATAGGGCCAAATAGTTCAGCTAAAAATGCAAGCATTCTGAAGTTGCATAAGTAGTTGTGAGCTACAGAATAGGTGGCAAAGGACCTGCCAGGAGTGTTCAAGGTACATGGACCAAAATGGCTGAGTTGAGCGCTCCTTCAACAAGTCTTGTATCTTGTTTAGGGTAGATTGGTGGGCATAAGTTGTTGACTCCAAGCCCTAGTTGTTCTTGTACCAGGGCTAATTGTTAGGACCATGATCCCTGGTATGGGAGTCCTATGTTTGTTCTATTAACATTTGTAATATAACAAGTTTTGGGTTTAAAAATTGTCGTGTACTCCATTGATTCATTGCTTTATGTTTTCTGCTGTGCACAGTGGTAGTGTTGGGGTATTTTAGTGTGTTTATGATCGTGTTCTTAGACATAGACATGTAGCTGAAGTACTGAGGAAAAAACAACATGGTAGCAGAGCAACTTTGAAGGGAAAACTGAATCAGAGTGTGCACAAAGAAGCAACTTAAGAGGGAGTCGTGGAATTACCTAAACATGGAGCAAAGGGTTCAACTTAGAACATGGAAGTGTGGTCTTGTCTGGCTAGGTGATGAGATAGGCTGGGAATTCTGGTGGGTTCGTGGAGAACCTAGTGAACAACAATTTTATTGTGTCAGGTTGCAGATCATGGACTTTTGATGATTTGTCAAAGATTGTTGGGATGAGGTGTGCTTTGGCTTGAACTTGTTAGCTCCGTGTGAAGGACAAGATGATGGTAGGATAATATCTTCATTGGGTTGTGAATTTGCACATCCAAGATTGGAGTTATTTGCATGTGAGGTATTTGACCCAAAAGGATGAGGTTGATTGTAGAGTTAATTTTTGGTGTTCTAGATGAGGCCTAGTGTTTGACTGCAGCTCAGACTGACCTTGGAAGGACACAAGTTCAAGATTTCTACATGTAAGCTAGTGGAGGTTTTGTAGAGTTAGAGGGAGTCTAGCTTCAGAGGAAGTATGCCCTATGGAAGTTTGAATCTTCAGGTTATGACGAGATTGATGGCAGAGACACTACCGAGAAGAGTGTGGTTCATTCTACAGGGTATGATGCAGCGGCGAACGCCAGAGATTGGGCTAGTGTCGCCAATGATGACGAGATACTTTTGAGTGTTGGAAGTACCTCCCTCGCTAAGGGGGAGTGTTGATTTATGTATCTTGGGAGGTACTCCCACAACGCCTAGGGTACTAGGTTTGTGAGGAGTTGACCCACAAAAGTGGTTTGTGGGCAGTGTACCTGAGAAGTACCCAAGAAGTGGGTTTTGTACCCAAAGTTCTGGGCGCAAGACCAAGTGAAGAAATTGATATTTTATTCATTGAGAGCATGTGGGGCACCCTTGAAGGGCTAAGGGGCACCTAAGGCTTTGATGATGTGGAAAAAGATGAATGAAAGCAAATTTTGTCTTATGATCTTATGGTGTTTAAGCAACGATGCTCAGGTCGACTTTAAGAATGTGGTGTGACCCTTGGTGGAATGTGAGACCACCATAGAACACTATAAAAAGAAGGCAAGATTGAGTCATTTGGTCCATCCATCCAAGTGCAACGTCTCAAGAAGACAATTGGCCAAGGTGACTAAGTTCTCAAGAGGCCTTGCTGGAGCTGTAGGAGGAGATGCGAGTTATTCTTCTTGTGTTTTGAGGTCTGGTCAAGTTCGTAGCTCTCTGTATACGGTCTGTGCTCTTGAGTTTCATGTTGGAAGAGACCTAGAAGAAGGCCTAACAACTCTCTCTTGCAAGAGGGAAGGAAGTGCCAAAGTATAGCTGGATGCAGGAGGAGATCCGAGGCACTAAACTGCTTGAACAATAGGGTCTAAGGGTCTTGTAGATTGTGGTTTGAGGCCTGAGTTGCCTTGGTCACATCACAAAGGTCTGGAAGGTTTGTGGGCCGAGTTTAACGGTGGTAATAGATTGGTTTAACGGAGCCACAAACCTGTTGAGTAGGACAAAGTCTATACAGTTGGTACAATGACATATTGTGGAGGTTGAAGTGGTGTTTGGGATGTGGGAGAGCTACAAAGTGTGAGCTAATGTGTGTGGAGTGTTGTTGTTAGTGGAGGGGTTGTTCCAAGGCATTGAACAACAATGTTTAGAAGCCCTTAGTATAGTGAATAAGGAGCAAACTTGTCACTGTTAAGAGGGTAGTCTTTGGAGCCCTAAGTCTTATCATCTTTGGAGCAGCAGAGAGACAATATGAGGGTAGATTGAATAGCTTGTGTACAATCATATTTGAGACAACAAAGTGACTGTGTGAAGGCAATATAAGAATGCTCAAAGGACTGTGATTTGATGTGTTAAAGTATGCGTTGAGTACAATATTTGACGTGACAAATCAGTGTTTAGTGGGTTGGCTGTATAGCCCTAGATAAATGGACTGTGTGAGGGCTGGTTTGGTGCCCTAGTTCAGTGAAGTCATTGATTGATAAGAGAGAAAAATTGTAGATACCCAAAGAGTAGACTTCTTGGAGGAGAAAGAGGGTTTCTAAAGGGCAGTTTGGAGGCCTATTTTAAATCATTCTAGGAGCAACTAGAAGATTGATAGAGGTAGATAGGATAGTTGAAGATGCAAGCATTTTGAAGTTGTAGAAGTACTTGTGAGCAACATAAGAGGTGGCAAAGGACTTTCCAAAAGTGTTCGAGGTAAGTGGACCGAAAGGGCTGAGTTGAGCGATCCTTCAACAAGTAAGTCAAGTGTATCTTGTTCAGGGTAGATTGGTATTCTTAAGTTGTTGACTCCAAGCCCTAGTTGTTCTTGTATCAGGGCTAATTGTAAGGGCCATGATCCTTGGTACGAGAGCCCTATGTTTGTTCTATTAAAGTTTTTAATATAACAAGTTTTGGGTTTAAAATTTATGTTGTAAGTGTTCACTACCTTGATTCACTGTTGTACGCTTTTGGCTGTGCAAAGTGCTAGTGTTGTGGGCTTTTAGTGTGTTTATGATCGTGTTCTTAGACATAGACATGTAACTGAAATGTTGAGGAAAAGTCAACATAGGCCACCCTATTAGGTGTTCTCAACTGCCAAGGGGAATTGACATGTCCTTGGTCCACCCTTCAATCGAGATGTGCCATGTGTATAATGATGGAACATAGGGGAAAATACTTCATGGCCAAGTGTCGTGTCAAAGGGACCAACTTGATGGGGATCCTCATCCTGGGTGTATAGATGTGAGGAGGGAGCAATTGTGGATGCATGAGTTACCAACTCGGCCTTTGTTTTTCCACCTCTCTTATGCCTTTTAACTTTTCTTTATTCTTCTTTGTATTACTGTTCATAGCTCAGGGAATGAGAGCTTGCTTTGTATGATGTATAACAGTTATTTTGCCCCTTCATGATAGGGTTGTTCATTGCCCATTAGGGGTTGGGACATTCAAGGGTTCCTTTTCTTATGATGATAAGGCAAGATTAGTGCAGGAACCGAGTGATGGCCATATGTGTGAGGTAGAGCTCATGCTTGGCTTTTGCCCATGTGTTAATTTGAATGTTCATCATGTGCTCATTCTTTTTCTTTTAGGTGCATGAACCTCCCAAGGCAAATTTCAGGGCCCTACCCAGGTATGAGGATGTGTGGGTGCTAAATCCTATTGATCCAGCGGTCAGTTGAACCCGAGGAATGGAGTTGGAATAGGGGCTTGTAATGTGAGATGGAAAGCGGTAAGTATGGAATAAGAAGAGATGGGGCTACGCCATCTCAATCATAGCTTCCCAACTAGTGCCCCTCCTGTACCTGTTGGGCCATTAGGGTAGGTCCCACTGGACTAGGATTGAAAATTAACCCCCCATTTAAGGTGAGGGAACAATATCATGACCAAGACCCTTTTTTCTTCCAAGTTACCCCATAATCGATGTCAAATGCCCAAACACGAACAAGCATAAGCACCCTATTTCAAAATGAATAAAGTACCTTTTGATTGGAAGCCCACCATCCAATATGTGCTCTTGCCAGATGGGCGAGGAAACATATGACTGATGCAGGTGGAAGACATATAGATGGCACATCGTCATCGGCTACTAGTGTATGTTAGGGATTGCTAGCTACTGACTAGAAGAGATGATAGGAGAAATTTCTTATATGGGGTCACCCACTTTGGGTGGGTAACATCTGGCTCCAATTGGGGCATGAGTTCACTGTAGAGCACATGATCCATGTACTTGAATGGGGAGTTAATGAGAAATCCAACATTCTCTTGGGACCATAGATTTGTAACCTGCACATTGCAACAAACAGTTTGGGAGGATGTGCCCTATGCATACGGTATTGCCCATGTTTTATATAAAATATAACAATCCATACATAAAATAAATCTATTCTAAATGTAGGTCTAATCTATATGCAATCTAATCTAATGAGAACATGATGTTGTTAGCTAGGCATAGAATATAAAATTTACCTACACTACCGTGCAATGCTAACATACTATGCATGAGTTAGATATAGTCATGCAACCAATGCAACTAACATATCGCTAGATCAATATAACACCATTTTTCCCTATGATAAGTAATGAGATGGGACAAGAAAGCATCACAATCATCTATGCAAGGTTCACATATAAGATCACAAGTGTGGGAGGTGGGAGAACAAGATGACCACAATTTATGAAAAGGAGTCATGGTTCCAAAGAAAATGGGAAATCATGGCTGCACCATTGGGTCATTCCTTAAGGCTTGAATATAGAGAAATGAATGGTTAAGCTTAAGCATTTCTTCTCAAAAGCCTTCTTAAGCCTGCAACTCTCCTTGATGTCCTTAGGAACATGATAGGAGGGGCATAATGAAGGAAATGGCTGGCATGGAGGATCAAAACAACTAGGCTTCTCATTATAAGGATTATATTGAAAAGGGGCAACCAATGTACGTTTATCATTTCCAAGACTCATTTGTTGGGGAATGATAGTAGGAGGTTCTAAGGGTGGCTCAAAAATATCGATGATCATATGTTCTTGATCACATGGAGTATAAGGCAAGACAAGATTCTTGTCATCATCATCATCATCATCAACATCATAAATTTGATCCTTGTCAAAGGAATGGCCATTGACATCCCATTTCCCTTCTTCAATATGCAAGAACTAAAAATGGCTGACTTCTAGGGAATCAATGGGGTCAACTTTTTCAAAGTCTTCAAGAAGTGCATTATCATAGATAACATCCTTGAAAGGGAGGGGCTATCCTCATCTCCACTTTCCTAAGAACCATCTTGATCAAGAACCCTACCATGCTCCCCTTCAAAATCACCCTCAACATCTTCATTAATGTTTCCATCTCGATGATCTAGGAAGGACTCTTCCTCATCTACTTAAATACTCTTAGAGCGAAGGAGCCCTCTCTTGATAGCCGCGTCCAAGGTTTGATGTGCCTTTTCAATGAACTAGAACCTCTGTCCCTTATACCATAGAAACTTATTGGTGAGCACTTTAATAGAGGGGATGCTCCTAGGCTTGCAATTATTATATGACAATGAGTCCTCACCTCGGAGGGATATTATGAATATCTTTATGAGAGCATCTTAATGAACTACCTTGGTTTCTGAAGTATATATGGAGAATCTTGCTACGTGATCAATTGCAAAAGACAAATCACCATTAAACTTAGGTGCCCTAAATATTGTGCCGAGGTCCACATCATTCAGATATCAAGGGATGCTTGTGATGTTCAAGGCAGGGATTTGTTCATGAAGTTGTGTGATGCACATTTTATCAGGTTACACATATTAACCATGCAAGAGTTGCCAGGAGCTCTCTCTTGATAGATGCACCCAAGGTTTGATGTGCCTCTTCAATGGACTAGAACCTCAGTTTCTTATACCATAGAAACTTATTGATGAGCACTTCAATAGAGGGAATGCTCCTAGGATTGCATTTATTATATAACAATGAGTCCTCACCTCAGAGGGATATTATGAATATCTTTATGAGAGCATCTTAATGAATTACCTTGGTTTCTGAAGTATATATGGCAAATCTTGCTACGTGATCAATCACAAAAGACAGATCACCATTAAACTTGGGTGCCCTGAATATCGTACCGAGGTCCACATCATTCGGATATTGAGGGATGCTTGTGATGTTCAAGGCAAGGATTTGTTCATGAAGTTGTGGGATGCACATTCTATTAGGTTACACATATTAACCATGCAAGAGTTACCAGGGTGAATTTAAAATGCCTTGAATAATGCTTTCTTCACCCTACAAGCATTGCATCTTGAAGCTTAATGAAGAGCTAGGGTTTTTTTCTTCAAATGGGGTCCCTAGAAGAGGATTTATCTTGTCGTTGGGGATATTCTCTTTAAAGGGATGAAGTTACATCTTCAAATTATGGGTATAAGATGCACGCTTTGTTTTCTGGGCAAAGGTGCCAAAAATGTTGCCGCAAAATCTAGTAGGCCTAGGAGAGGGATGCCCTACTAGGCTTAAACTAGACCAAGAGACAACGAGGTAATGGCCCACTATCACCGCAGCCAAAACCCCCTGCTCTTCATGGATTTTCATTTATGGGAGGAAATCGGTATGTGGAAGGTCACATAATAGGTATTTTAGGTTTGAGGTATGAGGTGACACAAAGAGATCTACAATGGAAAGACATGATTTTAGGCTCAAGGCTCCAAGAGGAGGCAATATGCTTTCCTTCGAGAGACCAAATATAAGCAAACCAAGACCCAAGGCTTGATTAGTGAGTTGATAGTTGGGGCAACCAAATGTCTAGGTGAAGAGAAAGGGTTTCAAATAATGTTTTTCAACAAGAACAAGGCACATGAAAGACTCAAGAAGCCCCATGTTGAAGCTAAATCCAAAACTAGAGTTATCTTAGGGCTAACAAGTAGGGGAAATAAATTTATGGACGAAATTGAAGTGAATACTTACACATAAGAGGGATTTTGTGGCAAACACTATCGTCTTGTCATTTAGACTCTCCAACTTTAGAAACTCCTTTTCCCTAGAAATTCGCACCAAGTCCTATCTTGGTCACTTGGCCTTAAAGGGGCGGAATTAGGGCAAAGAGAAAAGAGAAAATTTATGGATAAAAGTTAAAGTGATCACCAACAAAGGGGGGCCAGTGCCTTATTCTTGGGTGAGTGGAGTCTATAATGTGATAAGTCAGCTAATAAGTTTCCAAGGAGGCCGAGATTTTGATGCCCTAGCAACCAAAATTTCATAATTATCTATTCAATAGATGATGGATTTTTCTTGGGAGAGCTACTAGGAGTTTACCAATAGGACAATTCATTCACATTTTATGAGTAATGCATGCAATAGATCATCTAAATAGCATTAGTATATCTTCAACAAATTAGGGCACAATTAGCATAACCTAGAGTCGACATTATTCCATGCATTAGTTATGAAGAAAATATATATTCAACAATTAGGTGTGTTGAAAAGTGTAACTAGATCGGTCTTCATATTGAATATGTAATTATGTATTTATGTATAGAAGAAGACAAATATAATAAAATGTATATTTGTTGTACTTGCTTCATGGGTTTCATGAGCAAGATTTTATTATAGATTAAATAGACTTCTTCTTGATGTCTATTAGGTTTTTGTTTCTTAGGAATACATATAATTAGGTGTCTTATGTATGAAGGATCTAGTCTAAATGCTCCAAGATCTTGTCCTAGAAGCCGTGGGAGAATGGCTCCTATCAGCCCTCAATCAAACGCTAGAAGACAAGCTTAAAAGATGTGTTAAAGTCGACCTTCATCAGCTGGACTAGTCGGCCTACATACTAACTGACAGGTCGGCCTAAAGACAGGGTAATTGTCTATATAAATACCTCTGTTCTGCGGTCATTTGAAGAGACAGTTTGATCATCTTCAAATGTAGTGCGAAGTGCAACAAGCTTCAATGCGGAATTTTGATATGTTTTAGGTCATCTCTGCATCTAAAGTGCGGGCTATCTCTGAAGTTCAATGCGGATTACAAGGGCAATTTAGTGCGGATTGTAAGGGTAATTTCAGTGCGGATTAAAGGATAAGTATAGTTTGGATTTCAGTGCTGATGTGTAAAGGGTACAAAACTGGTCTAGATATGTATATCCATATACCATAAGGTGCAGCAACATACAATTGAAGTGCATATGTTTGAAGAGTTTCAAAACTGGTCTACATACATATATCCAAGTGTCATAAAGTGTTGCGACATCCTAAAGCATAATCACTTTGAAGCAAAAATGTTAAAGTGTGGATCCACCAAGTGCATGAGCAGGGTTGAAGTATCCTGAAGCAAGCTACAAGCGTGACAAGGAAGTGCAAGAGGAGGGTTGAAGTATCGGATCTGTCCAAAGATAGTTTGCATACTATCCTAAAGTGAAGCTGCTGATCAAGGGTGACATTGAGACAATGTTCAGAAGAAGTAAGGACAAGGTCTTGGATGCATAAATAGGTCAAGGGTCTAATTCTGGGTCATGGTACTTGTCATCTGAAATCTATATGAAGAATTTCTCATGGGTTTTCCTCTCCAAGAGGGAGAGGTTTTACCCTGGCTCCAGGAGCCTAACTCTTGTGTCTCGTGTCTTTTGATAATTGACTTGATGAAAGATTTAATAAGCTAACGAAGGAAAGACATAAGTAACTCAAGTAATCTCACACGTAATTATCAAGAAGATAATTTTGTATTAATCACAAGCCCTCCAAATTCTTAACAAGGTGCACTTAAAGATAACATGCAAAGACTCCATCCATTTGTCCAAAGAATAACTCCAAAGATAACCAAAATCAGCTCCAAATATCAAAGTGCATTTATAGATCCAATCTCTACCACAAGAAAAGAGGGGCCGGAACTTCTCTAGAGATAGAGAGGCCGAAGTCTCCAAGTGTGTGATGATGAGATAAAACAATGAACTATTCCTCTACTTATATGAGGAATTCAAATCCTTATTTTAGCCTAATGCACCTAAAAATTATAAAATAATGCTTCAATACAAGTTAGGTCACAAACCAACCTATTAGCCAATTCAAAACATAGCATTTCTCCCACACATGTGAGCCGTAGGAGAGATAGTGTTGATGTTATGCTAGTGTAAGCCTCTTCTAGGCAAGTGAGTGTTAAGAGTGCCATGAAGTGTGCATAAGCCCTATAAAATTGTCCTTAGGGGTTTTGCCCCTAGATATCTCTCAATATCCTTTTGTGGACGCCAATTTTGACTTTGGGGCACAAAAGTGGTCTCCAAGTGGCCAAAATGCTTGTCTTTGCTCCATTGTCGAGGCCTCTTTGTTGGAAAATGTAACTATTTTCGGTCTTCATAATTGTCATTGTACTCTTGTTATTATGTATATCTTATGTTACAAGCAAAAGAAGAAAAAAACATATTATTTTCTAGCATGGGTTTCATGCTTCATTTGATTGGTCATCTAGTTCAAGCATGCATTTCATGCTCCTAGGGTTTCTCAAGTCAAAAGAATATTTGTCATGAGTTAAGAGAGTCATTATCATTTGTATGAGACCCATTTGGGCAAGTTGTAACATGTAAAAGATATTATTTTTGAGTCTAGAAAGTCAAATTCACCTCCAAGACCAAGTTTGTCGTACCAGTGAAAAGTTGGCCTAGAAGAGGCCTATTCAACCTCACGAGAAAGGTATATAAAGGAGATGAATTCAACTCATTTGGACACTTCACAAGTTTGATCTAACGTAAGAAGGAGGAAGCAGCGAGAGTGAAGGTCAAGGAAGCAAGAAGAAGTCAATTACTAAAAAAAATATGATTTTGGGCTTGATTTCTCCCACACGTGTGAAATTAGGGTTTATGATTTATTGCAGTAGGCGACAAGTTGCAGGTCTGAGTTGCAGGAGGCCGAGAATTGCAGGTTAGAGTTGCAGGTCTGAAGTAGAGGGTCGAAACTATGATTGGGACAGATTTGATTTCGTTGACTTTGAAGGTTTTGACTTGCTAAAGGAAGGATTTCTTAGAGGGCTGACTTGGTGCTTGGAGGAGGTCTTAAATTGGTGTTTGGGTCTTGGATCCCTCATTTGAAATGATTCTATAAGAAGAGAGGAAGTTCCTTTTGGGTTTTCCTCTTGGATGGGTTTTTCCCTGGCTTGGAGCCTATATTTTGTGTCCGTTGTCTTTGTGGTTTATAACTTTATAATCTTGATAATTGTTTGATGAAGAGAATCTAATAAAAAATAATAAGGAACTAACTAAAGATCACAAGCAATTATTAAGGATAAGGAGAATTGCTTTAATAGCTGTTCTACTTGATTCTCCAACACTCTCATGGTCCTGCTAGCCCTCCCATGTCTCGGTGTGTGAGACCATGCTCATATGGGCTCTAGATTAGCTGCCATTCCATCTTGTTAATGCTAAGCCAATTGGGGTGCATGCTGGTCCAAGTGTATCATACCATAAAAATCAACAATGTGGGGAAAGTGCTGGAATGTTGTGGGTGCTGGAGGTGCCCAAGGATGCAAGTGATGCTCTACAATTGTCTGGAGTCCCATGGCTCCCAATGCCTCACCTGTGGGTGTCAATATGCCACTCTAGAGGACCTGGACCCTAGTTAATTTGCCCAAACCTATAAATGGAACCATCTGCCAATTACACACAATCTCTAGTGTTGCAACTTTCACCATTAGGTACATTTTATTTTTATTGTATCTAAGTGAACCAAGCTTGAACGTAATGGGCAAATTAACACCTCATACAAGGTTTCCCTTCCGAAGTTGTGGCTTTGGTCACATAATGGTGTTACCTCCCTAGGTAGGAGCGGTTAATAGGTGACCCTATTAGGTGTTCTCAACGGCCAAGGGGAAGTGACATGTCCTTGCTCCACCCTTCATTTGATAGGTGCCATGTGAATAATGATGGAGCGAAGGGGAAAATACTTCATGGCCAAGTGCCATGGTCAAAGGGACCGGCCTAATGGGGATCCTCATCCTGGGTGTATAGATGTGAGGAGGGAGCAATTGTGGATGCATGAGTTACCAACTCGGCCTTTGTTTTTACCCCTCTTATGCTTTTACCTTTTCTTGATTCTTCTTTGTATTATTGCTCATAGTTCAATGAATGAGAGCTTGCTTTATGTGATGTGTAACAATTATTTTACCCCTTGATGATGGGGCTGTTCATTGCCCATCAGGGGTTGGGGCATGTAAATGTTCCTTTTCTTATGATGACAATAACATTGGCCCAGGAAGTGAGTGGTGGCCATATGAGAGAGGTAGAGATCATGTTGCCTTTTGCCCACGTGCTAATTTGAATGTCCTATCCATCTTTTGCATTTTCATGTTTCTTTTGTTTTGCTTGTGGCCATCATATGATCTTTCTGTTTCTTTTAGCTGCATTGACCTCCCAAGGTAAATTTTCGGGCCCTACCCAGGTATGAGGATTTGTGGTGCCAAATCCCAATGAACCATTGGTCAATTGAACCCAAAGAATGGAGGTGGAATAGGGGCTTGTGATATGAGATGGAAAGTGGAAAGTATGGAATAGGGAGAGATGGGGTTACATGATATCAATCATGGCTTCCCAAGTAGTGCCCTTGCTATACCCATTGGGCCATTAGGGAAGGTCCCACTGGACTAGGATTGAAAATTAACCCCCCTTTTAAGGTGAGGCAACAATAATCCTTGTCAAATGCCCAAACACAAACAAACATAAGCACCTGATTGCAAAATGAATAAAGAACCTCTTGATCAAAAGCCCACCTTCCAACATGTGCTCTTGCCAAATGGGCGAGCAAATGGATGAGTGATGCAGGTGGCGGAGATATAAATGGAGCATCGTCATCGACTACTAGTGCCTGTTAGAGGCTATTGGCTGCTGATTGACTAGAAGAGATGACATGAGAAAATTTCTCCTATGTGGTCACCCACTTTCGGTGGATAACAGGGCTGACAAGGTACAAATGGACCCTATTATCGCTTAAGTTTTCAAGGATGGGTTGACCTACATTGTTGAGTTTATGTTTTGTAAAAAGATATGTTACTAGCTTAAAAAAATAACTTAGAGTTGTAACAAACACTGCAAAGGATCGAGGCAATCACTTATTACAAAAGGGATGAAATCTCAACTATCAATTTTATTTGCTATTAATTAATCTCTTAACTCTTTAAGTTTCATTAAATGATTTATAATTGATTCACCTCTGTGCATCCTCAAGTCGAATAATTTACTTCTCAATGGACTCTATTTGCATTGGAGGTTTCATACAAGGACTTAAGTTTATCTCACACACAACTTGCTCTATCTAGATTTTGGATGTGTGTCATAGCTTCAGTTTACAATTGACATTGTATGATTGCCAATAATCTTGTCCTTATCGAGGCTATTCATTCCCTTGCCTCTTTTTTGGGTTTGTTTTATTTTTATGCAACATCTCGTTGTTCTTTCGCCATTAGATTATTCTTAAAATTAAAATTCCAGTGGCCAAAATTTTTCTGTTAAGCTTGTTTACATTTGGAAAATATATGGTTTGATTGTTGCCTACTATTTAAAAATACTTGGAAACTCACGAAGCTTCCATATTGGGGCATGTACCACTTGTTATCTTCTTGACCCACATTTAAAGATATTCAAAGTCCCAAACCAAATTCAACTCTATAGCAGTCGAAATTTCCTAAAATGATTTTTAATGCAAAACATAAAAACTTCACCTCTTGAGTAGAGGTCTCCCACGTCTTAATCCTATTGAGAATTTACAGGGCTGGAGATTAATACAAATTCTCTTCTTGATAATTACTTGTGAGCTTACTTGTATATTTTTCTTCGTTATCTTGTTTAGTCTTTCATCAAGTCAATTATCAAAATAAACAAGACACAAACTTAGGCTCCTAGAGCCAGGGCAAAACCTCTCCCTCTTGGAGAGGAAAACCGGCAAAGAATTCTTCTTATAGATCTTCAAATGACAAGTACCATGACGAAGACTCAGACCCTTGACCTAGATATGCTTCCAAGACCTTGATACATCTTCTTCAGATGATCCAAAACTCGATTCTTCTCTATTATAACAATATGCACTGTTATGCACTTGACCTAGAGAACTCGGTCTCTTTTCACACCTTTCAAATTGATCTCTTTTCATGCACTGTGTGGGTGTACTTACTTCAGGTCCTTCTTTAAACAAATCCGCACTTTGAATGTTGTACTTTACTTCTACTTTTATGTCAAGCTGTCTCTGAATTCCGCATCCTTCTTTTCTTATATAAACATTATATATAATAGCTTCCTGACCCTGTACTAATACAAAAATACGCAATATTATTTCTTCTTGAAGTCTAGTATACAGTCCAATGCAATTCGCAAATGTTATCCTTTTAGTTTGTCTGCTTTAATATTAACTCACATCTGTATTTGATTATGTTACAAATCCGAACTTGATCTTGTCTTTTATCCGCACTTTTTCCTATGTTTCATCTACACCTTTTTCATTAGAGAGATCCGCAATTTTGTCCTCCAAATGGCCACAGAACAGGTGTATTTATAGGGCACTATTCCAGCCCCTAAGCCAACCATACATTCAGCTATGGAGCCGACTTCCTTGCTGTGCTTTAGGCCGACATGTATGAGTTAATTCCAACGTTGATGTAGTTGCCTTCTTCTTGAGTGTAGAGCTGGTCTTCCAACATAGATTGAGGGCTGTTAGGTGTTGTTCTTCCACAAGGTCTTGGAACATATATTGCTAGAGTAGATCCTTTAAGAACATGACACTTAATTACATTTTATACCTAGAAGACACAAACCTAATAGACATCAAGAAGAAGTCTATTAATCTATATAATAAAATCTTGCTCATGAAACCCATGAAGCAAGAACAACAAAATCCATTTTTATTATCTTTGTCTTCTTCTTTACATAAATACATAATTACATAGTCAACATGAAGACCGACCTAGTTACACTTTTAAACGCTCCCTCTTAGCTAGGGAGGTATTCATACAGGTATATGGTCACTTTCAAACTGAAGAATCTCATAAGAAGAATCAGATTGGTAATCACATCTGTATAGCATCATATCAACCAACATTGTCCTAGTGCAAGGCCTTGACTAACAACCCCATCTCTCAACGAGACAATGGGGTACAATGCTGGCGAGACACATGAATTATAGACACCATAGTCATTGTCTCTCCAAGGTACATACTCCACCCGAGTGTTCCCAGAGTACGACCTTCTTGGACTATTCTTCTCTTGGGTAGCTAGCCCTCAAAGAATATTGGTCCCCGACTACTTTTATCTTGAATGCCCTAACACATTCTCAAAGAGTATCGAATGCCAGATGATCACCCAATCCTCCATTTTGTCTTCCCAAGTGAAGACCAGAATGACATGTCTATCTCTCCCTCTCAGCTAGGGAGGATCTAGTCCGCAAGGGAATGTACTCATTCTTGTATAAGGAATGTACCTAAGCTCATTCTTAGGAATTACCCAGTTTCTTCCAAGTAAGAAACTGATCACCAGGCTCCCTCTCGATCAGGGACCTGCAACAGTAATGGTGAGACACCGAACTGCTCATGAAGAGTTCCTCCCCTCAATGTCATGGATTTCGATATTGAGGAATCTTCAACTTTTAGCTCCATAGGGCACAGATCATCCATCACTTTCATTCATGAGTCATGTCATCTACCAGAAAGTGATTCATCTGTCTTTCTCATCTGGTGCACTGTTATGCCTGTTGCTTTCCTTCAAATCATCTCCAAGGATCATACATCCTTTCTCATGATTAGCAGCCCTGCTCAAATTCATCCAGATAAACATATACACATGAACTTTTAAAACAAAAGTTACCTCAGTGATGATCTTTCACCATGACATCTTCTTGTAGGCATCGACATCCTCTATTTAGATTGACACATCTCTTAATGATATGTTTTGCCAAGGGTCCTCTTCTTTACCAGACTTTCGTCAGAGTCTACATATCCTCCCAGGAGATCTCTTAATCACATTTTCTTGGCTTCCAGATGATAACTGCCTCTTCATATGGTTGAATTTCATGATCTCTTCCTCTCTGCACATTCTCCATTCCCTAGAAATTACAAATTTTCTAGTTTCTCGTTCATATACAACCACCTCATATTCCATGAGGACATTTTATGTTGATTTCATCTGTAAGTGCACCGAGAGATACTTGTATAATCCTGAAGTGAAGTTTCCCCATTCTCCTGGCAGAGCATTCAGCACCACTGTAGTCTCAGAGTCAAACATTACTTCTCCTAGTTCCTGCAGTTGATCAGAGAGATTGCTTCTCCTGCAATTTTCACAGAGAATAGCTCCACCAATTTCTCATATATTCCCTTTTTGATGATTTGATACATAAGAGATGAGAGAGTCTTTTATGGATTCTGTAAGAATCCTTTGGGCTCTTATATCTCCCTTCATGTATTTGGCATGAATTCATTGTCCTTGTCTTCTATGCAGGAAATATTGAAACCCTAACCAATTTGTTTCTTTCTTTGCAAAGAAGACATTTTAATAGATTCATATGAAGTCATAAAGATACTTACTTGAGAGAGTGACTTTCTCCTTCAACAACTTCCTCGATGATGTTTGAAGATGAAGTCAAGAGTTTCTTCTAAGATAGAGATCTTCAATGTGGATGTTTTTGAATCCTTGATGATAAAGTATATCTTTAGAAATTGAAGTCCTCCTTCTAACAATGTCTTGAATGTGAATCTTTGATGACGCAAGATTACTTTCTTGATTGTGTCGATCCTTTAAATGAGATAGGAGATCTTGAAGTAGCTAGAGGATCTTCCTTGCAAACTGATTTGACTTTTCAACCCAAACTTTGATCTTCGCTTCTTGGAGTGTCTCATTTGTCAAGCAGCCCTTGAGTTTAGCACCTTAGCTCTGAAACCATGTTGAGAATTTAGAGGGATGGAGATTAATACGAATTTTCTTCTTGATAATTACTTGTGAGCTTACTTATATCTTTTTCTTTTGTTATCTTGTTTAGTCTTTCATCAAGTCAATTATCAAAATAAACAAGACACACTTAGGCTCCTAGAGCCAGGGCAATACCTCTCTCTCTTGGAGAGGAAAACCCACAAAGAATTCTTCTTATAGATTTTAAATGACAAGTACCATGACCAAGAATCAGACCCTTGACCTAGATATGCTTCCAAGACCTTGATACAACTTCTTCAGATGATCCAAAACTTGATTCTTCTCTTTTATAACAATCTGCACTGTTCTGCACTTGACCTAGAGAACTCAGTCTCTTTTCACACCTTTCAAATTGATCTCTTTTCATGCACTGTGTGAGTGTACTTACTTCAGGTCCTTCTTTAAACAAATCCGCACTTTGAATGTTGTACTTTACTTCTACTTCTATGTCAAGCTGTCTTTGAATTCTGCATCCTTCTTTTCTTATATAAACATTATATATAATAGCTTCCTGACCTTGTACTAATACAAAAATCCGCAATATTATCTCTTCCTGAAGTCTGCAATACAGTCTAGTGCAATTCGCAAATGTTATCCTTTTAGTTTGTCTGCACTAATCGTAACTCACATCCGTATTTGATTCTTTTACAAATCCGAACGTGATCCTGTCTTTTATCCGCACTTTTTCCTGTCTTTCATCTGCACCTTTTCCTTTAGAGAGATCTGCAATTTTGTCCTCCAAATGGCCACAGAACAGGTGTATTTATAGTGCACTGTTCCAGACCCTAAGCCGACCATACATTCAGCTATGGAGCCAACTTCCTTGTTGTGCTTTAGGCTGACATGTATGAGTTAATTCCAGTGTTGATGTAGCTGCCTTCTTCTCGAGTGTAGAGCTGGTCTTCCAACATAGATTGAGGGCTGTTAGGTGTCCTTCTTCCACAAGGTCTTGAAGCATAGTATTGCTAGAGTAGATCCTTTAAGAACATGACACTTAATTACATTTTATATCTAGAAGACACAAACCTAATATACATCAAGAAGAAGTCTATTAACCTATATAATAAGATCTTGCTCATGAAACCCATGAAGCAAGTGCAACAAAATACATTTTTATTATCTTTGTCTTCTTCTTTACATAAATACATAATTACATAGTCAACATGAAGACCGACCTAGTTACACTTTTCAACAAATCCCCTTCGAATTTTCAGCCTTAGGGTTGTTATGCAATAGAGTATAAAAAGCAATGGAAAGATTACAATATTCCACTTTCTAACAACCCAATATTCCAGGCAATCCAAGGAGAAGAGATACTGACCTATTTAGATAAATTTCAAAGCCCTATGGTGTTGAAATTTTGATTTTCTATGATGAAACAATTGCTTATTCCAAAAACTTCTTTTTACTGCAATATTAGTTAAGCAATTGTCGATAGAACATACACTCAATGCACAATAGAAGACAACCAAAAACAAAATGAGACAAAGAATTTAGGTCCAGTGACCAGGGCAAAATGCACAAGGGAAAAACCCTACCAGATTCTTCTTCTATTAGATATCAATTGTTCAATAGAGATACAAAGTACAGTGAGAGATCAAGAGAATGAGTAAGTTCACCCAAATGTGAACAAGTTGTAGCTTGAAGATCACTGGTAGCAACAACAGATGCAAACACTAAATCAACCTTCCCTTCAATTGAATCAACATTGAAATACTGAAGCACTGAATCGACCTTCGCTCACCAAGTTCTACTCTTACCCTCCAAGTTTCTCTCTCTCACAATCTTGTTTGAGTCTCTCCAATTGTCTCTGTCAAGTTTGAATTCTTCTTTCACAATGCACAAGTAGTAATAGTTAAGTGAGAAGACATGAGACACATATATAGGAGGAGCTACAAATTCTTGTCATAAAGGAGGGCAATACACATGCCTTGAGGAAGAGTAATATATGCCATTTAGGGGAGTGTCACTCATGCCATCAAGGAGAGAAACACATGCTTTTGTAACTTATGCCATTAAGGAGAGGTACGCATTGTTGAAAAGTGTAACCAGGATCAGTCTTCATATTGACTATGTAATTATGTATTTATGTAAAGAAGAAGACAAAGACAATAAAATATATTTTTGTTGTACTTGCTTCATGGGTTTCATGAGCAAGATTTTATTATAGATAGACTTCTTCTTGATGTCTACTAGGGTTGTCTTTTGGTCATAAACATAATCAATTGTCATGCTCCAAGACCCTGCTCTAAAACTATGGAAGAATGGCTTAAAGACAACCCACATTCAACGCTGGAAGATAAGCTTTATGATGCTCCAAGATACCTCCATCAATGCTGGAATAATTGCACTTCAAGTTGGTCTAATGCACAGTGATGAAGTCGGCTTACTAGTTGGTTGTAAGGTCGGCTCAAATACAGGTTGGAACAACTATTTATAACCCTGCATATGCTGTGCAGAAGACACAAAGAAAGTGCGGATTTCTCTGAGGTTTTACAGAGTTTAAAAGTGTGGATCTGAGGATAGAATTAAGTGCGGATTGTTCTGAGATTAGTGCGTATTTCAGAGAACATTGAAGTGCGGATTTCAGAGCATATTTAAGTGCGGATAAAAGGACAGAAGATTGCGAATAGTTTTGACATGACAACATAGATCAACAAGTGAAAAATTTAGTCCAACACAGAGTCAAGGTCAAAGTTAAATCTGGTATTCGGATCAGGGTTA